>CM067367.1:61986504-62464861 GCA_034401795.1 Chaetoderma sp. LZ-2023a
CTGGCATGAACCGGCCAGTCTCAGCCGGTGTAGGCATAAAAGAGTTGCGTCTGAAATCAGGACTTCCTGGGTAATGTTATTGGGAGTCCAAGCAAGAAATGTCACTTATGTGGAAGTCATGTAATTCACTTTGAATCATTGTTTTTAGATGGCAGGGCCAAAGAATAGGGATTTTGTATGTGTATTGGGAGTCCAAAAAGGAACTTTGGTAGTATAGTACTCCCAGACTTCCACTAGTGGAAGTCCTGTCTGAAATCCTAATCCATTTGGCACTATATTTTGTTGCTCATTAGTCAGACCTCTCGGTAGTGAAGTGTTTCAGTGATAAGCAAAAATAATGTAACATGGTAAACAGAATTTGGAAACAGGTTTACTGTAGAGGGTCTCAAATGAGTATTTCGTATCAAATTGATGAAACTCGTTTAGTAAGATATCATTTGTGACTCGCTAAACCTCGTTACAAATGAGATGTTACTAAACTCATGTGGTAAATTTGATACAAAATCAAATAACAACTCATTTGAGAACATCTACAGTACAGCTCAGAAATAACTTAGAATGCTTCCTAAGCAAAATCAAAGGTATTGTTGAATGTTGCGAACATACTTGAATTGGAAGACATTGCTGCCTAAGGAAGCAATGTCTTCCAATCCACATTTCTTACATCGTATTCAAAATTGTACTAACCATCATGTTTCTGTTTTTGTTTTGGTAGCATTTTAACTTATTTATGAATTGTACACTATTTATTTCATTGCTCATCAGTTGTAATGTGTCAATTTATTGCAGCCTCCGGTAACCTAACACTGGAAAACTTTAGTCCAACATGGTATTTATTGGAGAATCATCACAGTACTAGGTAAGTCCAATCACGGTCCTAGATAAGAATGACCACAATCTTAGGTGCAAACCCCACAATTGGTGACATCAGAGCCCACAAAACCGCTTCCACCAGACCAACACCGCAAGACTTAAGTCTTGTTTTGCAAAGCAAGATTTACGTCTTGCGGCATTGGTCTGGTGGAAGCGGTTGTGGACTATAATGCTAGATGCTTAACGCCAGTTGTGAGTTCACTTACCCATCAATGCTAATATACAGTAATGTCAGGAATACTTAATCTTATAATCTTATGTACATCAACCCACCATAGTCCTAGGTAATATCTATGTAATATGGCTAATGACTCCTAACTTGGTGGGTGGGTATCTTTGGGCTTAAGCCATGATATATATATATATATACATGTCAGAACTGGAAGTCTTAGCTAATGTCTGGAAACTGTCGGTCAATGATCAATTTCCTGATTGAATTCAATAGTAAACTATTTAATCAGCCTTTTCTCATATTTTAGCTTGTTTATAACCTAACTGATTCTAATTACTACGTGAACTGTGTTAGTGGCTTTGAACCTGACGCTATCTACTTTTGTGGATGAAAGTCTGTTTGGTCAGACTTTCATTTACAAAAAGTAGATAGCATCAGGCTCAAAGCCACTAACACCGTTCACGTAGTAATTAGATTCTGCTAAACTGTAAAACCCGTTTTGAATGCTGTATCCGAAATAGATCACCTATACCAATTCCGGTATTCAGGGTGTCATTGGAATCTGTTGGTTCATCACTTATTGACATAGTGGAAGCCATTGATGAACCAGCCAAACCGGAAACAAGATGGCCACCGACAAAACCGTCTGTGTATCACCTCCCAGCACCAGCCCTCCATTAGCAAGAGAAACAGATGAAGCAGCGATCCGGACACAAGATATCCTAGATATGTCGCAAACGGTTGAGATTGCTATGGTTTCAGGAGGAAAACCGGACACCTGTACAAGCAGGATACAAAGATCCAGGCAGTTATTGACATAATGGAAGCCATTGATGAACCGGCCGCCCGGAAAACAAGATGGCCACAGACAAAACTGTCTGTGTATCACCACCCAGCACCAGCTCCCCACCAGCAATAATCTGTGATTACAAGAGGAGCACCGGATGCCAGTCCAGGCAGGATACAAAGATCCAGGCAGAACCGTTCCCATCACCACCACCGGCAGAACCGGAAACCGGCAATCACACAAAATCATCTACCTCAACACCTACAAAAGGTGCAAAAAACAATATGTGGGGGAAACAAAAATGCACCTTTGAGTTCAGAATACAAGAGCACTTATGCTCTATAGTAAATTTTCTAAAAAAGACATCAGATACCAATATCTTGACATTTCATATCAGAAAATCACTCGGAGTGACATACACTATCGTATCTTCCAAGTTCTCTCACCAGACCCAAACGCTGACACGTCTACTGTGGAGAAAGGCCAAAGAGAACCATTGGGTTCACCAAACTAAATTGCATGTCACCCTGTGCAATCAACTAAGCGAGATAAGATTGTCTACTATGGTCTCCCACCTACGTAGTAATTAAGTATAATCTAACTGATGTCAAACCACAAAATTATAGCGATTAGAATTTTTCTACCAATTTGGAACCATTGGAAAATAATAATTGATAACTTTATCAATGCGTGTGTGGCATGTTTCGTCATATATTGAGCTGTTAACTCCTGACTTGGACAAAGACATATAGGCATGTGAATCATTGATCTCATGTTTGAGCATATCTTTATTTTGGGTTATGTGTTTAGGTCATATGCAATTTATTCGACAGAATAATTGAAATTTTAAGCAAAATGTATTTCACTTCAAGAGTATACTTACCTCCCTAATACTCTTTGATATTGCTAAATATCGGCTTTCACTTAATAAAACACTCAGATTTAAGAAGAAAGGTGCCACTTATGGGCAGGTAGTCAGAAGTCAGTCAGGCGGATGCCAGCCCCAGCACCGCGCATGCGCCGACTAGTACTTCCTCTTTGCTATTTTATTGGCAAAGGGTTCACACATGTTTCATGCTTAAAGCTTTTCTGAGCTGTTTAAGTCGTTAATTAATATATTAGAAGTGTTTTATCAACCTAGAGTGATGGCAGATCGGATTAATTCGCCGGAGGAGCGCCCAGGACCTAGCCATCAGGTGACTTCTAGTATATTTTAGCGAGTTTATCCCGTTGTAATGTGTTTCCGGGACTGGCGTTTATCATAATAAGCGCCTAAAATAATTAGTTTATTTCAAAATGGCGCTATGAAATGCTAATCTCTCTTTGTGTTTGTGTCCACAGGTGTCTACCTTCGGTAGTGCAGGACATCACATTATCAGAGAGTTGGGTTTTTTCTCTCCACCAAGGTTCCATTTCTTAATAACATTGTTAGGTTATATAACCAAAAATTATGCCCAGTGAGTTGGAGGCCTCGGATGAAGGTCTTCTCACTTTGGGCTCTTGGTCCACTTCCTTCCCCCTAAGGTGGAGAGAGTTAAGAGGTCATAATGTTGGTGGAGCGTCCGGTTCATCAGATCAGATGGTTTGTCTATGCTAAAGACTCAGGTACTCTAGTTATGATATGAGGCTTTTCAATTATATTTGAAAATATTTATAAAATCTTACTGCCATTTATCATTGTTTATCTGATGTTTGTATAGTCTGTATAAACTATCCTGTCTAGTTAGGATGTTCTGGATATGATTACAATTCGTCCTTACACCTGGAGGTTTTGTTTCGGATCGATTTAACTTCTTATTCTTGAAGTTATGACGTCATAATCAGCCTTGCGCCTTACTGTCAGTTAAAAGTTTTGTCCAACGCTGATTTATTATTATTAGCTTGGGTCTTTATGGCCCCTTCCTCCTTGTTTATTTCGTGTTGAGTTTTAATTCAATATCTGTAATACTCATTGTCTTCGTCCTCTGGTGTGTTTCAGAGGCCTGGTTGTCCTTCATGTGGTAGGATGGATACGTTCTTCCCCCATTTATGCTTCCAGTGCAGCCCATGTGGGCCATTGCTTAAATGTGAGATCTGTAAAAAGTGGGGGGTAGCTACTGTCTGAATTTCTATCATTACAGACCAGGGAGTAGGCTCCAGAGGAGGAGAGGAAACTTAAGAAAGAGGTTTCTGGTAAGAAGGGTAAGAGGAAGGCCTCGTCCGCTATGGATATGGAGGCCTTCCGTATTGAGATGATGGGAGAGATGAAGAGGACAATTAAAGATTTGGTCCCAGAGTTGCTTCGTGGCATGCTTCCTGGTACAAATCTTTCGTTGTCCTCTTCATCTGCTCCGGAGCAGATAATCCCCGCCTCTGAATCGGTACTATTTAGGGACCTATCAGTTTTCGACCATGATTCAGAGGTGGCCCTAATAGAGGGTGAAATCCACGGTAAGAACACTGGCAGCAGGCTTGCCGCGCCAGTTGTTCGTGGTCAGGTGTCGCTGGAACCTGCCTGCCTATCAGGCCAGGATTATCCGCACCCTGCAGGTACCAGTTCCTCCTATGGTACCTCTCCTGGCCAGTCCGGGTTAGCATTCTTTGCTAACCTGGAGTCTAATCTTTCTGGCCAGGAAGAAGAGGATTATCTGCTGGGTTCTCCTGGCGCCGTGGCCATGGACATTGACGTACGTGCACCCCTCGCGGGGAACACGGGCGACATTGTCCACGGTACTACTCACGCAGGAGTAGCGTTCACGGCGCAGAAGGTAGCCCGGGCTGGATCTGATGGCCAGTTTTACCGCATACCTCGGCTTGCCGATGGTGTAGCAGGTGCTGGCCAGGGCCGTGGTGTGGCAAAATTTTCCCCACGCAATACCACAGCGCCTGCTCCTGGTCAAGCCAATCAGTTTGGCATGCCTGTTCTTTCAGGCCCGCATGCTTTCGCTGGCTTGCCAGGCGTATCAGTTCCTCCAGCCACATACACACCTGTCATTGCTCAGGAGGATGACGAAGGCCCTCGTCTTGTAGAGCATTCACAGGTGGCCGCTGAGGAAGACTGGTCTGACGCTTGTCAGTGGCTAATCAACGTCAGGCCAGATCTTGCCGTGGATCAGTCGGCCAGTCAACGGGACCAGCACCCGTGGTTGGCAGGAAAACCGACTGTTACCGCTATGCCATCTTTGCCATTAGCTGATCATATTGTTGATATGTTCACTGCGGCGGAGACGTCCATTAAGGCACATGGACGTTTAGCGAAGGCCCCCCGCGAAGTGGCAAAGAGGTGCCGTATTACAGCTGATCAATATCAGCTATACGGTGTAGTACCGAAGCCGAGCACGGATGACCGTGCAGCGCTGGGTGAAGATACGGGGCCAAGTTCCCGGTCTGACACGGGAGCAGTGTGTTCGAACGTTTTGCGTTCGGCTAACACCGCGTTACGTGATGCGGAAGAGAGTTCGAGGGCGTCTATTTCAGCACTTTCGCATGTCTCACAGTTGTTACAAGGGGTAGTAACGGCATCCGCATTACGTCAGCCTAGTCCGGTGACTGTCCAGAGAGGATGGAATTAACTTGGCTTTGGACTGTTTAACCCGGTCTGTAACCAGGAGTGTCCGGGCGAGGCGCACGTTTGCACTTGACAACTTGTGCCTGTCCCAGGATTTGTATAATAGGCTGCTGCATACGCCTATGACAGGTCCTGGTCTCTTTGGAGGTGAGGGATGTAAGCATCTCCAGGAGACGGTTACCCTGGTCAGTAACCAGAGGGCATTACGTGAGCAATTTGAAGTGCTCCGTAGAGAGCGCGTTCGCGCAGCTCCCCCTGCATATCATCCCCTGCCGGCTCGAGGTCGCGGTGGCCAGGTCAGAGGCCAGCCACCAGCGCAGCGTCGGCAATGGCTGCGTGCGCTTCGGCCAGCAGCGAGGGGGGCACAGGCTCCTCCGGCGCAGCCAGCCAGGCAGCCGCCCGCGCACCGTGGTGCGCGCGGTGCGGGCCGTGGTGCGCGAGGATCTGGTCGTGGTAATCGTACCTGACAGGGTGATTACCACAGTAAGAGCTACCCCAGTGTATCTGCACCAGGAGACAGTGCCACTCTTGCGCTCCTTATGTCCACCTCTCTCCCTAAGTGGACCAGTGGGAGGCCGATTGGCCAACCACATGCAAGAGTGGGAACGGTTGACTCAGGACCGTTTAGTCTTGCGATGGCTTTCAGTCGGGTATCATCCCAACTGGATAACAGGCCCACCATCACGACTGTCTCTGGTGCCGGTCTGGACTCAAATTCCAAGAGATCCAGATCAGTGGTTGTGTATAGAGGAGGAAATAAATTCCCTCATACTCAAGGAAGCAATTCAACCGGCACAAAATTGCCCGGGCTTCTATTCAACCGTGTTCTTGGTAACGAAAAGCACTGGATGGTGGAGACCAATTCTCAACCTCAAGCCATTGAACAAGTTCATAGACACACCCAGTTTCAAGATGGAAACTGTGAGATCGGTGTTGACAGGGTTGGAGAAGGGAATGTGGACAGCTTCAATAGATTTGAAGGATGCTTATTTCCACATTCCAATAGCGAGGAGTTTCCGTCGCTTCCTGACATTTGCATTCCAGGTCAGACGGTGGGAATTCAGGGTGTTACCCTTTGGAATTACTACGGCTCCTCGGGTCTTCACCAGGGTGGTTCTTGCGATAAAAGCATACCTCTGCAGGAGAAGCATAGCAGTCCACACGTACATAGATGACTGGCTGTTAAAAGCACACAACCAAGAAAGTTTATCAGCAAATCTGGAGATAGTTTTGAAAACTCACAGATTTAGGCTGGATAATAAATTTTCAAAAATCAGGGCTAACTCCATCCCAGAAGTTTGTTTACCTGGGAATGTTCTTCGATCTCTAGATAGGATATGTTTATCCTACTCAGGAGCGGGTACAGATACTCATCTCAGTAATACAGTCAGTGTGCAACAGTCGTCATGTCCTGGCACGGGTTTATCTGAGAATGCTGGGATTGATGGTTTCTCTGGAACCAGTCATGCCTCTGGCGGCCTTACGCAGGCGGCCGATCCAGTTATTTCTCATGACACAATGGACCCAGAGTACAGGTTCACTGGACTCAAGCGTGTCAGTGTTGGAGCCTCTGAGTCATCACCTTCAATGGTGGTTGAAGACAGAGAATCTCCTGGCGGGGGTAATGTTAACCCCTCCTCACCCTCAGTTAATGATGTATACAGATGCATCGATGGAGGGGTGGGGAGCTCGCCTGGAAGAATCCACGATATCAGGGCTTTGGAATCTGGAACAGTCAAAGGAACATATCAATCTACTGGAATTACGAGCAGTAGTTCTGGGCCTGGAACATTTCTTACAGAAAGTTCAGGGCAAGAGTGTTCTAATTCGATCAGACAACTCAACAGTAGTGACTTACATAAACCGCCAGGGCGGAACGAAGTCGCCCAGTCTCTGTATGATGACTTGTAAACTGCTTTGTTGGTGCCTGGATCACAGGATTACCTTAAAGGCAGTTCATATTCCGGGAAGGTTAAATCTGTTAGCAGACTCATTGAGCCGAAGGATGAGTGTTTACCTACGGAATGGCAACTAAATCAATGTGTGGCGGATCGTCTGTTCGACCACTGGTGGAAACCCAACATAGATTTATTCGCAACGAAGAAGAATGTGAAGATGACGACGTATGTCTCTCCGATTCCAGATCCAAGCACTTTCGCAACAGATGCGTTGGCTATCAGCTGGGTGGGAATGTATGCATACGCATTCCCTCCAGCAATCCTGATTCCAAAAATTCTTCAGAAAATCAGACAGGAGGAGTGCCAAGTGCTTCTGATCGCCCTAAATTGGCCAAGCCGATTATGGTATACGGATTTGCTGGACCTTCTGGTCTGCAATCCGGTTCCTCTGCCTCTGATGGACAATATTATCTTCCAGGGCAAGAACCTTCACAACAATCCGTCAATGTTCCAATTGACTGCGTGGATGTTGTCAAGGAATCTAGAATTAAGGAGGGCTTTTCTGAGCAAGTGGCCATGTTCATGGCAAAAGCCAGGAGGGGGTCAACCTCCAGAGCATATAATTATAAAATCAACAGATTTGTAGAATTGTGCTCAAAAAGATGTATTAATCCAATGGATTCATCTATTCATGTAGTAGCCGATTTCCTCTGTCACCTGTATGATGCCTATAGCCTCAAGCCTAACTCTATTGCTGGCTATAAGTCAGCTTTAATGACAGTTATCCCTTGCTTGGCTAATAGGGGAAGTGATGAAGTAAATACATTAAATACTTTGATCAAAGGCATGGGCAATCTAAGACCAAGGAATCCCCCAGTGATTCCGTCTTGGAGTTTATCACTAGTGCTTCAGGTGCTAGCTGATAGGCCGTTTGAACCACTAAGCTCCATTTCTATGAAAATGTTGACACTTAAAACTGTATTTTTAATTGCTGCGGCCTCGGCTAGGCGTAGGAGTGAGATTCATGCCTTGTCAGCCGAGGCAGACCGTTTTGTGGTTACAGGGGAAGGCCTTAGGCTTCTACCCAGGATAAATTTCATGGCGAAAAAACAGTCTGAAATATCCGGGTCAACCGATAATTTTACCGGCTTTAACTAGGTTTGATCCTAATTCAAAACTATGGTGTCCAGTCCGAGCATTAATCCGGTACAAACAACGTACTCAAGATTGGCGGACGGACCCAACAGCGTTATGGTTGTCATATATTGAGCCCCATGGCAGGGCGTCAAAGGACACCATTTCCAGGTGGATTGTAGAGTGTATTCAATTTTGCCATAAATCCGCCACAGGTAAACAAGTTGACATGGCCAAGGCTCACAGTGTCCGAGGTGTAGTGGCTTCCACTGCCCTATTTAATGGGGTACCTGTGGATGACATTATGTCAGTAGCTCAGTGGCACTGTGAGTCAAGTTTTACCGACCATTATCTCCGTGACACCTCGAATCCTCTCGCCTTATCGATTTTGAAATGCTAATCTAGCTGTACATATTTTGATGAGGTATCCTCATTTTTTATATATTTCACATTTAATCAATGGAAACATCTACTTTATGGGCTGCATCAGTCTTCACCAATGGGTAGATGATGACAGCACCAGTCTTCCACAAGGTCAGTCTTGTGTGTGTTGTCCGTTGTTTTTTGTAATGTCACGTGACCCTTCGTTATTAATATGGTGATGGTACGTGTTTTATGTGGTTCATTATTGAGAGTATACGAAATGAAGCCTTTTCGTTTAATGTCCTATAGTACATGGCACTTGTACGTTGAGAGCGTATGGGACATTGAGGTCATTCAGTCTTCCTCCCAAGAGGAGGGTGGGGGGGAGGGGGGGGGGGGGAGCGCATATGACTTTTGGGTCATCTCTCAGCCATCGGTTTGTGTTAGCCGATGTTTTCCTATCTATTCCTGATTGTGTTTCCACACAATTTCAGAAGTTTAAGTGCCTTAATCGCAGAAAAGCGCATAGGGAAGAGCTGGTCTTTTGACCTCCCCTCCCTCCCGCCGAATTCACTGACGAATTCTGGCAATATCAAAGAGTATTAGGGAGGTAAGTATATTCTTGAAGTGAAATAAACGAAATCACAGATTTCTTTTTTCACGAGAGAGTTGATACTTACCTCCCTAATACGGACCCAGCCTCTCCGCCCCACTGAGGCTCGGTCTTCAGGCTCTTATTATGTTGCATGTGTGTCAGCCAATAAATTAGTCAGAGGAAGTACTAGTCGGCGCATGCGCGGTGGTGGGGCTGGCATCCGCCTGACTGACTTCTGACTACCTGCCCATAAGGGGCACCTTTCTTTTTAAATCTGAGTGTTTTATTAAGTGAAAGCCGATATTTAGCAATATCAAAGAGTATTAGGGAGGTAAGTATCAACTCTCGTGAAAAAAGAAATCCGTGATTTCGTTTATTTCACTTTAACTTTTATCTCTATCAGGCCATTGTAGTGACAAATAAACAGATTATAAATGATGTATTTTTCACATTTCACATCACTGGGAATATACAATGATGATGACACCAATATGAGATGATGAGTGACTGTTTTCTGCGGCTGGAAGTAGTGACAACCTATCACCTGCAATCAATTTTTGTCAACCTCTTCTGTGGAGTCTTTGCCAGGATTCTAAGCTCCTTTTGCTCCTTTAGGTTATTTTTCAGCTTTAATGCTCTTACATCACATGCTAAGATTACAGTGCTTGAGATCTAACGCAAAGCTTCAAGCAAGTTGCTGTTATAGCGTCCTGTGTGTGCCTTATATTGTTGGCATCCATACTGAAACCACCTGCTTTCTCAATGTGTGTATTGAATGGAAGGACATGTCCAAACATTTGCCATCGCTGCTGCTTTACCCTCACAGATTGTGGAACCATCTATAGCAATATACAAAATCATAGTTAATTCAACGTAAACAAGTAATTATGGAAATTGAAGAAAATACCGAATGTTGTGTTTGTTTACAGTTTTGATGATTTGAGGAAAGGCCTGGACCATATGAAGAGTTGTGCTCCGCAGCGCTCAGAAGGACCTATTGCGTTTATCAAATCCAACCTTAGTTCTACCTTAGAGTGCCAGGATAGTCTTGCAGGTAATATTCTCATTACTGCTGTCGAATATGTTTTGGAACGTGGTCAATGAAGACAGCCGTCTCTTACGGCAAAACAATGGTGAGATCTGATCTGTTACTCAAGTACATCTGATATCATGATCAAATATGTCGTTAATCGACATCACAAGCAAAATGACTTAGCTCTGTCCGTAACATCGAAATGTCTATCATGAAGCTGTATGAATTGTACACATCTTTGAGGAACTTAGAACTTTAAAATAAACATCTTTTAAATACAAAATGTACTTTGAAGCTAATTTAACTGGGAGCTGTTGCTGCATTAGACATCAAGAACCCCCAGTCAAAATAGTTTCAAAATTTTCAATAGCTTACACGTACATCTATAGGTACTTTAAAATTTATATTCTGGAATTTAGTGTCTCAAATCTATTCCAACATGCATAGAAAGTCGGCGTAGCTTAGCTAGAGATGGGTTGTTCATATGTGGAATTGGATACATCTATTGACATTCAAGAAACCTTTTGTGGGCCATAAGATAGCGAGTCTATAAGACAAGTCGTCTTTCCACCACCTGTATTAAAGAAAAAACCTTTTCTATCACAAAAGGCAGATTGTCTCATGAGCACAGTTGACTGTATTGTATAGCAGAAAATGAACAATATTAATTTACTGTACTCAATATTCCAGGTAGCGCCTGAGCGATGAGAATATCTGATGTATTATACAAGCAGGGCTTTAGATTACCCCTTAGCTATGACTTTACAAGTCATGCCCAAATGAAATTCGCCCATATTAGTGAGCCCAAATTAAAATCCTGACTTCTATAAACACTAATTAACTGATGTACAGTCAGTTAACCCTTTAACCCTCGAATTTGTTCAAGAAAATTCAAATTTTCTCTCTGAAAATGTCCATTTGCAGACCAAGATAAGCCTATTTTTGACAATTTGCCAGTGGAATGACTGGCTCAGTTATCGAGCCAGTCATTCCAGTAGTAAATTTTCAAAAATAGTCTTCTTGGGGTCTGCAAATGAGCATTTCTCACGACCACTGCTGAAGCCTTTTTTGGCTGATATGAGTGTTAAAGGGTTAAATACTGAGACATGGATGCTGTGGCGTTTTATGACCACTCAGAGATGTTATAATGCTATTAAAACTAAAATGGCTTAAAATCAATCTCTCAGATCTCAAAATTCTCAAGTTTCTAGGTGCATTGATGGATCCCGGATCAGATAGGTGGTGTGCCCAACTGAGGCAACTCTTAGGCCCTGACAAGCGCTTAGGAAATCCTATAGATAGGGTGTACCTTCTGTTTTCACATTACAAAACCAGGTAGCCAGGGTATCAAACTGTAACTATATCCTATGTTTGCTTTACATTGCAAAGTCGGACAATTAGTGTAGAAAACATTCTTTTGCATGCATATGTTTCAAATTGGAAAGCCAAGCAGCTAGAGTAGAAAGTAGAAACATTGTTCTTGCATATACTTGACATTGGAAAGCCAGACAGCTAGAATTGAAGACAGTTGTCTTGTGTATGCTTGACATTGCATAGCATGGAGTTGAAGACAGGATAGTGCTGTGTTGCATATGGTTGACATCGTATTGCGAGACAGGTATATGAGAAGACATGCGCTGTCCTGCACTTGCCGCAGAGTTTTATTTGGAACATCTACTGTAATTGCTGGAACATCATTATTTCATATTTCTCTTGTTTTCTTTATGCCTTGTGGAAAATTATCCGTTTAGAACATTGATTATTAGCATTAACAAAATAAGTTAGAGAATCATTGTGGGGACGGTCCCCACATGGAACAGAGGGCATGTGAGAGTCGGCACTTCAGAGGTCTCAGTCATTGGCAATTTAGACAGTACGTGGACGAAAGATCCCTAGTTTACGCAGCACAGGTGTTTATCCTATCACTCATTGTTATGCACTAGGTAATACTTGTTCAAAAATGACATGGTGGGTACATTTTTTAGGTGACATTGAAATGTGACAGAGGGAGAGTAAAAACGATGGCGAGATATGACTAACAGATACTTTATTGGGACAAAATATATATTTTTCATATTAGAATGTTTTACCCGTATCCTGATTGTTTAACCCAGCGTAATTGTGAAGACTCATAGGTCATCTCCACAGAATCACAGTGAGTCCCCCACAATATATTTCTGAGGCTGATGCAAATACACTCATCCCGTGAGTAATTTTTCACTGTATTTCTAAGTCATACAGTAGAGCTCAGAAATAACTTAACCTCTTTCCAAAACAGAAACATGTTAGTACAATTTTGAACATGATGTAAGAAATGCTCTGTTGAATATCTTCGACTTAATTTGACTGGAAGCAATTGCTACATTAGGAAGCAATGGTTTCCAATGTTATTAAGTCCAAAATATTCAACGGTACCTTTTATTTTGTTTTGAAAACATATTAAGCTTTGCATATAATACATGTGTGTTTTTATCTCAGATATGTACAAACAGTTCTTGCAGGATGATATTCGAGGTAGCTGTATGAACTCCTATGCAGTACTCCTGATGCGTGAGTAGTACTTTCATAGCTGAAAATAGTTTCTTATAAATCTGCTTTGGCTTTGTAAACTTTAATACTCAACCATTGATGGCCTCTTTAATCCTAATAGCTGTACCACAATATGGCTGTTTCAGGGAGTTATTTTAGCACTTTAGGAACGGATAAATGGTGTTCATTTTGAAAACATTGGTACTGGCATTCATGTCCATGACAAGAACTGCTTACAGCAATACTTATTTCAAAATAAACAGTGTCTTAATTGAAATATTAAATATTGTTATTGAGTCTTTATTTTGAGCTCACTGTCTCAAATAAATAAAATTATACGTCTGTTTGGTTAAAGATGCATGCACTCTTGTTACTAATGGTAATATAGAGCCTTTAAACTGGGATTCCTTTACAGTTTATGAATTGTCAGATATCGCCTGGATGTTAAGCATGATTTGAAAATGTTTTTTAGCTTGACATTCCGAGGTAAAAACATGCTATTTTTATATCCTCGTGTCGTCCTGTGATGGTGATGGCAGTGGCGGCGGCCAATTTGCATTATCAGTTTATATCTCATCTTTGGTTTATCATACTTGACCCAAACTTAAACACAGACTGTCTTAATGTGAGGACATGACACAATGAGTTTGGGGTCAAAAGGTCAAAGGTTATGGTCAGTTCGATATTGGTCAAGACTATTTTTTCATCATTAACCTTTTGTGTTTAGGTCAACTTTGAGGCTTGTATCTTATGTTGGGTTACTCATACTGTACCCAAGCTTACACATGTTTCCTTGCAGTGAGAAGGGATGACACACTGAGCTTGGGTCAAAAGGTCAAAGGTCATAATCACTGATAAGTGTACCGATAAGGCTTTGCTATATTTATTTTATATTTGAAGTCCAGCTTCATAATTATATAGCTCATTGCAAAGTTGTAAAGTCAAGCTTCATTGTTGCATTGCAGCCATAATTCTAGTTATTGCCATATGAGATCCTAGCCTATGTAACAATATACGTACTTGATATTCTGACAGTTTCTATGTAAAAATGAAATGCTTACCGTAATGTTATTTACCTATCTTAGAGGCAAAATCCTGCGCAGATGGCCTGTTCAAAGAGGTTCTTGGAAGAAAGGACAAGGCCGACTCAACACGCAATGCCTTGAGTGTGTTACAGCGATTCAGATTTCTCTTTCACTTACCTATAACTATTGAACGAAATATCCAGAAGGTTTGTTCTGACTCGCTATTATCATGATTTTACTGATAAACTATTACTAGCCATTATTTAGTGTCATATACAATACAGCTCAGAAATAGCTTAATGTGTTTTCAAGACAAAATAAAACGTACTGGTATTTTTTACTATTATGAACATAATTGGATGGGAAAACATTGCTGCCGATGACAGCACTGTCCTCCAATCCAATTCACCTTTCCAGAGTATCCAGCGATGATTTGACATCATATGACATCATAATCAGATAAGCGGCGTGTAGGATGATGTCATAATCATTACGTCATAAATGTTTCTATTAGGCCCGTATTTAACTCTTAATAGTCTGACATGTATTAATTGTATGGCTTTACTATTTAATGAACATGCTTTTGAATATTTTGAAACTAACTTAACTAGGCGCTGTTGCTGCCATAGGCAGCAAATTAGTTTTAAAAATATTCAACAGCTTACCTGTATAGGTTTCTGCAAATTGATAGTCAGGGAGTTCAGAGATCAATCGATCCCAACATGAGCGAGGTGTGGGGGGAGCGTAGCTAGAGATGGGCAGGGCAGAGCTAAAAATGGAATGGTTTATTATTAGCTCACCTGGCCTGAAAGGCCAAGTGAGCTTATGCCGTGGCGACCATCCGTCGTCCATCCGTCCATCGTCCGTCAACTTTTTCTTTAAACGACTTCTCAAGAACCACTGGGCTGATTTCAATTATATTTGGCAGGAAGCATCCCTAGGGCATAGAGATTCAAGTTTGTTCAAACGCAGCCAATCGGCCAAAATCCAAGATGGCCGCCGGCCAAAATAGCCAATTTTTAGAATCACTTTAAAAAATCTTCTCCAAAACCGCGGGAGGAATTGATTCAAAACTCATAACACATCATCTAGTGCAAAGGTAGACCCAAGTTTGTTCAAGGCAACCTGATTGGAGGATTTGCCTGGCGGCCATCTTGGATGACCTAGTTTTCGCGAAAATAACTTCTCCCGAACCGCTGAAGGGGTAGAGCTGAAATTTTGTAAATATGCTTAGGGGCCAAGGGCCTTTCAAGTTTGTTCAAGGGAAGTTTGTTCGTTAAAATATATGGCCGCCATCAACCAATCAAAATTTAGCATTTCTTGGTCATATTGGCTTTTTTGTATTTGATGTATTCTGATGGCGAAAATTGCTTTATATATGCTTATCAGTGTGGCCAGTTCAAATATCCCACTTTCGAGACTGTCGGATAAATGGTTTTCCTGACATCTTGGTTTGTTTTCCCGCCATAGTCTCCCATAGTAAAGCAATGGGCCCATAGTAAAGCAATGAGGAATTCTTTAAACGACTTCTTCTCAAGAACCACTGGGCCGATTTCAATTATATTTGGGAGGAAGCATTCATAGGGCATAGAGATAGAAGTTTTTTCAAACGAAGCGGATCGGTCAAAATCCAAGATGGCCGCCAGCCAAAATGGCCGATTTTTCGACACGGTAAAAAATCTTCTCCGAAACCGCAAGAGGAATTGATTCAATACTCATAACACATCATCTATGGCAACGTTAGACCTAAATTTATTCAAGCCAACCGTATTGGCCTATTTGCTTGGCGGCCATCTTGGGTGACGTGGTTTTCCCGAAAACAACTTCTTCTCCCGAACCGCTGAAGGGATAGAGCTGAAATTTATTAAATATGCTTAGCGACCAAGGGCCATTCAAATTTGTTCAAAGGAATTTCGTATGTTAAAAAACATGGCCAGCATCAACCAATCAAAATTTAGCATTTGTTGGTCATATTGGTTTTTTTTGTATTTGATGTATTTTAATGGCGAAAATTGCTCTATATATGCTTATCAGGGTGCCGAGTTCAAATATGCCACTTTCGAGACTGTGGGATAAATGGTTTGGCTACCATCTTGGTTCGTTTTCCCACCATTGGCTCCTATAGTAAAGCAATGGGCCCATGGTAAAGCAATGGGGTGTTCTTTAAACGACTTCTTCTCAAGAACCACTGAGCCGATTTCACTTATATTCAGCAGAAAACATCCATAGGGCATAGAGATCTAATTTTGTTCAAACGAAGTGGATCGAGCAAAATCCAAGATGGCCACCGGCCAAAATGTCCGATTTTTGGAACCACTTTAAAAAATCTCCGAAACCGCGGAAGGAATTGATTCAAAACTCATAACACATCATCTATGGCAACGTTAGACCCAAGTTTATTCAAGGCAACCTGATTGGTCCATTGGCTTGGCGGCCATCTTGGAAGACCTAGTTTTCGCGAAAACAACTTCGTATCCAGAATCGTTGAACGGATTGGGCCGAAATTTGGGAGATATGATAAGGGACTAAGGGCCTTTAAGTTTTGTTCAAAAGTAGTTGATACATAAAGAAACATGGCTTCTGTTTTCTTGTTAAAATTCTGCTTAACTCTGTAGGGTTCTACTTATTGTTGATGACCTTTCTGGTTGAAATGCCTATGATGCAGGTGAGCGATACAGGCCCCTTGGGCTTCTTGTGTTCAAGATAGTCAAAACAGATTTCTTATTAACTAACACGTTAACTTATTTATGAGCTGTACTAAATTGATCCCAACACACATACAGCGTTTAGCTAGAAATTGGTGGGGCAGAGTGAGAAATGGATCCAGCCATTGCTAGTAATGTTACTCTTTGTTTAATACATTTAAGCTTGTCTATAGCGGACACCTGCTTTTGGGCCAATGGATGGCAGTTGTTTAAGAGATGTGATCATAATTGTTAATGAAACAGCATCACCATATACTCGGCCCCCAAATACTACTTATCTTTAGTGACCACCTTGATGGCGCATGCAGTGACCATTATTGACAAGTGTTACGGTTGATGCACACTATTTTTGTCTTGTACTTCAGGGTGATTATAATCTGGTGATCAATGATTATATCAGAGCTAAGTCATTATTTGCTGATACACCTGTTCAGGTGTTTAAGAAAGGTAACTTTTGTTATGTCATTAACTTTTATATGATGTGAAATGATAATTTATTCCTATTCCATGGATAAAAATAGGTTACATCAAGGATCAGAATAATAGATATATAGATAAACCATGTAGATTGCTTTTCTCAATCCTTGTGTTTGTGTTAGTAGGTCAAAGATACTTTCACCGACACATTCTTTACGATAAATAACTTATTCTGTTGAAAACTCTGAAATTGATTTGGCTAGCTTCCAATCAAATTAATTTCAAAATATTCAACAGTTTTCTTGTGTGCTCGCCTTGAAAATGAAGTATGATGAATTCATCTGTGAAAACAATAAACCTGTCCATCATGGGCTACATGCTTTTTAGCTTGATAAATGTCCCTTAGTCAGTCAGTCAGTCATTCACAAAACCTTATTCTGGGCTGCATCTAAATAACTACTGATCCGAGTTGGCACAAATTTTAACACTGTGTCTAAGAAACTTGGTGTGCAAGAGGATTTCCAGAGCCTGGATCTGGATCATATCAAATTAATGAATTAGTGATGTGTGTATCTTAGAAAGTATGGGTCTGATTTGGCTCAGATTTTTTAGCAGGATTAAGCGTTTGACAATACACTGATTCAACGCATAGCTACCAATATTCTATTTCCCTTGTTTAAAAAGACCCCATGTGGGAGCTTTGTTTGCATGCTGAATCCCCTTTGGTATGGCAAGATCGACATGCCATAGATAGTATTGGTACTTTAACTTGCTCTTATGCATTGTTTTTTTTATCTCAACCACTGTGTATGTGATTATTTATTTAATGTGTTGATTGTGAGTCTAGGAAGGGGATATTGATTGTGAGATCAAATTATCATTGGATAAAATTAGCCATTGTGCTTCCTCTTATCCAGCAAAAGTCTGTATGATTTTTGGTCAAAATTTCAATGTCGGTATAGCTAAAGCAATTAGTTTTTATCTGATAAATCCTGTCAAAGCATTTTCTTTAATGCCATCATGATTGCGGTGGTGGTGACGGAGTTATGTGATCATGTCATTTATTTTGTTCTGATATTTGTCATGCTTTACCAATCAGATGTTTGTTATTACAGTATACAAGGAGGTGGAAGACAGGATTAGCCGGTTTCGGACAACACTTCACCAGAAACTGATAGAGCTGCCCAGTACACTGGATGAACAGAAGAAACTCATACGGTATGTGTACTGTTATTAGTCATTGATATAGAAATACTTGATTTCAAGCAATGACTAATAAGAACAATTAGAGATTGCAAGCCCTCGTCATCCTGTTTTTGTCACATTGTACAATATTGTTTGGAATTTCCAGATCATGAACAAAGTTGTGAAATCCTTTTGGACAGTCTTTAATTACCTCCCCCCCCCCCCCCCCCCCCCCCAGAATTAGCTTTTTTATACCCGCCTTTCGAGAAACTTGGAAGGGTATCATATAGCAATTAGTATTGGATTTTGTCTGATGTACACATTGTACATCAGATCTTTGTTGGTACATGGTCTATGCGGTACAGCTCAGAAATAAGTTAACATGTTTCCTTAAAAAAGACAGACCCATTAGTTAGTACAATTTTGAACACGACGTAAGAAATTTTCTGTTGAAAATTTTGAACATAACTGGATTGAGAGACATTGCTGCTTTAGGCAGCAATGTCTCTCAATCCAGTTATGGTCAAAATATTCACCAGAATGTTGTATTTTGTTTTGGAAACATGTTAATTTAGTTCTGAGGTGTACTGTATATATTGCTTAATTGACTAACTTCACAAAAGAAATCCCCAAATAGAAACCACTCCAGAAGCCATTTTTGCCCAGGTTAGTCAGTAGAGAGTTAACAGGAAAGCAGTGTTTCTCATTTGCATTCTTTTGCGCGTATAGACGTATAAAATCTGCCCTGGGATGCATAAAGTTGGATCCCGTGCATCCATAGAAAATCGGGCTCTAAAATCAGTAACGCTATAGTGCATCGCATGTTTCTAATGTTTTTCCGGGAATTGTGTATGAATTGCCGCCATTTGTTTTCGTCCTGATAATTATCAACAATTTTTATCAGTCGGTTCCCTTGAAGTCTATTCTAAAGTAGTTAGTATCAGGAACCGGTAATTTTCGTACGTGATTCCAATCAATTATATTCTGCGCTTTGTGTAATACTGAAAATCAAGAACTGGGAACTTGCTTTACTAAACATGGAACTCGCGAACTACTCAGTAAGTCTCGTCGCTATCAGAATTTGTTACGCGATATATGTTGAAAGGACAGGTTGGAGTTAGAATGACCTAATTTTATCGTAACAACTAGTTATTACTACATTACAACCTCCTTGCATTACTATAGCTCTTTCCTTCTCTGAAGGGAAGCGTAGTAGGATGAATTTTTTACAGCCAATGTTTGCTGGGTATTGTGATTACAGAGTGACTGAAGGCTTTTTCAGGAATCTCCATACTCTCTCTAATGATGAAATCCATAGTTATTCGCCTGAATGCTATATCTCAGAATGAGGCAAGAGGAGGGTTAATCCAATACCCATAGCCACTGAGGTCATTAAGCACAATGACAACCTCATTGGCTGATAGCTAGCACATGACCTTGTAGCAACCAAGACTTCATTCCTTTTCCTACTGCTGAAGGAAGAGGCGTAGAAATTTTTTCAGCTAATTTAAAAGTTTTATAACTTATTAAAATCAGCCTGTGGATATTGAAAGTTGGAACCAGTCATTCCACAGGCAACCTTTCGCCAGCAGCCGATCCACTTATTTCTCATGACACAGTGTACACAGTGTATGGGTTTCCTGGACTCAAAGGTGTCAATGTTGGAACCTCTTATTCACCACCTTCAATGGTGGATGAAGAGAGAAAATCTCCTGGCGGGGGTGACGTTGTCACCTCCCCATCCTCAGTTAACGATATACACACATGCATCAATGGAGGGATGCGGAGCTTGCCTGGAATAAAATAAAGTATCAGGGCTTTGGAATCTGGATCAGTCAAAAGAACATATGAATCTGCTGGAAATGCGAACAGTAGTCTTAGCCATGGAACACTTCCTACAGAAGGTCAAGGGCAAGAGCATTCTGGTTCGATTAGGCAATACAACAGTAGTGAGTTACATAAACCGTCAGGGCGGAATGAAGTCGCCCAGTCTCTGTATGATGACATGGAAACTGCTTTGTTGGTGCTTAGATCATGGGATTTTCCTGAAAGCAGTTCATATTCCGGGAAGGCTAAATCTATTAGCAGACTCATTGAGCCGAATAATGAGCATTCTTCCCACGGAATGGCAACTAAATCAATGTGTGGCGGATCGTCTGTTCAACCGCTGGGGCAAGCCAAACATAGATTTATTCGCAACGATCAAGAATGCGAAGATGACGACGTACGTCTCTCCGATTCCAGATCCGAGCACTATCGCAATAGATGCATTAGCTATCAGCTGGGAGGGAATGTATGCATACGCATTCCCGCCAGCAATCCTGATTCCAAAAGTTCTCCAAAAAATCAAGCAGCAGGAATGCCAAGTGCTTATGATCGCCCCAAATTGGCCAAGCCAATCATGGTATACGGATCTGCTGGACCTTCTGGTCTGCAATCCTGTTCCTCTGCCTCTGATGGACACCATAATCTTCCAGGGCAAGGCGTTGCGCAACAACCCGTCAATGTTCCAATTGACTGCGTTGATGTTGTCAATGAATCAGCAGTTAAGGAGGGTTTTTCTGAGCAAGCAGCCATGTTTATGTCAAAAGCCAGAAGAGGGTCAACCTCCAGAGCATTTAATTATAAAATCAACAGATTTGCTGAATGGTGCTCAAAAAGATGTATTAATCCAATGGATGCATCTATTCAGGTAGTAGCCGATTTCCTCTGTCACCTTTTTGATGCCTATAGCCTCAAGCCTAACTCTATTGCTGGCTACAAGTCAGCTTTAATGTCAGTTATCCCTTGCTTGGCTAATAGGGGAAGTGATGAAGTATGTAATCTAAATACTTTAATCAAAGGCATGGGTAATCTAAGACCAAGGAATCCTCCAGTGATTCCGTCTTGGAGTTTATCGTTAGTACTTCAAGTATTAGCAGATAAACCCTTTTAACCACTTAGCTCCATTTCCATGAATGTGTTGACGCTTAAAACATTTTTTCTGATTGCTGTAGCTTCAGCCAGACGAAGAAGTGAAATACATGCTTTGTCAGCAGAGCCAGGCCGTTTTGTGCTTACAGGGGAAGGCCTTAGGCTTCTACCTAGAGTTAACTTTATGACAAAAAAAACAGTCTTTAAAATACCCTGGTCAGCCTATTGTTTTACCCGCTTTAACTAGGTTTGATCCTAATTCAAGGGCTTGGTGTCCTGTCCATGCATTAACACGTTATAAACAACATATAGAGGAATGGCGGATGGACCCTAGTGCTTTATGGCTATCTTACATTGAACCCCATGTGAGAGCTTCTAAAGATACCATTTCTAGGTGGATTGTGGAATGCATCCAGCATTGCCACAAAGCCGCCATGGGAAAACAAGTTGACATGGCCAAGGCTCACAGTGTCTGTGGCGTAGTTACATCCACGGCTCTGTTTAACGGAGTGCCGGAGCATGACATTGTGTCAGTAGGACAATGGCGCTGTGAGTCTAGTTTTACAGATCATTACCTCCGTGACATGTCAAATCCGCTTGGCTTATCGATTTTACATAAACGTTAAATCTGTAATTATTTGTAAATATTGTATATAAGGCTGTTGACTCACACACAGTGCAATTTAGTGGGGGAATCCCCGCTTTTCCGTACTGTACCTATCATTGCCAGCAGTGATTAAAGGGAATCTCGTCAAAATAAGTTAGTCCTATATTTGGTGATGGTTATTTTTTGTCACGTTTCTTTATTACTTACTAAAATGTTGATGGTTTTTGTGGTTCCATCTGAGAGTATGCGAAATGAAGCTTTCATCCGATGTCTTATAGTGCTTTAGCACGAGTACATAGAGAGCGTATAGGACATTTCACATCAAGAGTATACTTACCTCCCTAATACTTTTGATATTGCTAAATATCGGCTTTCACTCAATAAACACTCAGATTAAAACAGTTAGGTGGCCCTACTGGGCAGGGAGTCAGAGCGTAGTCTGGCGGATGCCAGCCCCACCACCGCGCATGCGCAGACTAGCACTTCCTCTTTGCTAATTTATTGGCAGAGAGTCTACACATGTTTTTGTGCTAGAGCTTTTCTTGACTCAATTCTTAGTATTTTTGTGTAAATTTGGAAGTGTTTATCCCTGATAAAGATGGCAGGAAGGATGACTTCGCCAGAGGAGGGCCCAGGACCTTTAAATCAGGTGACTTCTAGTAAAATTAGCGAGTTTTGTCCCCGGTGTAATGTGTTTCCGGGACTCGCGGTTACCGTGATAAGCGCCTTGTTTAGTTGGTTTATTTCAACTAGGTGCTATATAATACTATCTCTCTTTGTGTTTATGTCCGCAGGTCTGTGTGACGATATGTAATGGACATCACATCAGCAGAGGGTTTGTTTCTCTCCACCATGGTTCCATTTCCTACTAATACTGTTAGGTTATCTAACCAAAAATTTTATGTCCAGTGAGTTGGAGGCCTAGTATAAAGGTCTTCTCACTTTGCCCTCTTGATCCAATTCCTTCCCCTAGAGGTGGAGAGAGTTAAGAGGCGTTCAGTTGGTGGAGTGCTCCAGTTCATCACGTTGGATGGTTTGTCTATACAAAGTGTCAGGTATCTAATTATTGATATGAGGTGATGTTAATTATTTAGAGAGGAAAGGGAGATAATTAACAGTATTTGCCATTGTTATCAGTATATATCTGATGGTTGTGTAGTCGAAATGTCCATTCTGCACATGTTCTGGTTAGAGATACAATTCGTCCTTGCACTTGGATGTTTGTTGGGGATCGATTTTTTCCTGTCATAGGATTAATGACGTCATAATCAGCCTTGCTCTTTATTAACAATTAAAGTTGTCCGAAGCTGGTTTTCTGATGAATATTGATCTTTATGATCATTTCCTTCTCTTGAGTTGGTGAGTTTCTGAGCTTAACTAGATTGCTCATACTCCTCGTCCTTTGCCCTGTTTCAGAGACCTGGTTGTGCGTCCTGTGGACGGTTTTTGAAGGACAAGTTTGTGCCTCATCTCTGTTATCAGTGTAGCCCCTGTGGTCCCTTGCTTAATTGCGAGATATGTAAGCACTGGGGGGGGGGGCGAGCTAATGTCCGAATTCTTGTGCTTGCAGGCGAAGGACAAGGTGGTGGAGGAGGAGAAGAAGAAGCAGAAAAGAGAGGGTGTGAGTAAGAAGGGTAAGAGGAAGGCCTCGTCCGCGGTGGACATGGAGGCCTTCCGGACCGAGATGTTGGGAGAGATGAGGAGGACAATAAAGGATTTGGTTCCCGAGTTGCTTCGTGGCATGCTTCCTGGACCAAATCCTTTGCTGTCCTCATCATCTGCTTCGGAGCAGGTAATCGCCACCTCTGAATCACCTTTCCTTAGTACGCTTCCGTTGTTCGAAGATTCAGAGGTGGCCCCATTAGAGGGGGCGTTCCACGACCCTGGCAGCAGGCTTAGTGCCACGCCGAATAGGGACCGTGGACGGTTGTCGCTGGAACCCGCGGGCTGCTTATCAGTCCAGGGGTATCCGCACGCCGCGGGTGCCAGTACCTCCTATGGCACCTTCCCTGGCCAGTCCGGGTTAGCTCTCTGTGCTGACCCGGAGTCTAATCTGTCTGGCCAGGAGGATGAGAATTACCTGTTGGGGTCGCCGTCTGAGGACGTGGCCATGGATTATGACGTCTGTGCACCCCTCGCGGGGAATACAGGCGACTTATTCCACGGTTCTACTCACACAGGGGTAGAATCCACGGTTCAGACTGTGGCCCTGGGCGCTGAGGGCCAGCGTTACCGCATACCTCGGCTTGCCGAGAGTGTCGCTGGTGCTGGCCGGGGCCGTGGTGGGGCGGTATGTGCCCCGCGCTCTACCACGACGCCTGCTCCTGGTCAAGCCAGTGAGATTAGCATGCCGGTGTTGCCAGGCCCGCATGCTCTCCCTGGCTTGCCAGGGATATCAGCGTATCCGCCGTCAAGCTCTGTTGCTTGCGCTCAGGAGGAAGATGAAGGCCCCCGTCTTGTAGAGCGCTCGCAGCTAGCCACGGAGGAGGGTTGGTCTGACGCTTGCCAGTGGTTGGTGAGTGTTAGACCAGATCTGCCCGTGGAGCAGTCGGCTAGCCAGCGTGATCACAGGCCGTGGTTAGCTGGTAAGCCTACTGCTAACGCTATGCCTTCTCTGCCGCTGGCAGAGCATGTCGTTGACATGTTCGAGGCGGCGGAGATGTCCATTAAGTCGAGTGGACGTCTCGCGAAGGTCCCACGCGAGGTGGCCAGGCGTTGCCGCATCGTGCCCCTGGATTACCAGCGGTACGGTGTGGTACCTAAGCCGAGCGTGGATGACCGCGCGGCTTTGGGTGAGGATGCGCGGCCAGGCTCCCGTTCTGACACGGGAGTCTTGTGTTCGAACGCGTTGCGTTCAGCAAATACCGCGTTGCGTGATGCGGAGGAGAGTGGGAGGGCTTCGATTGCCGCTGTGTCCCACGTCCCCCAGCTGTTACAAGGGGTAGTAACAGCATCCGCATCGCGCCAGCCAAGTCACAGTCCAGCGAGCCATCCAAGATGGTATCAACCTGGCTCTGGACTGTATGATGCGGGCGGTGACCAGGAGTGTCCGGGCAAGGCGCACATTTGCCTTGGACAATCTGTGCCCGTCCCAGGACCTGTACAATAGGCTACTGCGTACGCCTATGACAGGTCCTGGTCTCTTTGGAGGTGAGGGATGTAGGCACCTCCAGGAGACGGTTACTCTGGTAAATAACCAGAGGGCGCTGTGCGAGCAGTTTGAGGTGCTTCGTCGTGCTAACGTTCGCGCCGCACCCCCTGCGTATCGTCCCCTGCAGGCTCGATGTGGTGGTGGCCAGGTCAGAGGCCAACCACCATCGCAGCGTCAGCCTCGGCCGCGTGCGATTCTGCTAGCCAGCAGCGAGTGGGGCGCAGGCTCCTCAGGCGCAGTCAGCCAGGCAGCCGCCCGCGCACCGAGGTGCGCGCGGTGCTGGTCATGGCGCGCGAGGATCTGGGCGTGGTAATCGTTCCTGATGGGACGGTTACCGCGGTGAGAACCGCTCCGGTGTTTCTGGCAAAGGAGACAGTGCCGCTCTTGCACTCCTTATGTCCACCTGTATCCCTAGGTGAACCGGTGGGAGGCCGGCTAGCCGACCACATGCAAGAGTGGGAACGGTTAACTCAGGACCGTTTAGTCTTGCGATGGCTTTCAGTCGGGTATCATCCCGATTGGATGACAGGCCCGCCATCGCGACTGTCTCTAGTGCCGATCTGGACTCCAAATCCGAGAGATCCAGAGCAAAGGTTGTGTATCGAGGAGGAAATAAATTCCCTCATACAAAAAGGAGCTATTCAGCCGGCACAAAGGTGTCCGGGCTTCTATTCAACCCTGTTCTTAGTAACAAAAAACACCGGAGGCTGGAGACCAATTCTCAACCTCAAGCCATTGAACAAGTTCATAGAGACGCCCAGTTTCAAGATGGAGACTGTGCGCTCGGTGTTGGCGGGGTTAGAGAGGGGAATGTGGACAGCGTCGATAGATTTGGAGGACGCTTATTTCCACATCCCCATACACAGGAGTTTCCGTCGCTTCCTGAGATTTGCATTCCAGGGCAGACAGTGGGAATTCAGGGTATTACCCTTCGGAATTTCCACGGCTCCTCGGGTTTTCACCCGTGTGGTTCTTGCGATCACCGCATACCTCCGCAGGAGAAGCATAGCAGTCCACACGTACATAGACGACTGGCTGTTGAAAGCGCACACCCAGGAAAGTTTATCGGCCAGTCTGGAGGTTGTTTTGAAGACTCTCACAGACTTCGGCTGGATGATCAATTTCCCAAAATCAGAGCTGACTCCATCCCAGAAGTTTGTTTACCTGGGGATGTTCTTCGATCTAAAGACAGGATATGTTTTTCCTACTCAGGAGAGAGTTCAGAAACTCATCTCATTAATTCAGTCAGTGTGCGACAGTCGTCATGTCCTGGCACGGGTTTACTTGAGAATGCTGGGGTTGATGGTTTCATTGGAACCAGTCATTCCTCAGGCCGCCTTACGCAGGCGGCCGAATCCAGTTATTTCTCATGACACAATGGACCCAGAGTACAGGTTCGCTGGA
The DNA here is from genome assembly GCA_034401795.1 of Chaetoderma sp. LZ-2023a. NCBI lineage: Eukaryota > Metazoa > Mollusca > Caudofoveata > Chaetodermatida > Chaetodermatidae > Chaetoderma > Chaetoderma sp. LZ-2023a. The sequence continues at coordinate 62,012,843 of CM067367.1, forward strand.
CTCGAACGTGTCAGTGTTGGCGCCTCTGATTCATCACCTGCAATGGTGGTTGGACACAGAGAATCTCTTGGTGGGGGTTATGCTAACCCCTCCCCACCCTCAGGTGACTGTGTATACAGATGCATCGATGGAGGGCTGGGGAGCTTGCCTGGAAGAATCCACGATATCAGGGCTTTGGAATCTGGAACAGTCAAAGGAACATATAAATCTACTGGAGCTAAGAGCAGTAGTCCTGGGCCTGGAACATTTCTTACAGAAAGTTCAGGGCAAGATTGTTCTTATTCGTTCAGACAACTCAACAGTTGTGACTTACATAAACCGCCAGGGCGGAACGAAGTCGCCCAGTCTCTGTATGATGACATGGAGACTGCTTTGTTGGTGCCTGGATCACCAGATTACCTTGAAAGCAGTTCATATTCCGGGAAGGTTAAATCTGCTAGCAGACTCATTGAGCCGAAGGATGAGTGTTTTACCCACGGAATGGCAACTAAATCAATGTGTGGCGGATCGTCTGTTCGACCATTGGGGGAAACCCAACATCGATTTGTTCGCAACGAAGAAGAATGCGAAGATGACGACGTACGTCTCTCCGATTCCGGATCCAAGCGCTTTCGCAACAGATGCGTTAGCTATCAGCTGGGGGAGAATGTATGCATACGCATTCCCTCCAGCAATCCTGATTCCAAAAATTCTTCAGAAAATCAGACAAGAGGAATGCCAAGTGCTTCTGATCGCCCCGGATTGGCCAAGCCGATCATGGTATACGGATCTGCTGGACCTTCTGGTCTGCAATCCGGTTCCTCTGCCTCTGATGGACGACATTATCTTCCAGGGCAAGGCCCTTCACAACAATCCGTCAATGTTCAGATTGACTGCGTGGATGTTGTCAAGGAATCTAGAATTAAGGAGGGCTTTTCTGAGCAAGCAGCCATGTTTATGGCCAAAGCCAGGAGGGGGTCAACCTCCAGAGCATATAATTATAAAATCAACAGATTTGCAGAATGGTGCTCAAAAAGATGTATTGATCCAATGGATTCATCTATTCAGGTAGTAGCTGATTTCCTCTGTCACCTGTATGATGCCTATAGCCTCAAGCCTAACTCTATTGCTGGTTATAAGTCAGCTTTAATGTCTGTTATTCCTTGCTTGGCTAAGAGGGGAAGTGATGAAGTAAATACATTAAATGTATTAATTAAAGGCATGGGCAATCTAAGACCAAGGAATCCCCCTGTGATTCCGTCTTGGAGTTTATCGCTAGTGCTTCAAGTACTAGGTGATAAGCCTTTTGAACCACTTAGTTCCATTTCTATGAAACTATTAACACTGAAGACTGTGTTTTTAATTGCTGCGGCCTCGGCTAGGCGTAGAAGTGAAATTCATGCCTTATCAGCCGAAGATGACCGTTTTGTGGTTTCAGGGGAAGGCCTTAAGCTGCTACCTAGGATTAATTTCTTGGCTAAGAATCACTCGTTGAAATATCCAGGTCAACCTATTGTTTTGCCTGCTTTAACTAGATATGATCCTAATTCTAAAGCATGGTGTCCCGTCCGGGCGCTTCTCCGGTACAAACAACGTACATCGGAGTGGCGCACCGACCAGTCGGCATTATGGTTGTCATATATTGAACCCCATGGCAGGGCTTCTAAGGACACCATTTCCAGGTGGATTGTAGAATGCATTCAGTTTTGTCATAAATCCGCCACCGGGAAGCAGGTTGACGTGGCCAAGGCTCACAGTGTCCGCGGCGTAGTGACATCCACTGCCCTATTTAATGGGGTCCCTGTGGATGATATTATGTCAGTGGCTCAGTGGCACTGTGAGTCAAGTTTTACAGACCATTATCTCCGTGACACCTCTAATCCTCTCGCCTTGTCGATTTTGAAAAAATAACTAGGCTTATATTTTTGATGGGGTTTCCTCATTGCTTATATATTTCACAATTAATTTATGGAAACAACCACTTTTTTGGGACTGCATCGTTCTTCACCAATGGGAAGAGGATGTCAGCAGCCATTTCAACAAGGTCAGTCTTGTGCATGGGTTGTCCATTGTTGATTGTCTTGTCACGTTACCCGTTATTAATATGATGATGGTTTTGTGTATTTATGTGGTTCATTGTTGAGAGTATACGAAAATGGAGTTTTTTCGTCTCTGTCCTGTAGTACATGGCACTTGTACGTAGAGAGCGTATAGGACATTGAGGTCATTCGACTCTTCCTCCCAGGAAGGAGGGGGGGGGAGCGCATATGACATTCGGTCATCTCTCATACATCGGTGGTGTTATCCGATGGTTAGTCAAATCCTGACTGTTTTTTCATACAGTTTCAGAAGTATAAGTGCCTTAAACACAGAAAAGCGTATAGGGATGAGCTGGTCTTTTGACCTCGCCTCCCTCCCGCTGAATTCACAGTCGAATTCTGGCAATATCAAAAGTATTAGGGAGGTAAGTATACTCTTGATGTGAAATAAACGAAATCAAGGAGAGAGTTGATACTTACCTCCCTAGATACGGACCCGGCCTCTCCACCCCACAGAGGCTCGGTCTTCAGGCTCTTAATAGTTGCATGTGTATCAGCCAATAAATTAGTCAGAGGAAGTGCTAGTCTGCGCATGCGCGGTGGTGGGGCTGGCATCCGCCAGACTACGCTCTGACTCCCTGCCCAGTAGGGGCACCTAACTGTTTTAATCTGAGTGTTTATTGAGTGAAAGCCGATATTTAGCAATATCAAAAGTATTAGGGAGGTAAGTATCAACTCTCTCGTGAAAAAAGAAATCCTTGATTTCGTTTATTGAGGTCATTGCTCCCTCTTTAAAAGAGGGGGGGGGTAGGAGCGGATGTTAAATGGTCATTACTCTTAACATCGGTCATGTTATCTGATGTCCAAATCATTTCCTGATTGTGTTTACATATGCAATTTCAGATGTTTTTTGTGCTCCAAAAGCAAAAGAGCTTGCTCTTCCACGGATGAGCCGGTCTTCTAACCTTCGCCTCCCTCCCACCAAATTCTCTTAAGAATTCTGGCTATATCATAGAGTATCAGGGTGGTAAGTATACTCTTGATGTGAAATAAACAAAATCACGGATTTCTTTTTTCATGAGAGAGATGATACTTACCGCCCTGATACGATCCCGGCCTCGGTCTATCGGCGTTTTATGTTGCAATTATTTATTTAGTTGACAATATTTTGGAATAGAGTGAGACAGCCCCGCGCATGCGCGAGTTTGGGCCACACATCCACTGGACTGTCAGTTGTGTAACCTGCACAGTGGGGGTGGCTTCTTTTTAATTCTGAGTATTATTGAAGCTAGGTCGATATTTAGAAAATATCATAGCGTATCAGGGTGGTAAGTATCAACTCTCTCATGAAAAAAGAAATCCTTGATTTCTTTTATTCTATGATATGATACTATATTACTATATCACTATTTGAATATAAATCACTATTTTGTAACTATACACCTGTGCAAAAGTTAAGCACCAGCAAAAACAATAGAACGTAGAAACATGATGGTACAACTAGGCTGCCATACTTTTTGTCCCCGCGTTAGCTGACATAATTCCAAGTACGAAATGCACATGCATGCATGACTTCACGCCGCTTGATGTCCGTGCGTGGCGGGAAACAGCACACGTGTTCAGTTATGTAAAAGTCCAGTTTGAGGTGTAGAACATTACATACAGATTTAGGCGACAAGATTAGGAATTTTGTGTTCATGACCGTGGTTTATTTGTACAGAGAGAATTAGCTCTTGATTGTGAACCGCTATGGCAAGACGAAGGTTAAGTGATCGTGTGAAATGGCAAATCATAGGCATGCATACCACTGGTATGTCATGCAGAGAGATTGGCAGACAGCTGAACATTAACCATACTGTAATCAGTCGTTTGATTGCAAAACATGGGCAAACTAACGAGGTGAAGGACAGGCCTAGATCTGGAAGACCGAAGAAGACTACTGCCCGTGATGATCGAGCCCTAGTACGCCTTGTTAGGAGATCTCCATTCACCAACAGCAGAGTGCTCAGCCAGCAATGGGAAACGCGCAATAGAGTGTCAATGTCTACCGTCAAAAGGAGACTGTATGCTGCTGGCATGAAAGCTAGGAGACCTGTCAGACGTCCTCTCCTCACTGCACACCACAAAGAGGAGCGTCTGAGGTGGTGCAACGAAAGAAGACACTGGAACATGAGATCCTGGATACGGGTACACTGGTCCGATGAAAGTCGGTTCCTGCTTCATGCCACAGATGGTCGAACTCGTGTATGGAGGTCCAGACGCACGGCGTATGACCAACGTAACATCATGGAAGAAGTTCCATTTGGTGGAGGTTCCGTTATGATATGGGGGTGCATCTCATTTGATTGTAAGCTGGATCTGTTGACTGTACCTGGAACACTAAATGGACAAAGATATCAAGATTCCATACTGGATAGAGTTGTGGTCCCTCATTTTGTAAATCATGCACCTGGAACCCACCCTATATTCATGGATGACAATGCCCGACCACATCGTGCTAGAGCTGTGCATGAATACCTCGCCAGAATGCCATCGAAACCTTACCATGGCCAGCAAGGAGCCCTGACATGAACCCTATTGAGCATATCTGGGACATTCTGGGAAACATGGTGAGAAGGAGGGATCCTCCTGTGCAGAACCTACAGGAATTAACAGACGCACTCCATCTTGAATGGCAACGAATACCACAATGGCGTATCAGTCGGTTGGTGACCAGCATGAGACGTCGTGTCCAGGCCGTCATCCAGGCACAAGGTGGATATACCCGGTATTAATAATGACAGTCTCAAACTCGTGCATAGATGTTAAACTTCGTTTTCAGACACCATTAATGACAATCTAGCCACGTGTGTCAACTGTAGGGCAATAGTTGTCAGTTGTGTCAACGTAACCATATTCAGGCCTCGTTTTCAAGTTCAAACAAAAACATACAGTGTTTCCCCACCATCATAATCAGCATTCCTCTAGTTGCATTATTACCTCTTGCACTAAGATGGATGGGTACATAAATGTTTATGCTATTGCTTTCTTCATAGCACATGAATATACCCTCGCATGTGCGTAAAAATAGGGTGGTGCTTAACTTTTGCACAGGTGTATATATTAACTATATTACTATCTTAATACTATACTATATTTGTCAGCAGTGCTATGAATGTGCTTCGAATAAATAATTGTAACTTTATACATTATCGTCTTGTTTCAGTCCTAGAAGTTTACTTCATCAGAATTCGCCCACCCCCCCCCCCTCCCCCCTCCCACGATTTCAGCTTGGAACCCCCAGATTTTGGCTTGAGGTCCCCAAATTTCAGACTAAGGGGTCCCTGGGACCCTGAAAAAAAGGTGCCATGAGAAACACTGCAGGATGGTGTCCGCAGAAACACGGCTCATTCCAGGAAAGCCTAGCCGAGCAGGGAGTGTATAGGTTCCAGAGAAGTTTGTGAATGCTAGACATTCTGTGCTGCAATCTAAGCCCTGGGGTCAGTTACATTTAAATCTAACTAGTTACAGTTACATTGCACTATATCAGTTACAGTTAGTTACATTTGTTGAGCAATGTAACTAGTTACATTTCAGTTAGTTTGCATAATGTAACTAAAGTTACATTTCAGGTACATTAGAGTCTTTGACTGATAGCTTCCAAATGTCCATCAGCTTTGATGTTTGCTTAATTTCAAATAGCAAATTCATTCCGATCAGATAATCTGTTGGGTACTTTATACTTACATTTGTAATTTTACTTTCAGAGGCTGTTGCTTCATATGGCAGCAACAGTATTTTTTCAGGTCAGATTAGTTTCTAAATGTTCAACAGCTTTCCAGTACACTAGTTTATTTCCACAGCCTTTGTAAATTTTGTCTGCTATACCAAAGTGGTTGATGGCTTGACTTTTATCAATGGCATTGTCCTTTGATCTTTATTAGCACACTTATGTGAATTGACCTTAGCTAGAGTATAATTGCTGAGCAGTGATGTCCTAAGCTGGCCTAATCAATAGTATATACAGAAAAGAACAGGATGTGCTGTTAACACATACTGTAGCAGATTTTAACTTTCTTTACAATTCAACATTTGGTGTTTTTAATCCTTTTAACCATTTAACACTAAAGCTGGACAAAACAGCTTTTGCAGTGGTTTTCAGAAATGTCCATTTTCAGGCAAATATAAGATATTTTTGAAAAGTTACCACTGGAATGACTGGCTCAATAACCAAGCCAGCCAGTCATTTCAGTGGCAAATTTTCTAAAATAATCTCATGGTATGCAGATGGACATTTTTTATGAGAAAACTAGTTTTCTTCAACAAATTCAATCTTTAAAAGGTAACAGTTAATTCTATAATGATTTAGTAAACAACCTGTTTCTAAGCTACATTGCAGATTAATGTAAAAGCAGTATAAGATTTTGATTAAAGGTTGTTGTTGCCTGATGTAGCAATAACATTCAGATTATCACTGCTAAAATATCACATACAGATACAGAGTGAGTTAACCCTTTAATGGTCAAGATTGGTCAAGAAATGTCTATTTTGTAGGCTACAAGATTCATATTTGAAAATTTATCACTGGAATGACTGCCTCAATAATCCAGCCAGTCATTCCAATGGCAAATTTCTCAAATTAATTTCACTGACGCTTGGAAATAAAGTTGTTTCCCATGGCACAAACATCTTCCAGTAAAATTAGCATCAATATATTCAACAGCTTACCTGAATGATTACATTCAAATTGGGGTATTGGAGTGTCATGTGTATTTAACAGTAGCTATGCCGCAAATTAAAAAATTGTAATAAATTTGGTAAAAAAGTTTGAAAAGTAACTGAAATTTCAGTTACTTTTGCAATGTAACTAGTTGCATTTCAGTTACTGTCACTAAAAAAAAATTCCAGTTACAAGTTACTACTTGAGTTACTTGAAAAATGTAACTAAGTTACAGTCAGTTACAGTTATAAGTTACAGTTACCCCAACCCTGATAGCTGTTAGTGTAAAATATCACTCAATGAGAGCACTCTGTAGGAACAAATCGATTTCAACCTCTTTTAACATGCCAACACAAGCCCACCCACCAACCCTCTGTATTCAACCCTGATCTCACTGTGACTAACTGTACATCCATGCATATATGATTGTCCCAAGCTTCATTTCTGATCTATATGTACCCTCAAAACAACCATTATGAAATTCACAAACCCAAAAGAACCCTTATCAAAATAACATACCGGTAGTTGAATCTGAGCATTTCGTCAGTTAGTGACTTCACTCACTATGTTGTGCTGATTCTAATCTGAGCTTAACATGAAGATGTTCACTTTGTAATACTGGATTGTAAATGTGTAGTATGTGTCTTTCATTCGTGTAGATACTTGGTGAATTTGGAGTATGCTGGTGATGCAGCATGGGAGTGCATGAAAAATCAACAACAATGGCTTCTACAGTTGCTTATAGAATGTAAAGATGAACACCTGGAGCAAGGTAAGTAACATGAGCAATTGAGCATACAGTATATAGCTGTTTCACATCATGAGAACATACTTACCTCCCTAACACTCTTGATATACCAGTATATCGGCTCTAAATTCAATAATATTCAGAATTATAAAAAGTTAGGTGCCCCTAATGGGCAGGGGATGTACACAGGCATGCACATGACAGACCCCACCTACTGCGTATGCACATAATGGTACTTCCGTTTTCTAATATATTGGCTGATAAGCTACATGTGGAAAACTTTCCCAGTCTCTGAGAATTTTCAATATTTATTATCACCTTTTTGGGATTATGGCTGATTCAAAGTCTGCAGAGGAAGCTTGCTCATCATCTGTTACGGTGATATTGTTCCATTTACTAATTTAGACTTGGAATTTTTATATGTTACTGGTTTTCGTTCGTGGCTGCTTTGGCGTTACCGCGATTTCAGGCGCTGGGAATCCTTGTTAAATTTCTCCCAGCGCCTAGGGCTATTAATCCCTTGTGCTTTGTGTTCACAGGTTCAACTTATGGATGGTAAGGGTTCCTGTTCTCTCGAAGGTTGTTCACGTCTCTTTTTTTACTTATTATTGTGATATGTCTAAAGGTTGGAGATATAGTAAATAAATAAAAGAAATATCTTCCTTTTGTCCCATCCCCTCATCAGTTCTACAGAAAGAAGAGTCTCTGCGGATGGATGGATGTGTTTTCCTGCACAAGAGGATGATTTTGCCTGGGCTCAGGCTAAGGGAGTTTATTAGCTATGGCACATAATTATTTGAAAATATTCACAAATTCCTGCTGCCATTTGTTATTGCACTGTATTCTCTCTTGTTTGTGCATGGGTTCTCGAATATATATAATTTAATATTATATTATTCATGAGTAATGAATGTCTTTAGTCACTAGATATTTCTTGCATTCATTTCTGATGTCCCCTCTCCTTGAAGGAGCTGTTGCATTGAGGTTTGATGTCATAATCAACAAGAGTTTTTTTTCTCTTTCCTTGATGTCATAATCTTAGTTTAGAGAAATCTTTTTGATGTTTTTATCACCCTTTATTATGAACGTGGAGAGATATCTAGATAGTCAATAATCTTTCTCTCTCATTCTTAATTTGGGATCCTGGTTGTGATTTGTTATTATTAATAAGAGAAGTCAGCTGTCCCGTCAGGGTTGTCTGTAATAAAAGTGTCCTCTCTCGAGTTTGTTCCTGTTTTGTACTAATAGTCAAATAACAAGGTTTTGCAAACTATAATACTCATTGTTAGCTCACCTGGCCTAAAAGGCCAAGTGAGCTTATGCCGGGGCGACCGTCCCTCGTCCGTCTGTCCGTCCATCAGATTTTTCTTTAAACAACTTCTTCTCAAGAACCACTGGGCCGATTTCAATTATATTTGGCCGGAAGCATCCCTAGGGCATAGAGAGCTTAGTTTGTTCAAATGAAGCCGATCGGCCAAAATCCAAGATGCCGCCAGCCAAAATAGCTGATATTTAGAAACGCCTTAAAAAATCTTCTCCGAAACCGCTGGAGGAATTGATTCAAAACTCATAACACATCATCTAGTGCAAGGGTAGACCCAAGTTTGTTCAAGGCAACCTGAATGAACGATTTACCTTGTGGCCATCTTGGATGACCTAGTTTTTGCCAAAACAACTTCTCCCGAACCGCTGAAGGGATAGACCTGAAATTTGGTAAATACGCTTAGGGACTAAGGTCCATTCAAGTTTGTTCAAGCGAAGTTCGTACGTTAAAAAACATGGCCACCATCAACCAATCAAAATTTAGCTTTTGTTGGTCATATTGGCTTTTTTGTATTTGATGTATTTTGATGGCGAAAATCGCTTTATATATGCTTATCAGTGTGGCGAGTTCAAATATGCCACTTTCGAGACTGTCAGATAAACGGTTTGGCTGCCATCTTGGTTTGTTGATGTTTGTTTCATAGTAAAGCAATGGGCCCATAGTAAAGCAATGGGGAATTCTTTAAACGACTTCTTCTCAAGAACCACTGGGCCAATTACAATTATATTTTTGAGGAAGCATTCATAGGGCATAGAGAGCTTAGTTTGTTCAAACGAAGCGGATCGGTCAAAATCGAAGATGGCCGCCGGCCAAAATGGCCGATTTTTAGAAACACTTTAATAAATCTTCTCCAAAACCGCTGGAGGAATTGATTCAAAACTCATAACACATCATCTGTGACAACGGTAGACCCAAGATTGTTCAAGGCAACCTGATTGGCCGATTTGCTTGGCGACCATCGTAGATGACCTAGTTTTTCCAAAAACGACTTCTACCGAACCGCTGAAGGGATAGAGCTGAAATTGTGTAAATATGCATAGGGACCAAAGGCCTTTAAAGTTTGTTCAAGGGAAGTTTGTTCGCTAAAAAATATAGCCACCATTTTGTGTTTCTTGGTCATATTGGCTTTTTTGTATTTGATGTATTTTGATGGCGAAAATTGCTTTATATATGCTTATCAGTATGGCCAGTTCAAATATCCCACTTTCAAGACTGTCCGATAAACGGTTTGGCTGCCATCTTGGTTTGTTGATGTTTGTTTCATAGTAAAGCAATGGGCCCATAGTAAAGCAATGGGGAATTCTTTAAACGACTTCTTCTCAAGAACCACTGGGCCAATTACAATTATATTTTTGAGGAAGCATTCATAGGGCATAGAGAGCTTAGTTTGTTCAAACGAAGCGGATCGGTCAAAATCGAAGATGGCCGCCGGCCAAAATGGCCGATTTTTAGAAACACTTTAATAAATCTTCTCCAAAACCGCTGGAGGAATTGATTCAAAACTCATAACACATCATCTGTGACAACGGTAGACCCAAGATTGTTCAAGGCAACCTGATTGGCCGATTTGCTTGGCGACCATCGTAGATGACCTAGTTTTTCCAAAAACGACTTCTACCGAACCGCTGAAGGGATAGAGCTGAAATTGTGTAAATATGCATAGGGACCAAAGGCCTTTAAAGTTTGTTCAAGGGAAGTTTGTTCGCTAAAAAATATAGCCACCATTTTGTGTTTCTTGGTCATATTGGCTTTTTTGTATTTGATGTATTTTGATGGCGAAAATTGCTTTATATATGCTTATCAGTATGGCCAGTTCAAATATCCCACTTTCAAGACTGTCCGATAAACGGTTTGGCTGCCATCTTGGTTTGTTGATGTTTGTTTCATAGTAAAGCAATGGGCCCATAGTAAAGCAATGGGGAATTCTTTAAACGACTTCTTCTCAAGAACCACTGGGCCAATTACAATTATATTTTTGAGGAAGCATTCATAGGGCATAGAGATCTAAATCTGTTCAAACAAAGCGAATCGGTCAAAATCCAAGATGGCCGCCGGCCAAAATGGCTGATTTTTAGACACTTTAAAAAATCTTCTCCGAAACCGCAAGAGGAATTGATTCAATACTCATAACACATCATCTATGGCAACGTTAGACCCAAGTTTATTCAAGCCAACCTTATTGGCCTATTTGCTTGGCAGCCATCTTGGATGACGTGGTTTTCCTGAAAACGACTTCTCCCGCCGAACTGTGAAGGGATAGCTCTGAAATTTATTAAATATGCTTAGGGACCAAGGGCCATTCAAATTTGTTCAAAGGAATTCCGTATGTTTAAAAACATGGCCGGCATCAACCAATCAAAATTTAGCATTTGTTGGTCATATTGGTTTTTTTTGTATTTGATGTATTTTAATGGCGAAAATTGCTCTATATATGCTTATCAGGGTGGTTAGCTCAAATATGACACTTTCGAGACTGTTGGATAAATGGTTTGACTGCCATCTTGGTTTGTTTTCCTGCCTTAGGCTCTTATAGTAAAGCAATGGGGAATTCTTTAAATGACTTCTCAAGTACCACTGTGCCGATTTCAATTATATTTGGCAGAATGCAGCCTTAGGGCATAGAGGTATAAGTTTGTTCAAAGGAAGCTGATCGGCCAAAATCCAAGATGGCCACCGGCTAAACCAGACAATTTTTAGAAATGTCTTTAAAAATCTCCGAAACGACTTGGGGGTTGATTCAAAACTCATGAAACATCATCTAATGCAGGAGGAGAACCAATTTGTTCAAGAGAACCTGATTGGTCCATTGGCTTGGTGGCCATCTTGGATGACCTAGTTTTCGCGAAAACAACTTCGTATCCAGAATCGTTGAACGGATTGGGCCGAAATTTGGAAGATATGATAGGGATTAAGGGCCATTAAGTTTTGTTCAAAAGTAGTTGATACATAAAGAAACATGGCTTCTGTTTTCTTGTTATAATTCTGCTCAACTCTGTGGGGTTCTACTTATTGTTGATGGCCTTTCTGGTTGAAATGCCTATGATGCAGGTGAGCGATACAGGTCCCTTGGGCCTCTTGTCTTCTTATGCCTTCCTTTCAGAAGTCATGTCCATCATGCTTCAAGCCCATGAAGGCTAGATTCATCCCCCACCCTTGCCATCTTTGTACAGTTTGTAGGCTGTCTAGCAAATGTGTCATTTGTAAAGAGTGGGTTGGGGGTATCTAACCTCTGAATTCTTTGCTTTACAGGCTAAGCTGATGGTTGAGGAGGGCAAGAAGTCAAAGAAGGAGGGTAAGAAGAAGGCCTCTGAGAAGGGTGAGCTCGAGGCCCTCAAGGTTGAGTTAGTGAGTGAGATGCGCAGGACTTTGAAAGATCTAATGCCTGACATGCTTCGCGGCATGTTGCCGGGCACAGGTGTTTCAAATTCCTGCGCATCGACCTCAGTGCAGGTAGCCCCTGTCCCTCGATCATGCCCTACTAGCTCACACAAAGTTTTTAGTGATCCAGGGACGGCCATCTTGGACCCAGGCTTGATGTTCGCATCGCCTGGTGATCCAGCGGCGCGAGCAGCATCAGGCGGGACCCAACCAGTGGGCCTGACCACGATCACTCGCGGAGTACCCTCATCATCTGCTTTCGGGCATTCTCCTGGTCAGTCTGGGTTAGTTTTTCTTGCTAACCCAGAGTAACTTTCCTGACCATGAAGATGATGAAGACTACCTGCTCGGTCCACAGGATGATCATGAAGACATGGATGCAAGTGTCTACACCTCTCATGGGGAGCGCGGCCGCTCGCACGTATGGAACTGTTCCCTCGGGAGCAGGTTTCATGATTCAGCCTGTGGCCCGGTTTGGAGCGGACGGCCGCCCGTATAAGATTCCACGCTTAAGCGTGGAACCTCATATGGACGATCCGGGCCGCGCTGCTGTGCCTGATAACCCACACACAAGCACGATCTTGGTGCCCGGCCAGCCTATGGAGAATGTTATGCCAGCCCTCGCGGGCCCGTATGCATTCCCTGGGTAGCCGGGTTCATCTATAGCCTCCTTCACGGCCCTACCAGTGAATGCCATTGAGGATGACGAGGGCCCGCTGCTCATCGGCAACTCGTAGGTAGCCACGGATGAAGATGGTCTGACGCATGCGCGTGGCTCCTCACTGTCAGACCAGAGCTCTCCGTGGACGAAATGGCCGCCGGTAACCCTCGGGCATGGTTACAGGCCAAGTCGTTGGCCAACAACTCTGTCTCTGTCGTATGCTGACCATATCTTAGATATATTCTCGGCGGCAGAGGAGTCGATTAGACCGAAAGGTCGCCTCGCGAAGCCCCCCCCCCCACGAGGTTGCTAGGCGATGTCGGGTTACTGCTAGTCAGTATGCTCGATGTGGCCTAGTGCCCAGACCGAGCACGGATGGCCGCGCCGCTCTGGGAGAAGATACACGGCCGGGTTCTGGTGCTGACATGGGAGCGTTGTGCTCGGGCGCTATGCGCTCGGGTAATGCCGCCTTGCGCGTCACCGAGGAGAGCTCACGAGCAGCGATTAGTGTGCTGTCTCATGTGTCTCAGCTGCTATCTGGGGTGGTAGCAGCCTCGGTGCAGCAACAACCTAGCCCCATGACAGTCCAACGAGCCATCCAGGATGGGATCAACCTGGTGTTGGACTGTCTGACTAAGTCAGTCACCAAATCACTGAGAACGAGGCATGGTCTTTTTGGATGTGAAAGTTGTCGGCACCTCCAAGAGACAGTGACTTTAGTGAATAACCAGAGTGCGCTGTGCGCACAGTTTGAAGTACTGCGCAGAGAACACGTGCATGTTCAGCCCTCGGCTGCTCGACAGCAGTACGCTCATGACGGTGCTGGCATTGTCAGAGGCCAGCAGGCCGGCCGGGTTCAGAGACCGCATCAGCCGTGCCAGCAGCAGCGTGCTGCTGTACGTCAGCCAGCGCCTCAAGCGCAGCCAGACAGCAGCCCGCGCACCGAGGTGCACGTGGCACGCGATGAGCGGCGCGTGGTAACCGGGCCTGATGGGCTAAAAGATTTTCCGGTTACCACAGGTAGCACTCGAGTGTTGTCACTCCCACTTCTAAAATTTAGGGGCACCCCGTCAACCCTGGGTGCACCAGTGGGAGGTCGTTTGACTTGCCACATTCAGAAGTGGGAGCGGTTAATTCAGGACCACTTAGTCTTGCAATGGCTTTCGCGCGGATACAGTCCAGAATGGGTAAAAGATCCGCCATTGCATCTGTCTCTGGTACCGGTCTGGACTCAAATTCCAAGAGATCCAGACAAGCGATTGTGCATAGAAAAGGAGATAGAATCTCTAATTCTAAAAGAAGCAATTCAACCGGTGCAAGATTGTCCGGGCTTCTATTCAACCGTGTTTCTTGAGACCATTTCTCAAACCTCTAAACAAGTTTATAGATACACTGAGTTTCAAAATAGAAACAATAAAATCAGTGTTGGGGTTAGAGAAGGGGATGTGGACAGCATCAATAGATCTCAAGGATGCTTATTTCCACATTCCAATTGCAAAGAGTTTTCATCGGTTCCTGAGATTTGCTTTTCAGGGACGCCAATGGGAATTCAAAGTTCTTCCATTCGGCATCTCGACGGCTCCACGGGTCTTCACTTGAGTGGTACTTGCTATCACAGCATACCTCCGCAGGAGAAATATAGCTGTCCACACTTACAGACGACTGGTTGCTGAAAGCACACATCCCAGAGAGATAGTTTTGAAAACTCACAGATTTAGGCTGGATAATCAATTTTCAGAAATCGGAGCTGACTCCATCCCAGAGGTTTGTTTACCTGGGTATGTTCTTCGATCTGGAGATAGGATATGTTTATCCATCCCAGGAGAAAGTGGAAAATCTCCTCTCGTGCATTCAGTTGGTTTGCAGCAGTCGTTATATTCTAGCACAAGTCTATCTGAGAATGTTAGGTCTGATGGTTTCAATGGATCCAGTCATTCCTCAGGCGATCTTACACAGGCGGCCAATTCAATTGTTTCTCATGACTCAGTGGACGCAGAGTTCAGGATCACTGGACTCGCGCATTCAAGTGGTGGACCCTCTCATTCATCACCTTCATTAGTGGATGGAGAGAGGAAATCTGGCGGGGGTCATGCTGACCCCGCCCCACCCTCAAGTAATGATGTTTACGGATGCATCGATGGAGGGATGGGGAGCTTGCCTGAAAGAAGCCACTATATCAGGGCTTTGGAATCTAGAACAGTCAAAGGAACATATCAACACGCTAGAAATATGGGCTGTAATTTTAGGCCTGGAACACTTCTTAAAAGAAGTGGAGGGAAAATTTCTGATGATACGTTCAGACACCTCTACAGTAGTGAGTTACATAAACCGCCAGGGTGGAACGAAGTCGCCCAGTCTCTGTATGATGACATGGAAGCTGGTATGCTGGTGCATGGATCATATGATCACCTTGAAAGCAGTTCATATTCCGTGAAGGCTGAATCTGTTAGCAGACTCATTGAACCAAAGGATGAGCATTCTGCCTATGGAATGGCAACTAAATCAATGTGTGGCGGATCACTTGTTCAATCATTGGGGAAAGCCCAACAGATTTGTTCGCAATGAAGAAGAATGCGAAGATGACGACTTGCGTTTCTCCGATTCCAGATCCAAGCGCTATCGCAACAGATGCACTAGCTATCAGCTGGGTGGGAATGTATGCATACGCATACCCTCCAACAATCCTGATTCCAAGGATTCTTCAGATGATCAAGCAGGAGGAATGCCAAGTGCTTATGATCGCCCTGAATTGGCCAAGCCGATCATGGTTTATGGATCTGCTGGACCTTCTGGTCTGCAATCCGGTTCCTCTGCCTCTGATGGACAATATTATCTTCCAGGACAAGACCCTTCACAGCAATCAATGTTTCAATTGACTGCATGGATGTTGTCAAAAAATCCGCGATTAAGGAGGGCTTTTGGAGAAGCAGCCAATTTCTTGGCCAGAGCCAGAAGGGGGTCAACCTCCAGAGCATATAATTATAAAATCAACAGATTTGCAGAATGGTGCTCAAAGAGATGTATCAATCCGATGGATGTATCTATTCAGGTAAAAGTAGTAGCTGATTTTCTCTGTCACCTGTATGATGCCTATAGTCTTAAGCCTAATTCTATTGCTGGATATAAATCAGCATTAATGACTGTTATCCCTTGCTTGGCAAAGAGGGGAAGTGATGAAATAAGTGTTTTAAATACTTTTATTAAAGGTATGGGCAATCTCAGACCGAGAAATCCTACACTGACACCGTCATGGAATCTTTCTCGGGTTCTTCAAGTTTTGAGTGATAAACCTTTTGAACCACTTAGTGCTATTTCTGTAAAATTACTGACACTTAAAACTGTATTTTTAGTTGCGGCAGCATCAGCGAGACGCAGGAGTGAAATTCATGCCTTGTCTGCTGAATCTGACCATTATATAGTTACGGGTGAAGGCCTTAAGCTTCTACCGAGATTGAATTTCTTGGCTAAGAATCAATCTTTAAAATATCCGGGTCAACATATTATTTTACCTGCCTTAACCAGATATGATCCTGGTGCTAAAGCATGGTGTCCTGTCTGTGCTTTAAATAAGTACAAGAAAAGAACTCTGGTTTGGCAGACGGACCCATGTTCCGTATGGTTGTCATATAGTGAACCCCATGGTAGGGCGTCAAGAGACACTATTTCCAGATGGATAGTAGAATGTATTCAATTCTGTCATAAGACAGCCACTGGAATTCAGGTAGATAGAGCCAAGGCTTGTAGTGTCCATGGTGTGGTTACTTCCACGGCATTATTTAATGGTGTTTCTATTGAAGACATTATGTCAGTAGCCCAGTGGCACTGTGAATCAAGTTTTACCGACCATTACCTTCATGACACTTCTAACCTGTTCGCTGTCTCAGTCCTCACAAAATAATTAAATGTAGAGGTATATATTTGTAATTAGTTTTCCTCCTCTGTTATTTACAAATATCACATTTGTTGGTAGGGTATCCCTACTATTAGCTAGTACAATTCTCTTCATCCGGTGGGGGAAGAGATGAGTGCCGCACCCAAGACATCAGAGGTCAGTATATGTGACCATTTTGTTTTTTGTCCTGGTGATGGTGTCATTTTTTATTTATTTAATATGGTGATGGTTAATGTCTCTTAATTGTGGTTCTTTCAAAGAGTTTTTGAAATTGAAGCAATTCTTCTTTTTTTCAATGTCTATTAATACTTTCATCAAGTATTAGAGAACGTGCTAGTCATTTAGAGCAGCATTTTTTTCCTAACCTTCCTCAGAAAGGGGAGGGCATTTGCCTTTTGATCAAACTCGCTTCATCGGTCGATTATCCGATACAAAATTGTATTCCTGGTTGTGTTTTCAGACACAATTTCAGATGTTTTAAATCTCTTGAAAATTCAAAGAGCCTAGTCTCTTCGAGGGTGTGTTGGTTTTCAGGACCTTGCCTCCCTCCCACCAAATTTACTTTCAAATTATGGTTTTTATCAAGAGTGTTAGGGAGGTAAGTATGTTCTCATGATGTGAAATAAGAAAATTTACCAAATTTATTTTTCACTAGTGAGATGACATACTTACCTCCCTAACAGGATCCCGGCCTCTCCACCCCACAGAGGCTGGGTCCTTTGGTTATTTGAATAGTTGCTTTTATGTCAGCCAATATTTAGTAACGGAAGTACCAGTATGCGCATGCGCTGTAGGTGGGGTCTGTCATGTGCATGCCTGTGTACATCCCCTGCCCATTAGGGGCACCTAACTTTTTATAATTCTGAATATTATTGAACTTAGAGCCGATATACTAGTATATCAAGAGTGTTAGCGAGGTAAGTATGTCATCTCACTCGTGAAAAAGAAATTTGGTAAATTTTCTTATATAGCTGTAGGTCAGGTTTTTAGTCTGCTTCCGCTTGTGTGCTCATATGACTTTCTAATTTACCTCCTGGTTATTGGACTTTATTTATTTTTCCTTCACAATCTCAACTCCCTTTGGGAGCATACAGTCAGGCTGCTGGTACATATGCACTGGATTCTACATTCCGTATTGCTGACACACTACAGCTAATAACTTAGAATCTTTCCAAAACAAAGTAAAAGGTACTGTTGAATATTTTTAACATAATTTGATTGGAAGACATTGCTGCCTTAAGACATTGCTACCTAAGGCAGCACTGGCTTCCAATCCAGTTATGTTCTGAATATTCAACAGAACATTTCTTATATAGTATTCAAAATTGTATTAACTAACATGTTTCTGGTTTTCTTTTAGAAATATTGTTAGCTTATTTATAAGCTGTACTGTATATTATAAGGGAGATAACTTCAGTTAAGTCTGTCTATAACGACCACTTGCTTTCTGGGCATGGTGATTATTTAATTGATTAATGGCCAAAATTTATCAAGTAATTTGAAATTGTTGCTCAGTGAATGTCCATTTGCAGGCCAAGAGAAGAGTATTTTGAAAATTTAAAAAAAACTCCTGTTATCAAGCAAATGCACATTACTCAACACCACTACTGATATCTGTTTTGGGTAACTTGAGCCATAAAGGGTTAAAATTTGGTGCCCATAGACCTGTTATTTTGTGGTCCTAAAGGCTACAGTACAGCTCCAAAATAACTTTAAATATTTCCAAAGCAAAATAAAATGTACTATTTAATTTTTTGAGCATAATTTGATTGGAAGACATTGCTGCCTTAGGCAGCAATGTCTTCCTATCCAATTATGCTCAAAATATTCAACATAACATTTCTTACTACGTGTAACTAACATGTTTCTGGTGTTATTTTGGAAACTTGTAAACTTATGACTGCGCTGTAGTAATTTCGTTATGCTTCACAGAAATGAGTTTTCAAGTAGAAGCAGAGAATATGGGAAATGTGCCTGGTAGTACGTGGCGAGGACTAACCTCACCCCATCGTCAGACTAGTATGACATCAGGTATGTACAGTAATCCAAGCTAATTCCAAAGCATCTGAACATCCACTCATATACATGTAGGTTGCATATATAGACGATTTGTTTCCCTCTTACAAAAATTTAGCAGTTATCTGATGCTTGTTCTGTGCATGTACGTAATGCACATTAACATTAATAGCCAAATGACTGTGGTTTAGATAGCCAATTCCCCTAGCCTTATAACATTTATGTCAAATTCTGGGATTTTGTAATCGCCTCCGTCCGTCTATCTGTCCATCCATCCATCACGTTATCTCCTCCCAAACCATTGAGTAGAATTCAACCAAATATCCGCCCCCTGGATGTCAGACGTTGAGTCAAAAGCTCAAATGTCCTAAAAACTGTTCGTCACACAATCTCCTCCCAAACCGTTGGGTGGAATTCAACCAAATTTAATATGACATTTAGATTTGGCTCCACTCACTAGGGGTCAGGTGGTGGGTTTCAAAAGTTTAAATATTCTGAAAACTGTGTTACGCTATCTCCTCCCAAACCATTGGGTTGAATTTCAACCAAATTTAGTATGACATCTAGATTTGGCTCCACGCCCTAGGGGTCAAGGGCCGGGTTTCAAAAGTTTAAATATCCTAAACACTCTGTCATGCTATCTCCTCCCAAACCATTAGGTGGAATTCAAGCAAATTTGGTATGTGGGTTACCCATATGATTGCGCTTTGCATGACGACATTTAGATTTTGGCTGCACCCACTCAAGGTAAGGTGACGGGGTCAAAATTTCAAATATGAAATTGTCCATCACACTATTTCATCCGAACCCGTTGTGTGGAATTCAAACAAATTTGGTATGTATCACCCCAGGTGATGGGAAATGGGTCAAACGGTCAAGAAATTGATTGTGATGCAACTCTCCTGAAACTGGTGGTCGGAATTCAACCAAATTTGGTAGGTGAGCAGGTATATGATCTTGGAGTGCAAGATATTTTCATTTGGCTCCGCCCCCATGGGTCGGGTGAGGTGGGGGTCAAGCCAAATTGGCGAACGTGGGGATTAATGATGATGCGTCATTGACGTGCAATTTACTTTCTTATATCTTTTCAGTTGTCCACATTTAACGTTCAGCTCTTTATATAGTGTTTCAACTTGTGTTCATTTTGAAAATATTTTGCTGAAAACTGTTGCAGTTTAACAGATAATAATTACTCAAATATCAAAATGAACAGCTGTTGGGTTTTTTTACAGTGAGAGTAGAACAAGTGCGACCCTCTATATAATTAGAACTTTGGCACCTTTGTCAGAAATGCAAAATTTTTTACAAACAGACAGATACGACAGACAGATACACTGTCTTATGCTAGTTGCATGTGGCAACAATAGTCTAACAGGTATACGGTAGTTAGTCCCTTAACACTCATATCAGCAAAAAATGGCTTCTGCCGTGGTCTCGGGAAATGTCCTTTTGCAGACCAAGAGAAGACTATTTTTGAAAATTTGCCACTTGAATGACTGGCTCGATAACCGAGCCAGTCATTCTAGTGGCAAATTTTTCAAAAATAGTTTTCTCTTGGTTTGCAAATGAATATTTTCTATGAGAAGATTAAAATTTTCTTGAACAAATTCGAGGGCTAAAGGGTTAAGGTACTGTGTAGTTTTTAACATGCATGAATTATGAGTAGTTCCTAGATTGGTATTTTAATGATCTAGATTGGTCTAGAAAATGGTTATTTTTGTTTAGTGCATGTCGATTTGCAGGCTAAGGAAAGGCTATTTTTGCAAATGTAATACTGGAATAAGTGGCTCTGTCAATGAGCCAAGTATTTCAGTGATAAATTTTCAGATTTTGTTTTCTCTTTGCTTGAAATAGACATTCCAGAGGATCACTGGTAAGGCTGGCTTAGGCTGGCTTGATCATTAGATTGTTAATCGCTCTATGACTAATGAGGATTGTAATTAACCCTTACCACTCTGGTGTTAAAATTCTAAATTTTCAAATTAAATTAAAAGATGAACTGGTGTTCATTTTTCATCAAATTTGGTGGGAGATGGTGCTGTCTTAGACAGCAACATCTTCCACCAAAATTGTTGAAAAATGTACACCAGTTTCTCTGCCATTAACACAGTAAAGAATAGAATACTGACATCAGCGTGGTAAGGGTTAACCCATTCAATACAACTAACTGACCACATTCAATAGGTTGTGCATGATTTAAAAAGAATTTCTGTTAACTATTTTCAACCTAATTTGGCTCAAAGCTGTTGCTGTCTTACTACCTACAGGTCAAAGGCAGAAACAGCATCTAGCCAAATTAGTTTTTAAATCTTTGATAACTTTCAAGCATGATTAACATGAAAAGGAAATAAAAGAGGTTGCGGGAATGAAAGGGATAAGGTAAACATTGTCTCCCATTTTGCATTATCAGTGGGTAATAGACAGAGCGCTAGCTTCGCATCATCCATGTCCCCTGAACAAACTGGTAAGATCATCTACTATCGTTTCAAATGGCATTTCAGCTTTCAAATTTACTTTTTGCCTTTTCACACTCTTAATTTGTCTTTTTTGTGTGTTTCTCAACATTCTTGCTTACTTGTTATTTTTGTATTGTGATTTAATTGTTGCTTTTTCTAAAAGTTAATATTTCTGTATCTTGTAAAATTGTTGTGTTCCAGCTTACTCTTGATTGACAGAAATTTGTATTACTGATGCACACAATTTCTTAGAGATACAGTACAGCTCAGAAATAATCTATAAAGGTTTCCAAAACAAAGTAATTTTGAATAAGATGTAAGGAATATTCTGTTGAATATTTTTAAAATAATTGGATTGGAAGACATTGCTTCCTTAGGCAGCAATGTCTTCCAATCCAATTATATTCAAAACATTCAACAGGATGTTTTATTTTATTTTTTGGAAAGATGTTACTTATGAGTTACATACTGTATGGTATGTGTGTTCCATCACTTTCAAAACTAGGTGCACAATGGCACGTGATGCAAATATACAAAGTACTCGCTATGGCAAGTAGAATTAAATTCTGAAAAATAATGCCATGTTTTCAATAGCGTTTTTATTATAATCCTTTCCTGTCATTTTAACAAGGAAGTAGTAGATTATACAAAGTACCATAATTCACCTTTCCAGAGTACCCACCCATCATATGACGTCATAATGAACTGCGTGGTGTGTACAATGACATTATAATGAATGACATCATGAATGATGTCGATAAGTACGTCACGAACGCATATTGGAAGACGGTCTATGGGCTGTTGTACAAATTGTTTGCTTTTACTATTTAATAAATATTCTGTTGAATATTTCGAAACTAATTTGACTGGGCGCTGTTGCTGCCTATGGCAGCAACAGCACCCAGTCTAATTAGTTACAAAATATTCAACAGCTTCCCTGTATAGTTTTCAGGAAATTGATAGCTAGGGCATTCGGGGATCGATCAATCCCAACACGGCGAGGTGTGGGTGGAGCTTAGCTAGTGATGGGAGGGGCATAGCTAAAAATGGAAAGGTCCATTGCAACTCAGTTAACAGATTTCCTGTTTGTCTTTAACCCTGTAACAGTTAAACCGGCCAAAACCGGCCTCTGCAGTAACCTTGAGGAATGTCCATCTGCAGGTAAAAAGAGTATTTTTAAAAATCTACCACTGGAATGGCTGGCTCGATAATCAAGCCAGTCATTCCAGTGGTAAATTTTAAAAAATAGTCTTCTCTTTACCTGAAGAAGTACATTCAATAGGGAAATATTTCGATTTTCTTGAACAAATTTGACCAGTAAAGGGTTAAATTTTGATGATAGGTTTCACAGGTGAGAGAATTAATTTGAATTTTGATTCAGCAAGCGTTTCTCTGTACGACAGCAGCCAATAATGTATTAATACTAAATCTATATACCAGCTTTTCACGTGTGTCTCAAATGGATTACAATGTTTACGATATACACTTCATGACTACTTTCTAATCAGCGTTTGTATGGGTCATAGAAAACGTAGAAAGTCATGGAATTTGGAAGTTAAAATTCCAGGCCTGGAAAACTGTACCGTTTGTCGCGCCCCATAGGAAAGCGAGACAATGGGCTTTCCTTTCCTGGTGTCCTCGTTGTCTGCGTCAGCAGTGTGTCATTTGTGGTCAAGTTTTTCATTATCCTTCAACAAGTGCTTGTCCTATTTTGATGAAACTTTACCGACTGGTTCGATCCCATGCATGGATGCAATCTTCATCATGACTAAGCAGATTTTTGGGGAATTTCTCATGTCACCCCAGGGGGTGTCAGAATCAATTATTTGGGGTCCAAAGGCTAATTACTCAAAATGTATTCACTAGATTAGAACACTATAATACAAAAAGCCACCCATAGGAGCGAGACATATCAGAGAGCTCATGGAAAAGTCGTGAAAACTTAGAAAAACACTGCTGTGAAAAATTATGCTATAAAAATTAATTTTCCATGACAAAAAACATGCAGGAGGTTCCATCTGAACACATCTAGATTTCAGAATTTGCTGGGTTGAGTACTCTTGGACCCATTTAAGGTCAGGGATTTCACATTTCGGTCGTGGAAAAATCATGGAATTTCACAAAGTGGAAGATGTACAAACCTTGTCTAATACCTTACCATGATGATGAATACCACATGCAGAATTCTTACTTTTTCTCCAGCTTTGATATTCTATTGTAAAGTTAACGCTTTAACCCAACAGACCAGAAATGTAGAATTTTTTTTTGAATATAAGGAATAGTCTATTGAATATTTTGAAACTCATATGACTGGAAGCTGTTTGTACCTATGGCAGAAACAGGTTCCAGTTGACTATTTCAAAATATTCAGCAACTTGTTATAGTTGTCTTTAAATTCAGACATGGACACTTCAAGGGTTAAAGCATCAATGTCTCTCATAAGCTCTAATCTCACAAAGCTAACCAAGGACAGATTTGTGATTATTTAAACTGTTAATGTTCAAGCTGGTCAAGACCTCAGTGGTTTTGATAGCTTCCCATTCACAGGCTATAAAAAGGCTATTTTTGAAGATTTATCACTGTAGTTCATGGCTTGATATGCGAGCCAGTCATTCCAGTGATAAATTTTCAAGAAGGATATTTTTGGCCTGCCTGTGAAAATTTGGTACGTAAGAAGGTAGATTTTCTTGACATATCTTGACCAGTAAATGCTTATGGAAGATTAATATGTACACGTAGACTTATCTGGAGTCCTTCACTATGTTGTAGAGCTCCTATTGAGAATAGCTGGTCGTCTTTGCCAGGCGAGTTGTAAATCCAGCTCAGGTTTTCCGGTTTTATTGCCTGCCAAAAAAATAAGATTTTATTTTATAGCGATGCTGCCCATCTGAGAGCGTTGGCAGCAGTGTTGCTTTTAAATTATAAATCTTATGTTTTGTAGGATCACTTTAAATTTTCACAGGTCCATTGGGCAATGTCTATGGAAGCCATGCTCTTAACACATTTTATTCTATTATATTCAACACTTTGCTTCACTTGAGTTAAATTGCTTATAAACTGAAAACAATTTGATTGATAGTGACTGCTAACAGCAAAAGCAGTCAAATTATTTTCATGATAAGAAAGACCGAGAAGATTTCCTGACCAGGTTAAAGCTATTCATTGAAAATGAGAACCCGCATCCAGATATCCTGTATCTCGCACTCAGATGCTCTATACTGGCTGATGGCAGAAAGCGCATCACTAATACCATGCAGATCCAGCGCAACACTGGTTGATCTGATGAAGGAGATGGGTCTAGAAGAGGCAAACCAACACCCGAGAAAGAGAACCAGACCAAACGAGGAAGACGTGGATGAACACTGACCTCCCTGAGAATCCAAAGAAGAGGCCCGTCATTCCAGCAGAGCTTCGGGGAAGCTATAAACAATGCAGAAACACCTCATACAAACTAGTAAAGATCAATTACAGATGGACAGACTAGAACTTTCTATTGCTAGTAGGAAAGTACTTCCACCTTTGCAAGTCAACTGCCGGTACATGCCACCTTCTGATGATCCCACATTCCAAAAGGAGTGGGATAAACAAATCAAAGAAGCTGGTCTACACCTGACTGGCCAACTACTTGAACTCCTGTGAACTGCGCAGGTACACTCACTGAACGTGTGAGAAGGGCCAAGGCAGGATTCAAAGCCGTTGCTGAGACTAACGACATAGTTTTAGAAGCAGAACGAGCAGTCCGGTTCACAGTCCTGAAAACCAGGGACAGATCCACAAGCCCACCAAAACTTTGACGCACTGAAGGCACAGTCCAGTCCAAACAGAGGATGCAGAAGACCGGAGAGAACAAACAGAAGAAACGAGTTTCCCAACATATCGGACAGAGTCCAGAAAAACAACAAAAACTTTGAAACACTGAATAAAGTTTTAAATCTGTTGAAACAGTTTGAACGCTAACTTCCATGAATTACATTCAAACGGCAAGCAGTCAACACTTATTTTTTAAACTATAAAAATCAAGTCAATAAAGTTTACACAAAAAAACCCCAAAAAAACAAACATCCTCCGAAAGAGATCTCTGAAATCTGCTTCGTAAAGAATCTATCTGAGAAAAACCTCGATCAGGATGTTGTACATGTATTGTCGCTAGGGCTGGGATTCAGCCCAACTGTAATCGAACCCAACATGGGCAGATTATACTCAGACCGTAACAAATTTTTCAGGAGGCTATACCTCGTACTACATTTTGAACACCCACCATCTCCATGGGGTAATGATGAAAGCAATACATCAATGGTGGATACACACCACCACAACCACTGGTCTCCACATTCACAGAAACACTTAATAGAAAATTTAAACCACCTAGCCAATGGACACCTCCACCTGGCAATGATCATGTCTTAGACACTTTCATCAGAAAAGTAAAACATGATCTTAATAAACTTAAACACCACCGCAACTTTAGAGACAATATCACCAAAAGTGAGAGAAAACTAACACACGCGTTAGCAGCTGACAAATCCATTGTTATCAAAAAAGCTGATAAAGGACAGGCCACTGTTGTATTAAATGCATGACTATAATGCTGAAGCATTAAAACAACTAAAAGACACACGCTATTATAAATTGGTCACAGAAAACCTCGCCACCAAACACGCAGAAAAAGTAGAAACGGCCTTCACAGGGCTAGTTTTAAAAGGGGAGATAACTCATAACATGGCTATTGGCCTAAGGGTAGATAATCTGCGCACAGCGCGATTCTATCTTCTACCGAAAATCCACAAACAAACCACACCAATACCTGGTAGACAAATTATCAGCGGAAATGGCTGCCCCACTGAGCACATAAGCAGTTTCATTGATGAATACCTTAAAGTTCACCTCTGAAAGATCCCATCTTACATGTATGTAAGGGACACCACTGATTTCATCAATAAACTAGAAACCTTTGGTAAATTACCAACACACACGATCCTAGTCACCATGGATGTCACATCACTTTACATCAGTATCCCACATGGTGAGGGACTAAAGGCTGCCGCACAACATATCAGAGAATTTGGTATTCCGGGCAACCTCACACCTAGGTCACTGTTAGACCTACTATCTATTGTATTGAGATGTAATAATTTTGAATTTAATGACAAACAATATCTCCAAACAGGAAGGACAGCTATGGGCACCAAAGTAGCACCCACTTATGCTATAATATTCATGGCCCAACTGGAGAAAAAGTTACTCCTTGGAGCACCCCACAAACCGACACTCTATCTCCGATATGTCGACGATATATTCATGATCTGGACATCTGGTCAACAAAAACTAGATGAATTCATCAACTAAATGAATACATCACATCATTCCATCAAATTCATGGCAGAACAATCCACCACTAGAGTCAGTTTCTTGGACACATATGTATACATTGATACTAAGCACTCCATATGCTTAGATTTATACTGTAAACCTACAGACACACATGGGTATCTACATTAGCAATCAGCACACCCGCAGTCTACTAAAGCCTCCAGCCCATAATGGCAATTCCTAAGCCTACAGAGAATCTGCAGCAAGGAAACAGATTTCCACAAGTATACCCATGAACTCATTGGCTACTATCAATAAAGAGAGTATCCTCCCGAGCTTCTTCTAAGCAGTTATCAGAAAGCTTGCGCACGTTCAAGATGTGATCTACTCACACCCAAACTTAAAAACATAAAGGAAAACACATGAATCCCATGCATAATGGACTTTCACACTCAAAGCTATAAAGCAAAGAAAACCTCATCCTAAAGAATTGGGAACTACTAGAAAGCGGTCCCAAGTGTAAGAACACATTCCCCTCTCCGCCAATGTTTGGCTATAGGAATAATCCTACTTTCAAAGACACGTTCGTCACAGCCAAATTTGAATTTCCTGCCACTAGAGGCTTCCGAGGAAGAACCTTCCAAAATCCTATCCATCCATTCACTAACAAAAATTGTTTTTTCTGCCACAACACGGATGACAAACGTGAATTCACCAGCACACACACGGGCTTAAAATACAAATGTAAGGTCAAGACATCCTGTGACACACGCAATGTCATATACTTACTCACATGCACACAATGTCACAAACAGTATGTGGGAGAAACAAAACGTGAATTCCACATACGGGTGAAAGAACATCTTAGGGATATCAAAAAACACAAGGATACCCCTGTTGTAAACACCACCATTTTAATTTGCCAAATCATGATGGAAAAAACGGTATCCTATAAAATTATACAAGTTCTTCCTCACGACCCTGAGGATACTGACAAAACTCATGTCAGAAAAGAACAAGAGAAGTACTGAGTACATCAACTACACACGCTAGAGCCCATAGGGATTAATCATGCAGATTGGTGATTCAAAAACCTGAGTTGTTCTTTATACTAATTAGAATCACCAAACTCCGTGTCATGGAAGCTCTTCTATGATGCCATAATATGACGTCATAGGGCATCACACTAACCATTACATTTGCTCCTTTTAATGTTAATCCAAATCAGTTAGTCAATCATTGAATACTTACCTGTATGGGTCAATTCAAATGTACATTGTGCAGTGCACATTATGTGCAATGTACGGGATTAAGAAGACACACGTGTGGTCCACTAAAATCCGGCTTTTGGACCTGTGACTTTTGCAGTATCAGCTTTCCCCGACTAGAGGAAATGAGGGGTCACTACAACACTCAACACTTGATTGAAGCTGACCAGTTTGCTGAACTGGTCCTACAAGCTGGTAGCAGCAGAATCATACATATTCCTAGATTCACCTGTAGGATACCCGTCCTACCACAGAGAACAACACAATCTGTTGAATCGAACATTGCTACAAACACAGACGCACCATCAACACGTGACCCCATCGATGAAACAGCACCACGAGCACACAGCACCAAGACCCCACCTGACAAACTCAATGACAACATTGCAAGTGAATACATAATACACTTTCCAGAGGGCTACATTCCGTCCACCAGTGACGCCACTGACCAATAACTTTACCAGTTTATATATGTAAACACTGAAAACATGTCAGACACGGTCACATACTTAGCACCATTTGACGAGAGACCACCCAGAGACGTCACTGATCAGGGCACAGACACGTAAAAAGGTAAGGAGAAAAACTCATTAAACCTTCATCAACCAATCTCTTGTGCAAGGATCACTACATCCATTATTACTTTCTCTGATGAGTAAAGCCAAACAAAGCATGAAACGGCATAAATCTGAATCAACTCCATTTAAGGTTATCCTATACCTATAGAAACCTATTTCCAACAAATGCGAATTATACTCCAAAACTAGAAAACCCCACAACTTGGGTACTTCAAGGCCGCACAAAATGTTGTACAAAAATCTCTAGTCAGCCAACACACAAGACTGATAAAATAAATTTCTGGTTACACAATCAAATTTTTCTGGTTACACTAACCCCAACAAACAACAATCAAACATATTTCCAGTTACATCCAAACCAACAATACAAAATTTCCGGTTACAAAACAAAATTTCCGGTTACAAACACAACATTTTCTGGTTAGACAGCATCTAATCCGGTTACATGTAACCAGATTGGCCCTATTCCAGTTACACCAAGGAGCAACTGTAACCGGGACAGAATAGTATAAAAGTAAGTGCAAAACAGAGCACTGACATTCAGATTTCGATCCAACAGATCAAGCATAAGAAAGACAGAAGATTTCCTGACCAGTTTAAAGCTAGTCTAGCTAGATAATATAACAAAATATTACCTCCAGGTATGAAATTCAGAATGAAGTAGGCTAAATTTCTTATTCTTTTCTTTAACTATTTCACCTGCCAATGTCTCAATTCCTTTACAGTCATCCTGATTTTAAGATGAACATTTAAAAATTAATTTTTAACTGGAGGCTGCTGTTGCCTTAGGCACCATATGGCTCGATGTCAAATTAGTTTCAAAGTATGTAACGGTATTTGTCTAGCAATTTAACCAGTTTGTTGTGCCTCTTTTGAAAGAGTTGATGGTTTCCTTTGTTTCTATAGATATTCATGTGTTTATTGATGTGATTTCATGTTTGAAGTTATAATATTTAATCGAAAACATAATTTTCAAGATTTAGTGATGCACACTTAATTATAATTGTGTTGTGTGTCACTCATAATTATCTCTGATGGTCAAACCAGCCTTGACAGTGGTCTTGAGAAATCTCCATTTGCAAGACAAGAGAAGGCTATGTTTTTAAATCTTATCACTGGAATGACTGGCTTGATAACTGAATAAATTATTCCAGTGATAAAATTTCAAAAATAGTCTTCTCTTGGCCTGCAAGTGGACATTTACTAAGCACCGATTTACATTTTCTTGGCCAGTTGATCTTGATCGTTAAACGGTTAATGTTACTAAAGCTGGAGTTACATGAAGACAAAGTGGGTTGATTAAGGACAACCTTAGAAATCACCTGTTCAACTCTAAATTGACTGATGACGGGGGATGCTCTGAACATGTTGAGACAAATGTTCAGTTTGTTTATTCTCCTGAAAACAGCCAACCGATGCCAACACATTAAGGCGCTAGACTAACTGTAACTCTAAATATGCAGTGATCAGCTGATGCAAATCATCTACATTTAAACCAATGAGATATGTTCTCCATTGCCATGTCATTTTATCTACAGAATCAGAATATGGCTGGATATTAGGTTTAGGGTCAATTCCGATTTGAATTGATTATTTCACATCAAGAGTACTTACCACCCTGATACTCTATGATATTTCCTAAATATCAACCTAGCTTCAATAATACTCAGAATTAAAAAGAAACCGCCCCCACTGGGCAGGTTACTCAACTGACAGTCCAGCGGATGTGCGGGCCAAACTCACGCATGTGCGGGGTGGTCTCATTCTCTTCCTAAAATGTTGACCTGCCATTGCAACATGCTTTCTAGCCTTGCTTTTGCTTTCGATCTTTTTGAAGCTTTATGTTGTTTTGCAACTTTATTTTGACTTATATTAGTATGTCTGATGCTGCCAAGTCGCCGGAGGATGCTCACGGTCCAAGCCATCATGCATGTGTACTTTAGTAAATTTTTTGATAAAAAATTTGCGTGTTGACTCGGATGGTATTTCCGGGATTCGTGCTAACTCATAAATACATCTTTATTAGGCTAGCTCTTTTTGGGGGAGGCCTATATATTAGCTAACACATGTTGTGCTTAGTATTTTCAGACACATGTGCTGATTTCTTAAGTGTATCCTTTATTTTAACAATATTTATATTTGGTTTTCTGGGTCCATCTAATTTATTTTGAGTTTGCAGAGGGAATTATTATCATAAGAAGTAATTTTTCTGCATTCTCCCCCCACCACAGGGTTTTGGATTCAGGATCGGGTATTCCTGTTGTTGTTCATCAGACTTCACTCGTTCTTCAGGAGTCATCTTCTGAGGTTTATTTTGTAGAGAGAAAAATTTTCAGTCATTTTATTTTTTGAGATTTTATGACTGAGTGTTGAGTTATTTATCTCTCTTGATGGTTTGCATAGGTTCATTGTGTTTATAAAGATCAACTACTAATGAATCTTTGTATTGAGCTGTGGAGTCTAAAATCGCCTCTCAAGTATTCAAGTTCGATTACTAATGTCTCCCTTGTCTTCTTAAAGAAGAATAAGAAGTTTTAGGATTTGTTTAGCTTCAGTCAGGCCAATAGTTTTTCTCTATGGCCCCGGCTTATCTTATCATCTGATGGTCAGAGTTTCCTTATGGAACTTATTAGCCTTCTGCAATTGGTCTTTTGGTTCGTCATAACTAAAAACTAATTGTTTCCGTTTGTGTTGTTTCAGAGGGTAATTGAGAACAAATGCCCTTCCTGCCACCGTTTCGTGATGGCCCAATTTTTCCCTCATGACTGCACTAGGTGCAGTACGTGCCATGTGTGTGAGTCGTGGCCGGTGGAGGTTATGACTGATTTTTTAAATCAGCAGTTGAAGGACCGGTCGGCAGACAAGAAGAGGTGCCTGGAAAAAGAATGTGGTAAGAAAAGGAAGGCAGACATGGAGGCCTTCCATCTTGAAATGATGGGAGAAATGAAGAAGACAATCACGGTTCTTGTCCCGGAGTTGCTTCGCAGCTTGCTTCTACTTCGAATAATACTTACCAGATGTACTATTATGATCATTATGTGCCTATTATCTAGTCTAGCTCAAAATAAACAATTAAAAACTCCGCACTCTCCTGGTCCTGCCCATACTGTGTCTGGGAATTACCATAGCCACAGGTACTGAGTCAATTCCCAATCACAGTCAGATTCGCTTATTTTGCTGACTGGAAAAGTTGCATGTTTTTTCTAGTTTAAAATTTGCTCAAATTTTTGGATTTACGCGTGCTCTCACCTATTCGTTGCTGACATCATGGAAGGAAAAGGAAAGTCATCACAGGGGCAGGTTGTATCAATCTAGAATTTATACATTCGTGCCGTAATGACTGATTGAAAATCTCTTAAATTGGCACATTATTCTAGAATGATAGCCATTGTTGGAGTCGCTCCGGTACTCGTTAACTATTTAATCTTATCCGGGTACTCGGTTAATTTCTCTTGCGACGCGGTTCCTTTCAAGATGGATGCGCCCTTAGCCAAGATGGCGATCGGCATTTGTTTCTTGGCTTTATTAACGTTAGTTAATTTCCAAGTTGTGTTTATTTAATTTCACTCTAAAAAGTTTCAAATATTTCCTGCCTAAATGCTTGATTATCATTAATTTAAGAGAAAGTTAATGTTTCTAAGTAATTCTATCTTACAATCAAGTCAATTGTGCATATTGCTCATCATCGTATGTCATGTACAGCATTTTAATTCTTACTCGGTGTTTGCAGAAGACCAAGAACCAGGACACTCTGTGTCAAAAGTGTAACAGGTTCATGAAGCGCAAGTTCAGTGGTCATCACTGTGTGGCTTGCGCGAAGTGCAAAGGGGGAAGTCCTCGTGACGTGTGCGCGAAGTGGTCGCCGGAGCTGGTGGCAGAGTTCAATCGTGATCGACGTGCGCGTTTGGAGAGGATCGCGAGGGTCAAGGCGGCCAAGCTGGATCAGGCGTCAGTAAAGGGACTTGAAGAGCGTCTGAACGAGCGGATGGACTCAGCATTGGGCATATGGGCATCCCAGTTTGAGGCAATGTTTGAGTCTTTGCAGTCCACAATCCCGACGATGCAGGCTGGTGCAGGGCAACCTTTCGGTGGTCCGGCTAGTTCTGTGGAGGGATGAGCACCTGTCCGTTCTACGACCTTGGCTCAAGAGCCGACGGCGGAGGAGGAAGATCTTCTGCTTATGGAAGATTCCGGCATGCCGGATGTTTCATTAACGGCTTAACCAGGTACATCCCAGGGATCTCCCTCGGGTTTTGTACGGGTTTGCCAGGCGGGTGGTGATGTCGACGTTCCGTCGGGCATCTTTCACCCAGATTTCGCTCAACCCGCGTTGTCGTTGGAGCCGTGTTTTGCGGTTCCTGGCGGCGCTAGGTGCGGCTCCTCTCGGAGTTCCGTCATCTACTGTAGTGAAAGCGGCTGTAGTCTCGGCTCCCGTGCTGGAGCCGATGGACTGCGGTGAATCCGTGTCGCTGGACACTGGTGCCGCTAGTAGTCGGGCTATGGATGCGCTTCATGTTGGAAGAAGTGCGGGCCATAGTTCTCAGCATGGATCGTCGGTTTACCTACTCATCCAAGGGTGAGAAGGAAGATGAGAACGGTAGTTCATTGATGGATGAGTCCTCATTTTGCACCGAAGCTAAATGGGTGCAGGTCCTTGACTGGATGACCGGCTGTCTCGGGTTGACATCGGATCAGGGATCTCAGCGTGATCCGGCGATGGAACGGATGTCAGGGCGAGTGACTAGCGCTCTGTCAAGTGGCTCTTCGACCATGCCGACGCTCCCCTTGAACACGCAGACTTCTGACATGTTGGAAGTTGCGGCGTATCGTCTGGATCAACCAGACTATTCATTGCCCAAGGCCCCGAAGGGGATAATGAGTAGGGTCCATTTTCCTGAGCAGGCCTACCATCAGTATGCCCGGGTTCCACGGCTTTCCGTCGGGGAGCGAGAGGTCGTTGAATAGGCCGTTGGCTGGTAAATCGAAGGGTCGTTCTCGTCCCTTAGTTTCCCAGGCGAGTAAGGATCCTTTTAATGAGTTAACTCTCATTGAGGATGCGGCGAGGGCAGCCACGGCTGCACCCTCGCACGGATGTATCGTCCTGTAGAGCTGGCCGGTCTGACGGTAGTACCGTGAGGACCGCGGTATACCGTGAACCGATACCGTGACCATTGACATTTCCAAATACCGTGAATACCGTCCATGTTTGAGCAATATTTGGGAAATAGATCCATGAAATCTGACTTGACCAACGGTAAATAGGTGCTAATAGTGCCAAAAATACAGGCATCCCTAACTATTAGCCGAGTTGAGGTGAAAGGGTTGTTGTAAAAACAAACATCAAGACGTCAATTACAAAATAAGGACAGGCAGAATTGTATGTCAAACGTATGTCTTGAAAGTCTCACGGTAAAATTGCTTTATTTAAAACATTTAAACTCATTCTCTGTCCGTCCGCCGGTAGTAATTACACTATAATATATTCCCTATTCCCGTTTCTATTATTTGTAATTTATTACTCCAAGCATTTTGTCACCGAACAAACACGCTAGAATAACAAAATAACATACGAACTGCGTGCTATTCAAACGCAACAGCAATCTCGCAAAGACGTATCTGATTGGTTGTTTATGAACTAGACCGTAGGAAAATACATTACCATGCTCAATTTATCAATGAAAATGTACTAAAACGTAGTATTTGTTCGCGCCATTTTGATCACGAGCTACTGTAATTTATTAAGTCGTTATTTTTTATTTTTCTGGCTTGTTTTCTTTAAGAATTAAATCCAGTTTAAGTAATGACACCTAAAAATTTTAGTGTTTTAGTTTTTGTAATTCATTTTTTAACTGGCTACACGTCGGAAGTTCGCGGAAATAGCGTTTTACACGCATTGTTCACGTGAAGCATGGCCAGTAACGAGTCTGCACATCGGGTACTCCGTAATTATCAGAAGCTTTGGAATCGGCTATATTCAATGTCGTCTCATTCGGCATGTGTATAGGCCTGTTTTCGCGAGTAACCGAATATACGACTCAAACAGAAATAAAAGATTACAACACTGGCCTTGTTTAAATACTCGCGGATTTTGTCCGGACTCTGTTTATCAACACGCTCGACCGCCAAAATAAAATTTACCGTTTGCTGGTCGCACGCATTAATAGCAAGACCAATCCAGATTGAAAATCGCGCACTCCAATGTCTCAAACAGAGGGTTATAGTTAGCGAGTCGACCACACACACTTTGACCGATATTCCCGTGAATGATATTACGTCAATAAAAATAGTGACCTAATAAAATCATGAAATTAAACAGTCACAATAGCAATAATGTTTTTCTTCTCAAAATCAGGAAGCCGATTTATGTATTTTACCTATATTTACCGTTGATTGGAGATGGAAGTGAAAAAGAAATGAAAAAAATGGTTCAAATTTCGTGGCATGCCTCAACCTCAGCTGACGGTATACCGTGGTATCGCGGTATCCCTTTTCATGGTACCGATACCGTCATGTAAATGTCAATACCGCCCAGCTCTACCGTCCTGCAGGGTATGCTGACCTGCGTGGCGGAAGGTGGGGAAGTGCCAGAGGCTGCTCCCGGAGTTGTCCGGGACACCATGCGCTTTTCCCAGGATTGCCTGGCCAGGGTGATCACCAGATCATTGGCGGAGCGTAGGAGAATGGTTCTCGATTGTGTAGAACCAGGACCTGAGAGGAGGGCTGCGTTATCTTCTGCGCCTTTCATTGGTCCAGGCTTGTTCGGCGGCTCGGCACGGAAAGCCTTATCCAAGGTCGCGTCAATGGTCGCAGAGCATGAAGTAGTCGGCAAGTCGTGGAAGTCGACTAAGAGGACACAGCCGCAGCAGTCCTACAAGTAGCATTGGCAGGAGCAACAGAGGCAGTGCCAGAGATCGCCCTTCGGGGCATCCTGATCGCAGGGACCTGGCCGTTTGTCCTCATACAAGTCCTCTAATAAGAGGCCGTCTGAGGAGGACAGGAAGGGTGGTGGTTCGGGTCGCGGCGGTTATCATAAAGACAATCGTGGCGGCGGTCCTGGACCGTCATACTCCAAGAAACCGCGGGGCGGCCGTGGAGGTCGGTCCTGACAGGTTTCCGGCGGAATCAGTTCCGGTGATGTCAGGAACAAAGGGAGTCGAGAATCTTCACCCAAGCGATTTAGTGTCTTATCGTGCAATATCGACTGCCAGCTGTGTGCAGATTCCTACCATCGGAGGCAGACTTCAACTGTTCTCAAGCCAATGGGAACGGGTCATGCGAGATTGTTTAGTCTGTCAGTGGTTAAGAAACGGCTACGAACCGGACTGGCTCATCCGTCAATCGTTAGTTCCGTTGACATCGACTCCAGTGTGGACTCCTGTTCCAAGGGAATCCGATCGTCTAGATGCCATTTGCTCAGAAATCGAAGCTCTTCAGCGGAAGAACGCGATTCATCTAGTCCGCAATCAGTCCTCCCTAGTCTTCTATTCGATGATGTTCCTCATTCCGAAACGTACCGGAGGTTGGAGACCAATTCTCAATCTCTAACCGTTGAACAAATTTATTCTTTCTCCAAAGTTTCAGATGGAGACTGTAGCAGCAGTGATGACAGGGCTGAGAAAAGGCATGTGGGTAGTGTCGATAGATCTGAAGGATGCATATTTTCATATTCCAATGTCAATTCCTTTTCAGAAATGCCTTCGCTTTGCATTCCAAGACACTGCTTGGGAGTTCAATGCACTTCCATTCGGCCTGGCCACAGCACTGAGGGTCTTCACCAAAGTGGTTCTCGCCATGACTTCTTGTCTTCGCAGGAGAAACATAGCTGTTCATACTTACATAGACGACTGGCTGCTGAAGGCGCGGAATCCAGTCACTCTTCGCAACAATCTTCAGGTAGTCCTAGCCTTGCTAAAGGACCTAGGATGGATTGTGAATCTAGAGAAATCAGAATTGACTCCATCCCAGGAGTTTGTTTATCTGAGAATATTTTTCAACCTCAGGGACGGCGTAGCTTTTCCGGCGGAGAGCAGAGTCAAGAGTTTGATTGCAGTACTGGAGTCAGTTTCTCTACAAGCTTTTCTGACGGCGCGCCAATTTCTCAGGATACTGGGTTTACTAGTGTCTCTGGAGAAAGTGGTTCCTTATGCGGCATTCGGGCGCAGGCCGATTCAGATGTGTCTAATGTCATTCTGGTCTCAGAGAATGGATCCGTTATTTCTGAGAATCCCAGTAAAAGAACCATTGATATTCCACCTTCAGTGGTGGTTATCAGAACAGAATCTCCTGCGAGGTGTTCCTCTACAACCTCCTCAACCACAGATGTCCATCTTCACAGATGCATTAATGACGGGTTGGGGAGCGGTATTGGACAATCAGTCAGTGTCAGGGGAATGGGATTGGACCAATGCGCAAAAACATATCAATGTTCTCGAATTATTAGCAGTGGCATTAGCACTTCGAGAATTCGATAATTTAATCAGAGACAAGATTGTCCTAGTAAGGACAGACAACTCAACAGGGGTGTCTTATTTGGACCACCAAGCGGGACGAGATCTCCAGAGTTGTGTATGATGATTTGGAACCTTCTGTTGTGGTGCCAAGAGAGGAATGTTATTCTTCGGGCAGCACACATTCCAGGAAGACTGAACATCTTGTTCTCAGTCGAAGGACGGTTTGTCGTCCGACGGAGTGGCAGCTCAACCAACCGGTAGCGGGGGTTCTATTCAAACATTGTGGCAAGCCAAATGTGGACCTGTTTGCGATAAAAGAGAGCGCAAAGATGGTCACATACGTGTCACCGATCCCGGACCCACTAGCTTTAGCAGTAGATGCACTGGCGATAAGTTGGAAGGGAATGTATGCGTATGCGTATCGTCCAATGATTCTCATCCCATAAGAGAGGGTATGTGCCAAGTACTGCCAAGTATCGCCACTTATTGGCTAGGCCGATCATGGTTTACGGATCTGCTGGACCTTCTGGTCTACAATCCAATCCCTCTTGCAGACAGAAGAGATCTAATCTCTCAGAACAAAGGTCTGTATCTCCACGACAGACCGGAAATGTTCAAATTGACTGCATGGATGTTATCAAGCAGCGTGCAATTAAGGGTGGCTTTTCTGAGCAAGCAGCGAAGTTTATCGCTTCAGCCAGAAGAGGGTCAACCACCAAGACATATAATTATATAATCAACAAATTTGCGGAATGGTGTAAGGGAAGAGATATCGATCCCTTTTCTGCATCTGTTCAACACGTAGCAGATTTTATTTGTCATTTATGCGAAGTTGACAAACTTGTACCTTCAACCCTAGCAGCATATAAGTCTGCATTAGCATCAGTCATTCCCAGTCTGGCCATTGAAGGAGTGGAGAATGAGACTTTAAATGAAGTTATTAAAGGAATGAGCAATCTGCGACCTAGGCAGCCAATTCCTATCCCAGCATGGAATCTATCTCTTGTTCTACAGGTTTTAGGGCATGCTCCCTTTGAACCAATTAGATCTATAGATATTAAACTGTTGACTATTAAATCAGTTTTCTTGGTTGCAGCAGCGTCGGTGAGAAGGAGAAGCGAAATACATGCGCTTTCTGCCGAACAAGACCGTTTTGTCGTCACAGGTGAAGATTAAAGACTACTTCCACGTCTTTGTTTCCTGGCAAAGAATCAGTCACTTAAATATCCAGGACAGCCGATCAATTTGCCAAGTTTAATTAGACATGACCCAACCTCTTCTGCTTGGTGTCCTGTCAGATGTCTGAAAATGTATAAGAAACGTACTGAGGAGTGGAGAGATGACCCGAAATCTCTGTGGTTATGTCTCAAAGCTCCTCATTTGCACGCCTCGAAAGATACCATTTCTCGTTGGATAGTCGATGCTATTCAGATGTCGCACAAAATCGCTACAGGAAAGCAGATTGATCGTGCGAATGCCCATCAGGTCCGAGCACTAGCAGCATCATCGGCCCTTTATACGGGTGCCTCATTAGAGGAGGGGATGTCTGTAGCACAATGGCATGCCAAGTCGTCATTTACTGATTTCTACCTTCTCGACATCTCCAGTGCACTTAATCCGGTAGCCGTCGCCAATTTATAAAATCTGAACTAAAGCCACATCCGACCACTATTTCGCACACTTCACAAGTTTCTTCCACCTGCACTGAACAATGGCCATGCACATGACCCAAGAACGACCGTGGATTGGGCTGAGCTCCTGTGATTGACAAGGAAGACCAAGCACTCAAAAATGGTGAGTGTTTGCCTTAATTAAGTGACTAATTTTAAGTTTACTTATAGTCGAAATATCAAACTATCTAAGTAAATAGTCTGGACAAGAACATCTTATTCTTTTAACAGACACTAGACTCATTCCAATTTGAAAATCCAATCGATATACTGATAGTTTTTTCAAAATTTAGAAGTTGTAGTAGCTTCTTTGCACTCTACTGGACTGCCCTAGCTGAGACTTGGGGGTGACACAGGTCTGGTGGGTGTTGCTCCCCGTTTTAACAGCCCTCTGGAATTTGTGCGGACAAATGAGGGGTGTGTGGGGAGGTTTGAGCGCGGTCTAGACCATGGAAGTTTAGCACTCTATGAGTCAGATGGCAGAACCCAAGCGTATGCCAGGGTTCTAGTCTCTTCACAACCTTCTCTGTCGGATGGTAGATGAGTGCTGGTTCGAGCCTCACCTCCTCCCACCGGTATTTCTGGGCTGTCGAAATTATTCGAAGTAGAATAAAAAAAGCATCCGCTTTTGTTTCTACGAGAATTCTTAATACTTACCAGATGTACTATGGCCCTGCCTCAGCCGCCCCGCTGAGGTGAGATTGAGCTGCTTTCGCTGTTTGTCAAGGCAAATATAAGACGAATCTGACTCTGATTGGGAAATGACTCGGTACCTGCGGCTATGGTAATTCCCGGACACAGTATGGGCAGGACCAGGAGAGTGCGGAGTTTTTAATTGTTTATTTTGAGCTAGACTAGATAATAGGCATTATCATAGTAGTACATGTGGTAAGTATTAAGAGTTCTCGTAGAAACAAAAGCAGATGCTTTTTTGATTCCCAGTTCAAGTTCGTCATTGTCTTCTTCATTTGCTCCAGGACAGAGTATTCCCATCTCTGGGTGTGGTTCTCTTAGTAAGCCAGTTTTCGGTATAGACCCAGAGATGGCTCCGATTGGTCCGGCGCTGAGGCTTGCCTCGCCTGTAGACCCGGGAGCGAAAGCCATGGCCTCGGGTGCTCGCTTATTGAGCACTCTAGAGCAGCCTAAGGCTAAGGGTATCAGCGCTAGTGATGTTATCTTTCCGAAAAAACAATGAAAAATATTTTTGCGGAAAATTTTCTTATATGTTTCCGATATTTTTCCAGAAAATTTTCATAAAATTGGAAAAATATCTGTATATTTTTAACCATAAAATATATATATATATATATATATATATATATATATATATATATATATATATATATATAGTGTGTTTGCGTTGTATGTGTGTGCGTGCGTGTGTTGCGTGCATGCGTGTGTGTGCAATATTGCATCATCCATGATTCCATGCAGCTGGTGTACAGTTGAACCCAGAAATAAGGTAACTACACAGAATTAGCACTTTCTTCAATTTTGAATGATATGCAAAAACTTTCCTGTTGAATATTTTGAACACAATTTGCTAGGAAGCCATTGCTGCCAAGCCACTACTACCTATAGCAGCAATAGCTTTTTTCAAGCAAATTGGGTTCAAGATATTTAACAGCATTGTTTGGAAATTTGTTATTTCTGAACTATAGTGATAGTGTAACCTGATGCAAGCCATTTCAGCCATGGCAATAGATGACACAAATCTAAATCTATTAACCTACATTAGTAGCAAAAGCATCAGTATTAATGCAGTAGGGAAATAAAAATTTGTAATTGCATCCTTAGGTGACCGGAAAATTTTCTGGAAAAATATGTTGGTAAATTTTCCAGAAAATGTTCTTCTTGGAAAATTTTCAGACACAACACTGATTCAGCGCCTAACGCGATACCCCTCCTGCCCAGGCCAAGTTTGATCCCTTTTCAAGCTTGGCATCCAACCTTTCTGGGCAGGAAGAAGAGGACACAGTTATAGCCTGCCGATTGCCACAGGGCCTATGGGTGACCTTTTCCATGGAACTTACTTCTCCGGAGTAGGTTTCATGGCTCAACGGCTATGCCGGCTAGGAGCCAGTGGCCATCCATTTCATATCCCTCGGCTTGCCAAGAGTTACCGTGAGGAAGGCCCGGGCTATGACGTCATGCATTTATCCCCTCATTGCGGGTCCGTATGGCTTCCCTGGCTATCCAGGAGTGTCTTCAGCTCCGGCTATTACCCCTACCAGTGAATGTGGTTGAGGATGACGAAGGCCATAGGCTCGTCGAACATTCACAGGTGGCCACCGAGGAGGACTGGCTGGATGCTTGCCAATGGCTGGTAAGCATCAAGCCGGAACTCCAGCTGGATCCACCGGCCTCCCGGCAGAACCAGCGCCCGTGTTTGGGAGGAAAGCCGGTGACGAGCACCATGCCATCTCTGCCATATGCGGAGCTGTGGCAGAGGCATCCATTTAGCCGAAAGGACGGCTTGCGAAGGCCCCTCGCGAGGTGGCACAGCGCTGCCGTATAAGTTCTGATCTGTATCAGAAGTATGGCGTCATCCCAAAGCCTTGCATGGATGACCGTGCGGCTTTGGCCAAAGACACGCGGCCTGGGTCCCAGTCTGACACGGGACCCTTGTGCGCTAGCACCCTGCGCAACACAAATTCCGCACTGTGTGACACGGAGGAAAGTACGAGAGGAGCCATCTCGGCTCTCTCACACGTTTCCCAGCTGCAACAGCGGGTAGTAGCACCATCCGTGGCCCACCAAGCTTCTCTTTCAGTCCAAAGAGCCATCCAGGATGGCATTAACCTGGCTCTGGACTGCATGATGAGATCCGTAACCAGGAGTTTACGGGCGAGGCACACTTTTGCCCTTGACAATTTGTGCCCCTCACAGGACCTGTACACTCGGCTTCTTTGGACGCCGATGGCAGGTCCAGGGTTTTTTGGAGGTGAAGGAAGCCTCCACCTCCAACAAACCGTAAACCTGGTGAACAACCAGAGGGTGCTGCGAGAGCAGTTTGAGGTGCTCCACAGGGAGCGTGTTTGAGCAGCGCCCCCTGCCTTCCACCCTCAGCAGGCTAGAGGTGGTGCTGGCCTTGTCAGAGGCCAGCCACCTATGCAGCGTCAGCCACGGCAATGCCAGCATAAGCCAGCTGGGGGTGCAGCGCAGGCCAACCCGCCAAGCAGCCCGCATACCGAGGTGCGCATGGTGCTGGTAGAGGAGCGCAGGGTTCTGGTCATGGGAGCCGAACAACAGGGCTTCTGTTGCACTGCTCGGCTCCACCTCAATCCTTAGGTGCACCCGTGGGTGGCCGTCTGGCCTTCCACATGCAAGAGTGGGAGCGGGTTACTCAGGACTGCTCAGTCTTGCGATGGCTTTCAGTCGGTTACCATCCAGACTGGATTTCAAACCAGCCATGGCGCCTGTCTCTGCTTCCAATCTGGACTCAGAATCCAAGAGATCCAGATCAAGGGTTGTGTATAGAGGAAGAAATTCAATCCCTCATACTAAAACACGCAATTCAACCCGCACAAAAATGTCTGGGTTATTATTCAACTGTGTTCCTAGTGACAAAAAGCACTGGAGGGTGGAGACGAATTCTTAACTTCAAACCTCTCAACAGATTTATCCTCACACCAAGTTTCAAAATGGAAACTAAGAACGTGTTAGCAGGATTGAGAAAGGGAATGTGGACAGCATCAATAGATCTAAAAGATGCCTATTTTCGCATTCCCATTGTGAATAGCTTTCGTCAGTTCCT
Organism: Chaetoderma sp. LZ-2023a; assembly: GCA_034401795.1. Taxonomy (NCBI): domain Eukaryota; kingdom Metazoa; phylum Mollusca; class Caudofoveata; order Chaetodermatida; family Chaetodermatidae; genus Chaetoderma; species Chaetoderma sp. LZ-2023a. The sequence goes on from CM067367.1 coordinate 62,055,068, forward strand.
GAGATTTGCATTCCAGGGCCGCAAATGGGAATTCAGGGTTCTCCCATTTGGTATATCGACGGCTCCTTGGGTATTCACTCGGGTGGTCCAAACTATGATGTCATACCTCCGCAGGAGACACATAGCAATCCACACGTACATAGACGACTAGCTGTTAAAAGCACACAATCAAGAAAGTCTATCAGCAAATCTGGAGATAGTTTTGAAAACTTTTACAGATCTAGGCTGGATAATCAACTTTCAAAAATCAGAGCTGACTGCATCCCAGAAGTTTGTTTACCTGGGCATGTTCTTCGATCTGGAGGTAGGGTATGTTTACCCATCTCAAGAGAAGAGTAGATATATTCATCTCAGTCATACAGTCAGTGTGCAACAGTCATCATGTCCTGGCACAGGTCTACTTGAGAATGTTGGCGTTGATGGTTTCTTTGGAACCGGTCATTCCACAGGCAACCTTTCGCCGATCCAGTTATTTCTCATGACACAGTGTACACAGTGTATGGGTTTCCTGGACTCAAAGGTGTCAATGTTGGAACCTCTTATTCACCACCTTCAATGGTGGATGAAGGGAGAGAATCTTCTGGGGGGGGGGGGGTGACGTCACCTCCCCACCCTCAGTTAATGATGTACACAGCTGCATCAATGGAGCGATCGGGAGCTTGCCTGGAAGAAAACAAAGTATCAGGGCTTTGGAATCTGGATCAGTCACAAGAACATATCGATCTGCTGGAAATGTGAGCAGTAGTCTTAGCCATGGACCACTTCCTAGAGAAGGTCAAGGGAAAGATTGTTCTGCTTCGATCAGACAATACAACAGTAGTGTCTTACATAAACCGCCAGGGCGGAACGAAGTTGCTCAATCTCTGTATGATGACATGGAAACTGCTTTGCTGGTGCCTAGATCATGGGATTTCCCTGAAAGCAGTTCATATTCCGAGAAAGCTAAATCTATTAGTTGAGCCGAAGGATGAGCATTCTTCCCACGGAATGGCAACTAAATCAATGTGTGGCGGACTGTCTGTTCAACCACTGGGGCAAGCCCAACATAGATTTATTCACAACGAACAAGAATGCGAAGATTACGATGTACGGCTCTCCGATTCCAGATCGGCACGCTATTGCAATAGATGCGCTAGCTATCAGCTGGGGGGTAATGTATGCATACGCATTTCCACAAGCAATCCTGATTCCAAAAGTTCTTCAGAAAATCAGGCAGCAAAAATGCCAGGTGCTTCTGATCGCCCCCAAATTGGCCAAGCTGTTCATGGTATACAGATCTGCTGGACCTTCTGGACTGCAATCCTGTTTCTCTGCGTCAGATGGACAACATAATCTTCCAGAGCAAGGCCTTGCACAACAATCCGTCAATGTTCCAATTGACCCCGTTGATGTGTCAAGGAATCAGCTGATAAACAGGGCTTTTCTGAGCAAGCAGCCGTGTTTATGGCTAAAGCCAGAAGGGGGTCAAGCTCCAGAGCATAAAATTATAAAATTAACAGATTTGCTGAATGGTGCTCAAAAAGATGCATTAATCCATTGGATGCAATCAGGTAGTAGCCGATTTCCTCTGTCTCCTTTTTGATGCCTATAGCCTCAAGCCTAACTCTATGGCTGGCTACAAGTCAGCTTTAAATGTCAGTTATCCCTTGCTTGTCTAATAGGGGAAGTGATGAAGTATGTAATCTAAATATTTTAATCAAAGGCATGGGTAATCTTAGACCAAGGAATCCTCCAGTGATTCCGTATTGGAGTTTATCGTTTGTACTTAAAGTATTAGTGGATAAACCCTTTGAACCACTAAGCTCCATTTCCTTGAAAATGTTGACGCTTAAAACAGTTTTTCTGATTGCTGCAACTTCAGCCAACGAAAAAGTGAAATACATGCTTTGTCAGCAGAGCCAGACCATTTTATGGTTACAGGGAAGGCCTCAGGCTTTTACCTAGAGTTAACTTTATGACAAAAAAAAACAGTCTTTAAATTATCCTGGTCAGCCTATTGTTTTACCCGCTTTGACTAGGGTTGATCCTAATTCAAAGGCTTGGTGTCCTGTCCATGCATTAACACGTTGTAAACAACATATAGAGGAATGGCGGATGGACCCTAGTGCTTTATGGCTATCTTACATTGAACCCCATGGGAGAGCTTCTAAAGATACCATTTCTAGGTGGATTGTGGAATGCATCCAGCATTGCCACAAAGCCGCCACGGGAAAACAATTTGACATGGCCAAGGCTCATAGTGTCTGTGGCATAGTGGCATCCACAGCTCTGTTTAACGGAGTGCCAGTGGATGACCTTATGTCAGTAGCACAATGGCACTGTGAGTCTAGTTTTACAGATCATTACCTCCGTGACATGTCAAATCCACTTGCCTTATCGATTTTACATAAACGTTAAATCTGTATATATTTGTAAATATTATATATAAGGCCGTTGACTCACACACAGTGCAATTTAGTGGGGGAATCCCCGCTTTTCCGTACTGTACCTATCATCGCCAGCGGTGATTAAAGGGAATCTCGTCAAAATAGGTTAGTCCTATATTTGGTGATGGTTATTTTTTTTGTCACTTCTTTATTACTTACTAAAATGGTGATGGTTTGTGTCCTTTGTGGTTTCATCTGAGAGTATACGAAATGAAGCTTTCATCCGATGTCTTATAGTACTTTAGCATGAGTACATGGAGAGCGTATTGGACATTGAGGTCATCGCTCACTCTTTAAAAGAGGGGTGTGGGAGTGAATGTTAAATGGTCATTGCTCTCAATATCAGTCGTGTTATCCGATGTCCAAATCATTTCCTGATTGTGTTTACATACGCAATTTCAGATGTTTTTTGTGCTCCAAAAGCAAAAGAGCTTGCTCTTCCAGGGATGAGCCGGTCTTCTGACCTTCGCATCCCTCCCGCGAACTCTCTTACGAATTCTGGCTATATCATAGAGTATCAGGGTGGTAAGTATACTCTTGATGTGAAATAAAAGAAATCACGGATTTCTTTTTTCACGAGAGAGTTGATACTTACCACCCTGATACGATCCCAGCCTCTCCGCCCCTCAGAGGCTCGGTCTTTCGGCGTTTTATGTTGCAATTATGTCAGCCAATATTTTGGAATAGAATGAGACAGCCCCACACATGCGCGAGTTTGGGCCGCACATCCGCTGGACTATCAGTTGAGTATCCTGCACTGTGGGGGCAGTTTCTTTTTAATTCTGAGTATTATTGAAGCTAGGTCGATATTTAGGAAATATCATAGAGTATCAGGGTAGTAAATATCAACTCCCTCGTGAAAAAAGAAATCCGTGATTTCGTTTAGTCAATTCCAATTCAATTCCGGAATTAGAATTGGAATTGATAAATCTGAGGACTCAGGAATTGGAATTGGAATTGATAAATTTTAAGACATTGGAATTAGATTTGGAATTGATAATTTGAATTGACCGGAATTGATCAATTTCAATTCAATTCCAATCAATTCCAGTCATATTTGTCATAGATTTACTGAACATTGTTGGCTATAAAATGTACATGTAATATCTGTAAATTATACACTGCTCTTTATATGCCCTTAATGCATTTCATCCTAAATGATCTATATGATACCATTTACCACATTTCATTCTATATGCAGGTTGATGATATTTATTATGCCAGCTGTTATTAGATGCTTTATTGAATATTTTAAAATTAATTTGACTGAATACTTTTGTCTCCTATGGCTGCAACAGTGTTTATTAAAATTAATTGTAACAACTTAGTTATATGTTTGGTTTGAAGACTAGAATTTGAGATACTGATAATTCAGTGATGAGCAAGTTAGCCCATAACCCTTTAACACCTAAGCCGGCCAAAACACCTTCTGCAATGAGTTTGAGAAATGTCCATTGGCAGGCCAATGGAAGATTTTTTTTGAAAATTTACCACTGGAGTGGCTAGTTGAATAACTGAGCCAGTAATTCCAGGGGAAAATTTTCAAAAATAATCTCCCCCTCCGAATTTACAAAATAAAGATCTGATAAATGCTATGAACTTTAATACATTATTAAATTAACTCAATTCTCCCTGACCAGTGACCAATTAACCTTTTTATCCTATGTCAGCTTTGTACCTCCTTTATTCAATCAAAGCCACTGATCTTGAACTTTTTTCATTCCGCATTCCCTGGAAGCAGGTTTTCATCTCTATGAAATCGTGCGATCTTTAAAATCATACAAATTAGTTAAAATGATTTCATATATATATAAGCTAGCACCAAGATAACCAAATTGTGTTAAAATTATTCATCTAGATGTTAGCAATAGTGTTCAGTAAAGTAATAACTATCATCTGCATGGAATGAAATGGGTGAAGAAAGCCATCTCACTGAATCAAATGGGTGAAGAAAGCAATACATTACAAGATAATTGCCCTGTAATTATCCCATCCTACATAACAATGGAATCATTGAACAATCCCCTCTGTGAAATGGCTCAGCTTTTAAAACACAGACACTTGGACTAGGGGTAACTCTACATACATGTGCTCAGTACTCTCACAGTACTGTACAATATACATTATATTCTAAACACTTAGATAGCAAGATTTACATGTGTCTATAATAATTAGACACGGCATTAACATATAGCCGTATTCATCAGAAGAAATTCAGCATTAAGCGATAATTAAGTCAAATGAACTAAAAATAAGATCTGCTGAATGTTAACTTTTTTGACAATAATTTGACTGAAATGGGTCAGACAGGAGTTGGATGTGTGGGGAGTTGGTTTGTTGGGGATGTCTACCTGTAATCTAAATGTTTGCGCGAAACTACCTATTGGCAATAACAATTTTTGTTCTAATTGTTTTAAACATTAACGGAGAAGCCAGACAAAAATGCCTCCCACACTGGTTTTGAGGAAGGATCATATGTATGTTAAGAGACGATTTTTTAGAATTTACCAGTGGAATGACTGATTCCATAACTGAGCCAGTCATTGCATTGTTAAATTTAAAAAAATAGTCTTCTCTTATCTAGCAAATGGCCATTTGCTAATGATAAGTCTATTTTTTCTTGACCAATCTAAGGACATTAAAGTGTTAAAATATAACAATGATGAACTCGAGAAAATATTGATATGGAATTGGATTTGGATTTGACCAAATGGGATTGGAATTGGAATTGAACATGTATGGGTGGAATTGGAATTGATCAAATGAATTGATGTGGAAACAGAATTGGAATTGATAATATGAATTGAGGTTGAATTGGAATTGACCCCATCCCTGCTGGATATGAAGTAAATTTATTAACTAAAGAGTGGCACAAAATTGTCATCCATTATCACCGGTCTCCGGATATTGAAGTCACCAAGGAAATGATCAGCCATCATTGGAGATCCACGAACTATGTCGCTTGTACATTTGTATAACTTCACTTCTGTACAATATTTCTTATGAACTTCCACATTCATTTATTCTTGCATGGTGTTGTTATTTAATAGCCAAGACATTTATTAATTTATTTTATTAGTATATTTAATTGGCTTGATTTGTTATACTCTCTACACCTTCGCGAATGGGTCGGACAGTGTTTGTATGTCTCGGCGAGTTGGTTTGTTGAGGATGTCTACTCGTAATCTAAATGTTTGTGCGAATTAAAAGAAAAATTAAATATCTGGATGAGACAAGAGTCTACAACGTACAATACCTTTTGCTCGTGTTTTATCAGTTATTTCTTTATCTATATCAATTGTATATATTACACCATCTAAGTTACTGTGTTATATTTAGATTCATGGGTGTACATGTAGTGTGCTTGTGTGTGTGTGTGTGGAGGCAGAGCACATGTTTGAAAAGAGGTGCGTGCATGTTATGTTTTGTTTGGAAGATGACTCTCTGATTTTACCAGTAGACAGTTCCTATCAAGGGAAATCTATATCATTTACAGGATGGCGTTTCAGGACTCCACAGAAGGTGCTGTATGTCGAGGAATTGACAGAGATTATTTCTGAGCATTTTCCGGACTTCTGGAAACTCGGCCAGGCTTATTTCAGTGGAAATCTATTACTCAGAGAGGTAACCATCATTCATGACATTATTTATCAATGATAATATACTGTGTTGTATAGTAGTAACTAGTCCCTCTTCCGTTGTCACTTTGTCTCTATGGTCAAAAGACAATCTGTCTTAATCCTTTAGTGGTCACAATCTCTCAAGAAAATCTATTTTATTATTATTCAATGTCGATTAGCAAGCCATTAGATAGCTGTTTTGGAAAATTTACTATTAGAATGGCTAACTCAATAACCGAGCCAGTCATTCTACTGGTAGTTTGAAAAGATTAGCCTCTTCTTAGCACGCAAATGGGCCTTTCCCAATACCACTATGGGGATAGGCTGTTTATGGATAGCTTAACTATTAATGGGTTAAAATGTTTTGCATTTATGCATGTGTGTGTGTTTGTTTGTTTGTTTGTTTGTTTGTTTGTTTCTCTGAATGTCTGTTTGTCTGGCTTTTAGCAGAAAATCAGGTGATTCAAGAAGTTATGACTCCTCAACTTTGGTCATGACTTGGAAAGAAAATCTGAAAGAATTATAAGATTGGAAGAATTGCAATATTGTTTTCGTTTGTAACTGATTGAATACACATGTGTAATAATAAGTAGTATTACGGTCCTGTTCATATCATGGAATATAGATGATGGACTGAATTGGTATTACACAATGACCAAACAAAGGTTAGGAGGGATAATTTTCATTATTATGACCCTGCAAAAACACCACGTGTTTGTTTGACATATTGATTTTATCAGTAATTCTGATAGACCACTTAGCCATTACTGTTATGCTATTTTTATGTTGCAGTCAACGGAGAAGCCCGCAAAAGTTGATCCAACTAAACATTCTAATTTTAAGGTAATGGTTTAGTAGCACTATAACCCTCAAAACTGTTTCAACAAAATTCAAATTCCTGCGTAGAAAATGTCCATTTGCAGATTAAGAGATTATTTTTTGAAAATTTACCACTTGAATGACTGGTAGTAAATACAATGGTAAATTTTTGTTTAAATCCTCTTCGTCTGCATGTGGCTATTAGTCGCTTTTGGCCAGCTTAAGTGCTAAAGTTTTAACTCCTTTATCACTACAGTCCAAATCTGGTGCATTCATTGCAATTTAAAAGGAATATTTTGAAATTAATATGAGTGGAACCTGTTCCTACCTAAAGAATTTGTAGGAGAAATTGCAACAAGATTCACAGTAAAACAATTTTAGTGAAGAAATTGTTAATTTATTTTGAAACAAATCTTTATTAATACAAACCTATGAATTGATACAGTATTTATGTAGTCATGTTTTCATATTGGGACAAATTACCTTAGACAATGTTAGAAAGCCATACCTATATTGCTCAAATATTCACTTAATTCTGACGTCAATTATTAGCTCACCTGGCCAGAATGGCCAAGTGAGCTTATGCCATGGCGACCGTCCATCGTCTGTCCATCCGCCCATCTGTCCGTCATCCGTCCGTCAATTTTTGCTTTAAAATGTATTTCCTCCTATACCGTCTGGCAGATTTTAATCATATTTGGCTAGAAGGATCCTATGAAGGTAGGCTCTAGAACATGTATTGAGATTTTTGATTCGTCAATTTTTTGGGTGAAAATCTTAGATTTTATACAAATTTACCGGAAAGTGTCAAAACGCATCTCCTCCTTAGCTTTTTGACAGAATTCAGCCAAATTTGTCTTGAACGGTGCTATAGTGGTAGGTTCTAGAATTCAGATTTTTGATTCGTCAATTTTTTGGGTGAAAATCTTAGATTTTGTGAAAAATTTACCGGAAAGTGTCACATGTCTCCTCCTTAGTTTTTTGACAGATTTCAACTAAATTTGCCTGAAAGGATCCTATAGTGGTGGGCTTTAGCACTCCTGTTTAGAATTTTGATTGGTCAATTTTTGTGGTCAAAATCCAGAAATTGTCAAAATGCAGCTTCTTGACAGATTTCAACCAAATTTGCCTTTGAGGATTCTATAGAGGTAGGCTCTAGAACTACTATTCAGATTTTTGATTGGTCAATTTTTTTGCGTGAAAATCTTAGATTTACTGTAAGTTGTCGAACCACATCTCCTCGTTAGCCAGTTGATGGATTTTAATGAAATTGGGCTTGACGGACCATATGGCTGTAGCTTCTAGAACATGTATTCAGAATTTTGGTTTGTCAAATTTTGGTGAAAATCTTAGATTTTATGAAAAACTTAACCGAAATTTCAAAACACATCTCCTCCACTTGATGGATTTCATTCAAATAAATTGCCTAGGACCCTATTGGTGGTCATTTTAGATGCCATTGTGACCATCCATAATCTGTTAATTCATCCGTCATCCATCCTTCAATCATCTGTCAACTGTTGCTTTAAAACATATCTACATCCTATACCGCTTGGCGGATTTTAAACTCATTTTGTGTGTTTCAGTAAAATTCACAGTCAACTCAGAATTGTATGTTTTTCGTCATCGGTTTGTAGTTTACTTGCCTAGAAAACCTTGGTCGAAACGAGACAAGCAATCTATCTCCCGAGAAGATGCTTCTGAGATTTTTTTTGCGTAAAAAGTTCAATGTCACAAGTTTTGTCTCTAAACCTGTGTCAAAGATCAACTTTTTTACAGTCTTAAAAGAAAGTTATCTCATAATTTATGTGGCTACGTCATGTACGTCATAAATGGGATATCCTGATTTGACCAATCAAATTATCGGAAATATCTAATACATCATTTCAACTGATTCGTTCTTGGCGAACTCTTCCATCTACATTGAATGTTAGACAGCAAGTTTTAATTTGCCTATCATTTTAAAGTGAGTTCTCATTGGTTAAACTGTGCAACTATTAATTTGCCCAAATAATTTTTCTATGTAACCGCGTAAGTATACAAGATTGAGCTACATATTAATGGTAATATTCCGACGAAATGTCTTAAACCTTTAACCCTCAACTTTGTTTAATAAAGTTTCAATTTTCTCATAAAAAATGTCCATTTGCAAACCTACAGAAGACTATTTTTGAAAATTTATCACTGGAATGACTAGCTTGATTATGGAGTCAGTCATTCTTGTATTGCATTTTCAAAAATAGTCTTCTTGGTCTGCAAATGGACATTTTCCAAGACCCCTGTAGAAGCCGTTTTTGACGTCTCGAGTCTTAAAGGGGTAATGAAAGAACTTTTAAACCCAAAAGGCAGATGATCTTTCTTGACAGGTTGAAGTGTTCTTTTTGTAATTCATGGACTATGTAGTCTAGTGCAGTCCTGTGATGCCTATCGCTACTGAGGCTGTTTTAGAAGCGATGTTCTAGGTTTTAAAAATAGTTTCTGTAATCATAAATGTTTATATGATGCTAATAATTCTTAGTTACATAAGGTTTTACAATTACACATAGGTACCATATATACAGTATTATTGTTCATGTTTGTTAACACGTTGCTTACCACATGCAGTAGGTAATGAAGATAGTGTCTCTTAAATAGCTAATTGTAGACATGAAAAAATTGCATTTTTAATAACGTTGAATTGGTACTAATATGAGTCCAAATTATGTTCCTTATTTAATGCTAGTAATCTTCCGACCAGATGTCTTAATGAAGCGCCTTATTTTAAATCCAAAAAGCATATGACCAGTTGAACTCTCCTGTCTTTACCAGTAATTCATTGACTAAGTTGATCTAGTGACCATGTTTGAGAAGTGCTTTTCAAGATTTCCATACATTTATTTCTGTCACTAATGTCATTGTAATTTTGTGTTGCATAAAATTGTACTATTACATAACGTTACCTGTTATACAATATTCTTGTTCACGTTTGTTAACCCGACGCATGCACATAGTGAGAGGTAGTGGAGACGGAATGACAAGATTTTACAATGACATGCATCATGATATCAGTTAGAATTTGTAATCCATGGTCAGTAATTACTTAAAAGTAAATGCTGTCTGTAACTTAGCGATGTCATCTGTTGTTGTATAATAAGTACAACTTCGCATAGTGCCACCTCTGTCACATTTCATATACTTCATCCAAACCATCATTCCACAATTAGTCTTATTCAACTGTACTTCATGTGTCCATCATCTCTTACCAACATAAAATTGCCCATGGATGAGCATGAAATTCAGTTGACCCTAGCACCATGTCATTGTCATTAACGTCCAAACATGCCAAAGAACATGGCTGTCATACGAGTCGACACAGACATTTATCTAAGAATGTTAATTTTGTTATTCCATTAACATTTTTTGCCAAATCAGATAAAAAAATTGGCACCTATCTAAATTATAAATTCAGTTTGTTATCAAATTTATACACCTAGTGAACACTATAATTGGAATTATCAAGTCATGAGATTTTACTCTAAATCGTTATCGGCAGGGATTATAGAAATCGTTTTCATGAGTGTAATTCTGTTTCCACTCGAAAACTTGACGATTCACTTCATATTTTGAACATGAGAGATGAGACCTTGACTGGCATTCAGTTTGGCTAAAATACAGCTGCAGTTATGTGCTTGAATTCTTGAAAAAAATTGTCAGATTTATTCACTAGAGTGCTTGAAAAATTGTAAAATATTTGGATTCAAAATTGGAGTACAAACATGATTCTTCGGTCAAATTGTCATGGTAGATTTACTAAGATCTTATTTCGAAGATTATTCAGTATCAAAACATAGAATCTATCTGTCATCCTGTAGAAGTTTCACGAAATATATTTTCATGAGATATGAACTACTCAGTGTTTCAAATGCTAATGTTGCAGGTGAGCGACAGGCTGTTAGGCCTCTTGGTGAAAGTTCAACATCAGCATTCACACCCAGGTTCTGCGCACACTGTCAAATTATCTTGTTTTGTCTTTAATGGTAATGAATTATCACAAAAATTTAACATTACCTCATAGTGAATGTCCTGTAGGTCAGGCGATGATTTAAAAAAAAATTTCCATTGCAATGAAGGTCTCAGTTATTGAACCAGTCATTCCAGTGGTAAATTTTTAAAAATATTCCCATAGTGTGTGAATTTCTCAAGTCCCTTGTGAATTTCTCAAGTCCCCTGGAGAAGCCATTTTGCCGACCTTATCCATAACCATTTAATGGTCAAGCCAGCACAAACCAGCCTCTGCAGTGATCTTGCGGTAATGCCATTTTCAGGCCAAGAGAAGACTATCGTTGAAAATTTACCACTGCAATGACTGGCTCGATAACCGAGCCAGTCATTCCAGTGGTAAATTTTCAAAAATAGTCCTCTTTTGCCCTGTAAATGGACATTCAATAAGCAAATATTGAAATTTCATTTTCTTGACCAGATTTGACCATTAAAGCGTTAAAGTATTGATATCACTTTTCAGCAAATGATAATGGAATTAAGTGTGTTGTTCTCTAACCTGGTTCGTGCGGCGTTCCTCCCTAAGACCCTTGAGAACTATTCCTTCATGGATCAGTTTGGTGTGTGGCCAGAGAACAAGTATGATGTGCCAGGCTCATGGCTTCCTCCCTGTGTCAGACATATCAGGTACGGTATCAAATGTGTTCTCTCAGGACAGGGCATCACCTCTTTTTGTGTCTTCTATGAAGAACTTTCACACAATTACATTGCTCACTTTAATATTCCAAATAAATACCAAGCTCATTATAAACAAGCTACCAGGTACTCAGGTATTAGAATAGGGCACATGTAAGACTGTACACCGAAATCGTTATTCTGACATAAATTCAGTTTTGTGTTCGTACTAACACATTTTAACCGTTGGATGCTGAAGCCAGCCTCTTCAGTCGTCTTTTTGGACTGTTTATTTATAGGCCAAGAGAATAGTATTTTTGTAAATTTACCACTGGAATGATTGCCTCAGTCATTCCATTACTAAATCTTTAAAATAGCAAATGGACATTCAATAATCAAATATTTTTATTCTCTTGACTAAATGTAGCCATTAAAGTATTAAGAAGTGAGTGCCCCTACCAGCATAGATACAAAATGTGTTCACATTACAGATAGTGGCCAGAGTAAATACTCTGAATGTGTTAATCCACTAATTTTTATATGCCCGCATAAGCAGGGTCGCATTATGTGATGGCGCTCGCCATCTGTGCATTCGTCTGTCCCTTCCATGCATTCATCCATCCGTCTGATTTCTTGTCCGGACCAGATCTCGAAAAGTTTTGAACTGACACTAAAACATTTTTTTTCAGCCAATGTGTTAGGGATAGACAAAGTGTCATGATTTTGTTTCGGCAAAATCCACCAGTATTTGCCCAAGTTATCTCCCCTGAAAAGCTAAAATTTGTAAATTTTCTTGTTCGAGCCATATCTCGAAGAGTTTTGAACCTACACTCACAATTCTTTTTCAGCAGATGTTTTAGGGGTAGACGAAGTGTCATTTATCAAAGACAAACTGTTCACATTTAGCATTCCTCAAACAAGTATGCCTGTGGGAGTATGTTGCGTTTCACTAAAACTTGTTTTTCGATTTAACTAGTTGCACAAATGTATCGAATTAACGTGTCCAGTCGTACAAAAGTTATTGATACATCAGCATTAGATCAGACTACAGGTAACATTTTAATGTGAACACTGCCTTAGATGCACCTCATTAGCTGAGAAGAATATATCCATTCTATTCTCTTTCCTAAAAACAGATGTTTGCTATTGTCTGAAGATTCATAACTGCACATGCCACTTTTGTTCTTTTGAGGTATTGCAGAATTCTGATGATTTAGTCAATTTAATGCTTATCTCTCACAATCTAGATATATTCACATTAGTCTCACCATGCGTCACATGTGTAGCATAGACAAATGTTTTTGTGATCACTCATGAGCGAAACTCTTTCTCTGTGTGACCTTCAACTGTACGTCATTCTCTATGATGTAGAAGATCCTGAACAGCTTCCATGTGGGCTTAATCTGAGATTGGGATTCTGCATATGGATAGTTACAACAGGGATTAGCAGATATGAGATATATGATAGTTTGTGCCACTTGTATAGCATTTCACAGTCAAACACAGACCTCTAAATAAGCTTTTCAGTCATTGAGTAAATTCACTCTTAGAAATTTTGTAAATTGTTTTTTTTAGGAATTTCATTTGGGTTTCTTAGCCAAAATTGTTATACCTTATTAGCAATAGAACTGAAATTAATTGCGTAATTGACTATTTCGCTACTCATGATGTTAAAAATTAATTGAGTGATTGGCCATTTTTATTGAGTGAAAACACAAAAACCCTGCTTACCTCTGGCTCTGGTCAAACCTTAGATTTAACCGCTTAAACCCTCAAATTATTCAAGAAAATTTAAAGAAGAATATTTTTGAAAATTTACCACTGGAATGACTGCAAATTGACATTTCTCAAGACCACTGCAGAAGCCGTTTTTGGCTGATATGAGTGTTAAACGGTTAAGAGAACATCAGTGAGCATAGAGCTGCATGTAATATATATGATGTATGGGTTATTGTTTTGTAGGTCATGTGTGAGCTCCTTGTCAAAGCTAGATCTACCTAGTGATTCACAGGATCTACTCAATGAACTGGCCTTTGACATGAGAACCAACTGTATGACCACCTTGCTTAAGCAGGCAATAGACGGTATGGAAAACAGATTGAATGTTTTATGCATTTTCACTGAATGGAGAGATTCATTTCTAGATATTCCCGGCCGATTTCTCGCTAAGATCTACCCGCTTGTCTTTTTACGCATATGGGAATCAATTTATATACTTTGAAAACTGAATTCTCAGAATCACAATTTCTAAGTAATTATAAGCTATTGAATATTTTGAAACAGTTGACTGATGGTAAGCAACCACTCCCAGTCAAATTAGTTTCAAAATATTCAACAGGATATTTATTAAATTGTAAATTCATTAAATACATATAATTCATACAGTTTCATGATAGACTATTGCTAAATTTGTGATGGATCTACATCATTTTGATCCTGACATCAGCTAATAAGTGACATACATACCTTGGTCTTCCCAGCCAGACTGCTGCATTGTGTCCTTGAGTAAGGCACTTCACTGCATTGTTCCAGTGCACCTGTCTGTAAAATAGGTACCTGCGAGGGCAGTGTCGGCAATGTGGAATGTCGGCAAAAAGTCATTGGGCGCATATAAACGGCAGCTGTATTATGGCTGTATGTATGATTACTGTATTCTGCGGCTGTAGTAGTAGAAACATCCTACAGCTGCAGTCAGTCCTTCACTTTTGCCCTCTTGTGTCTTGTCCTCAGCCAAAATCCTTAGCTTCATCAGGTCCATTCTTGACCTGAGTGTACCGAGTCCTGCTTTCTTGAGGTCACCTCGTAGCACCCTTAGCAGATTTATGCAATGACGTCCTCTCCTGGATTTGGATTTGCTGGCTCCGAGTAGGGCAAATTCCAAGGCTCCCTGTGCTGGTGTGTCTTCTGGCATCTTTAGCACATGGCCAAACATGGACCATCTTTGCTGGGTGACTTTTACAGACAGCGGCGACGTATTACACATCTTGTATAGTGCATCGTTGGAAATTATGTTGTCTGGCCATCAGTGTTCAGTGTTTGCGGTGGCAGGCATGAAGTTTGTCTAGAGCTGCCTTTGGAGCTGCCCAGCTGTTACAGTTATACAGCATCAAGGATACGCAGGTTGCATTGTATAAACGTAGCCTCTTTATCAGGGGCATCTTTGATCTAGGAATCCATAGCTTCCAGAAGGACTGGAAAGCTATGTTTCCCATGACGCAGCGGGCAGAAATGTCAGCAGTACTGCAAAGCAGTGAGTCCAGGATTTTACTTTTCCTCCATGGTTCGCCGCCACGAAGTGGATCGTCATTTTCTAGTTTCATGCTTTGTTGATAGGTATATATGGGTGAACCCTGTTTTGGATTCATTCATAAAGAGATTCTCAATTTTTAGTTTGTTTGCAGCTATTGGGAGAAGTTCGTCAAGGGGTTTCTTTTCCTCATCTATGAAGTCCATATCATTGGCATATTCCATCTCTAGTGGCATGGCCAGTATTGACACTGGGAGGTTTGGTCTTGTGGAACTTTCCCGCACAGATTTCAATGCAGCAGCCATGTAGCATGTGAAAAGCACAGGGGATGGACCATCTCCCTGTGGGGAGCCGATTGATGTCTCCAACTACAGACTTGACTGACTTGACTCGTACTCTCAGATTGGTGTCAGCAAGCAGTAGTCTCACTAGTCGTAGCTCATCTTCATTGCAACTGGGCTGGCATGGTATAATTGTGTCGAAGGTTCGTGACATGTCAATGCCCATTTTGTGGAAGTCCTAGTGTTTGGACATGACTACCGACACAAGCATGCGTTGAGCCCATATAATGTCTGCGCAGCTGCGTCCACATTTGAAGCCACTTTGAGGTGAAGTAATCGATCTCGTCTCGGATGCGACATAGAGTAACATTGGATAGGATTTTCCATATGCTGTTGAGGAGCACAATGGGCCACAGATTGGCTGGTGGCCCAGGTGGCTTCTTGACCTTGGGTAGTGCGATAAGGGTGCCTTGGCCTACAGCATCGATGGGAAGGTGGTGCATAAAAGCTGAACTGATTAGGTGCGTGATCGGTTTTGAGATAATGTCACTTGCATATTTGAATAGCTCATTGCTCATGCCATCAGGTCCAGATGCATGTCCATTTTTCAGGGCTTTAAGTGGCTTCTCAACTTCTGCTGTTTTAATTGGTGTTAGTAATGGCCTGGGGTCTCCTGAGAACGGGTGCAAGGGCTCATCATCGTTGTCAGTGAATTGTTCCTTGAACCATTCTCGGATCGCCTCGACTTTTCCCTGGTCAGTCCTGATAAAGTGTCCTTCAGATTTGTGTACAGTGAGTGGTGGTGTGTAGTCAGTAACTCTCAGGGCTCGGGCTGCCAGAAACATTTTGTGACAGTCGTCCGTGGCAGTGATTTCATCTGCTAGGGAGTCTGCTTGTTGACTAACAAAATCTTGAAAGCATTCGCTAATGTGGCGCAGAATAATATTGCGCTCCCGGCATAGTTTGGTGCGGTCTTCACTTTGGTCACTGATAGATGCGCAGCCGTAGTGCTTTCTGCTCTGCTGACAGTTTTACTACTAGAAGGTCGTCAGTATACCTAGTTTGGTTGTTTTTAAGAACACCTATGGTATGGCTGTATGCTCCCAAAAAGGGAGGTGCGATTGTGCAGGAATGAAATGACCCAATAAACCAGGGGTTAACATTGGAAAGTCGACTGAGCATGCAACAGGAAGCAGACTATACACCTGGCCTATTCCTATACCTATTATTAACCACTGGGCAAATTTTAACAAAACTTGGCTAAACCTTCTGCACAGAAATTAGATTGGTAAATTTTTCCAGTGGTCATCTCATTTTGTCCAGTTGTGCCAGTGGTCAATAATGCCAGGTGAGCAATACAGGCCCCTTGCACCTGTTGTTGTTTGTAATCTCCTATTTCTAAAATGTTGAAATGTGATAATAAAGAATTATGTTGGAGGAACAGATGGCTATAAGGGGAGGTAAAGGAGGCTGTACCTTAAAAAACCTTGAAAATTCTTTTTGTGTACCTTAAAAACTCTCGAAAAGACCTTGAATACAATTCTCAAAATTTTGTGGAAACACTGAGTTACTGATAGCATGTATTTGTACCATCATATTGCTACAGTACAACTCAGTAAGAGCTTGGAATGTTTACAAAACAAAATAAAGCGTACTGCTGAATATTTTTAATTTAATTTGATTGAAAGACAGTCCAAAATATCCAACAGAACATTTCTTACATCGTGTTCAATATTGTACTAACTAACGTGTTTCTGTTTTTGTTTTGGAAACAGGTTAACATATTTCTGAGCTGTCTTTTAGTTTGGCTTATCATTGAATGCCTGTTAAACGATTTCTCTTCAGTTGTATTTTGTATCAGTAATTTAATGCGTTCTATAGACATACTTGACTTGACTTAAATAGCTTCAATATATTTCAGATGTTCGTTCATTGCACACGCGAGAATCATGGGTGGTGGAGACGGATGATGAGTTTGGTGGTACAACACAACTGGTAAGCATTACTGCCTAGGATGATATAAATGAATCTGATGAGTTTGGTGGTGCAACACAACTGGTAAGCTTTACTGCCTTGGATGATATAAATGAATCTGATGAGTTTGGCGGTACAACACAACTGGTAAGCTTTACTGCCTAGGATAATGAGTTTGGCGGTACAACACAACTGGTAAGCAGTACTGCCTTAGATGATATAAATGAATCTGATGAGTTTGGCGGTACAACACAACTGGTAAGCATTACTGCCTAGGATGATATAAATTAATCTGATGAGTTTGGTGGTACAACACAACTGGTAAGCTTTACTGCCTAGGATGATGAGTTTAGCAGTACAACACAACTGGTAAGCATTACTGTCTAGGATGATATAAATCAATCTGATGAGTTTGGCGGTACAACACAACTGGTAAGCTTTACTGCCTAGTATGATGAGTTTGGTGGTACAACACAACTGGTAAGCATTACTGTCTAGGATGATATAAATGAATCTGATGAGTTTGGCGGTACAACACAACTGGTAAGCTTTACTGCCTAGTATGATGAGTTTGGTGGTACAACACAACTGGTACGCTTTACTGCCTTGGATGATATAAATGAATCTGATGAGTTTGGCGGTACAACACAACTGGTAAACTTTACTGCCTAGGATAATGAGTTTGGCGGTACAACGCAACTGGTAAGCAGTACTGCCTAGCATGATATAAATTAATCTGATGAGTTTGGCGGTACAACACAACTGGTAAGCATTACTGTCTAGGATGATATAAATGAATCTGATGAGTTTGGTGGTGCAACACAACTGGTAAGCTTTACTGCCTTGGATGATATAAATGAATCTGATGAGTTTGGTGGTACAACACAACTGGTAAGCATTACTGTCTAGGATGATATAAATTAATCTGATGAGTTTGGTGGTACAACACAACTGGTAAGCTTTACTGCCTAGGATGATGAGTTTAGCAGTACAACACAACTGGTAAGGAGTACTGCCTAGCATGATATAAATGAATCTGATGAGTTTGGCGGTACAACACAACTGGTAAGCATTACTGTCTAGGATGATATAAATTAATCTGATGAGTTTGGTGGTACAACACAACTGGTAAGCTTTACTGCCTAGGATGATATAAATGAATCTGATGAGTTTGGTGGTACAACACAACTGATAAGCTTTACTGCCTAGGATGATGAGTTGAGCAGTACAACACAACTGGTAAGCATTACTGTCTAGGATGATATAAATGAATCTGATGAGTTTGGTGGTACAACACAACTGGTAAGCATTACTGTCTAGGATGATATAAATGAATCTGATGAGTTTGGTGGTACAACACAACTGATAAGCTTTACTGCCTAGGATGATGAGTTTAGCAGTACAACACAACTGGTAAGCATTACTGTCTAGGATGATATAAATGAATCTGATGAGTTTGGCGGTACAACACAACTGGTAAGCATTACTGCCTAGGATGATGAGTTTGGCGGTACAACACAACTGGTAAACTTTACTGCCTAGGATGGTATAAATTAATCTAATGAGTTAGGCGGTACAACACAACTGGTAAGCTTTACTGCCTAGGATGATGAGTTTGGTGGTACAACACAACTGGTAAGCATTACTGCCTAGGATGATGAGTTTGGCGGTACAACACAACTGGTAAGCATTACTGTCTAGGATGATATAAATGAATCTGATAAGTTTGGCGGTACAACACAACTGGTAAGCATTACTGTCTAGGATGATATAAATTAATCTGATGAGTTTGGTGGTACAACACAACTGGTAAGCTTTACTGCCTAGGATGATATAAATGAATCTGATGAGTTTGGCAGTACAACACAACTGGTAAGCATTACTGTCTAGGATGATATAAATGAATCTGATGAGTTTGGTGGTACAACACAACTGATAAGCTTTACTGCCTAGGATGATGAGTTTAGCAGTACAACACAACTGGTAAGCATTACTGTCTAGGATGATATAAATGAATCTGATGAGTTTGGTGGTACAACACAACTGGTAAGCTTTACTGCCTAGTATGATGAGTTTGGTGGTACAACACAACTGGTAAGCTTTACTGCCTAGGATGATATAAATGAATCAGATTAATTTATACCATCCTAGGCAGTAAAGTTTACCAGTTGTGTTGTACCGCCAAACTCATCATCCTAGGCAGTAATGCTTACCACTTAATGCCTCATGAGTTTGGCGGTACAACACAACTGGTAACCATTACTGCCTAGGATAATGTTTTTGGCGGTACAACACGACTGGTAAGCATTACTGCCTAGGATGATGAGTTTGGCGGTACAACACAACTGGTAAGCATTACTGCCTAGGATGATGAGTTTGGCGGTACAACACAACTGGTAAGCTTTACTGCCTAGGATGATATAAATTAATCTGATGAGTTTGGCGGTACAACACAACTGGTAAGCTTTACTGCCTAGGATGATGAGTTTGGTGGTACAACACAACTGGTAAGCATTACTGCCTAGGATGATATAAATGAATCTGATGAGTTTGGCAGTACAACACAACTGGTAAGCATTACTGCCTAGGATGATGAGTTTGGCGGTACAACACAACTGGTAAGCTTTACTGCCTAGGATGATATAAATTAATCTGATGAGTTTGGCGGTACAACACAACTGGTAAGCTTTACTGCCTAGGATGATGAGTTTGGTGGTACAACAACTGGTAAGCATTACTGCCTAGGATGATATAAATGAATCTGATGAGTTTGGTGGTACAACACAACTGATAAGCTTTACTGTCTAGGATGATGAGTTTAGCAGTACAACACAACTGGTAAGCATTACTGCCTAGGATGATGAGTTTGGCAGTACAACACAACTAGTAAGCATTACTGCCTAGGATGATGAGTTTGGCGGTACAACACAACTGGTAAGCATTACTGCTTAGGATGATGAGTTTAGCAGTACAACACAACTGGTAAGCATTACTGTCTAGGATGATATAAATGAATCTGATGAGTTTGGCGGTACAACACAACTGGTAAGCATTACTGCCTTGGATGATGAGTTTGGTGGTACAACACAACTGGTAAGCATTACTGCCTAGGATGATGAGTCTGGCGGTACAACACAACTGGTAAGCTTTACTGCCTAGGATGATGAGTTTAGCAGTACAACACAACTGGTAAGCATTACTGCCTAGGATGATGAGTTTGGCAGTACAACACAACTAGTAAGCATTACTGCCTAGGATGATGAGTTTGGCGGTACAACACAACTGGTAAGCATTACTGCCTAGGATGATATAAATGAATCTGATGAGTTTGGCGGTACAACACAACTGGTAAGCATTACTGCCTAGGATGATGAGTTTGGTGGTACAACACAACTGGTAAGCATTACTGCCTAGGATGATGAGTTTGGCGGTACAACACAACTGGTAAGGTTTACTGCCTAGGATGATGAGTTTGGTGGTATAACACAACTGGTAAGCATTACTGCCTAGGATGATCAGTTTGGTGGTGCAACACAACTGGTAAGCATTACTGCCTAGGATGATCAGTTTGGTGGTGCAACACAACTGGTAAGCATTAATGCCTAGGATGATCAGTTTGGTGGTACCACACAACTGGTAAGCATTACTGCCTAGGATGATGAGTTTGGTGGTACAACACAACTGGTAAGCATTACTGCCTAGGATGATGAGTTTGGCGGTACAACACAACTGGTAAGCTTTACTGCCTAGGATGATGAGTTTGGTGGTACAACACAACTGGTAAGCATTACTGCCTAGGATGATCAGTTTGGTGGTGCAACACAACTGGTAAGCATTACTGCCTAGGATGATCAGTTTGGTGGTGCAACACAACTGGTAAGCATTAATGCCTAGGATGATCAGTTTGGTGGTACCACACAACTGGTAAGCATTACTGCCTGGGATAATGAGTTTGGCGGTACAACACAACTGTTAAGCTTTACTGCCTAGGATGATATAAATGAATCTATATCATTCTATTTACTTAATGTTCTCATGTTTTAGGCAACATACTGCATGTATATGTTATATTAATAAAGGGATCCAATCTGTCACTCCAAGTATCTAACGTAATAAAGTCAAAATGTGTCACTGGATGTTGCAATCAAATCACAGGTAGGTCTGACGCAAAAGAGAAAAAGGTCCATCAGTAACCATATGAATTTTGACTCTGGTGAATTTACAATTTGAAAGATGCCGTTGAATTTGATGAAGCTAATTTGACTGGGAGCAGCAGCAACAGCTCCAAGGCTCAGAAAGTTTCAAAATATTCAACAGCTTAACTGTATATTTACCTGGAGATTCAAGCAATTTAGGTTTAATATCATTGAAACTATCCTTGTACTGTTCTATGCCTATTCACTTTGGTGGTAAATGAAGACCTCAAATGTAGGTGAATGGACCTTTCTGGTTTTAGCTATGCCCCGCCCATCTTTAGGTAGGCTCCACCCACACCTCGCTCGTGTTGGGATCGATCGATCTCTGAACACCCTGACTATCAATTTCCAAAAAACTACACAGGTAAGCTGGTGAATATTATGTAACTAATTTTTTCACATCATGAGAACATACTTACCTCCCTAACACTCTTGATATATTAGTATATCGGCTCTAAATTCAGTAATATTCAGAATTATAAAAAGTTAGGTGCCCCTAATGGGCAGCGGATGTAGGCTTGCGCGATTTTTCGATTTAATTGTGAAGTTTGATTTATTTTTAAAATCACGATTTTTACGATGTAATTGAGGAAAAATCGGAAAATCATCAAACATGTCATGTTATTTTAAAATCTGAAGTGTGTACTTTTCCGTCGCATTTTATCAGTACATGAGTACAATTATAATCGATTCACGCCTGTGTTCCTTGTGTTTATATCCCGCCGTGCCATGCACGTGTCGAATAATTACTAATCACAACACAAAGCGCTACAATAAACAAACTAACAATAGCGAGGTAACACCTTTGTCATTGAGAAAACCAGCTAGTTACTCCGTCGAATCGCCATATAATTTTCTTTCTTTCGCTGCTGACCCTGAGTCTGTCATGAAATGCCAAGTAGATACTTAGTTGCAGAGTGTTAGGCAATCAGTGAACATAATTCTTTTTAATTCTAGAGTTAGCAATTTCAGGCAGTGTAATAATTTTTCCTTTTTGATTCTGTTGTCGTGTCAAATTAAAGAAAATAAAGCAACAGCATTCCAGATTGTTTGATTTTGAACTGTGCGTTCTGTTGGTTACTCTTAAATGTAAATCGTACATTCTGAAAGCAACTATAAACTGCACTATAGGACGAGTTTGCGCCGTTACACTCGTACCTACTCAAAGCTAAAGTCCTATGTGTGTGGATTGCGCAGTATCTTCCCGGGTACTAATATTAGCGTCTTCCCGTTACTCAGGTAATTACCTAAACTCGTCCTACAAAGGGAGGCTATAAGCGGAAGCTGATGCATCATGTAATTTATATTTTTTTTCTCAGCGTCATTTTATCTCAAATTTCGATGAAATAAATAATGTTTATTAAACTATACGCAATATTTAAGCGGTCCTAATTAATAATTTCACTCCTGCGATGATCGATATAATGTATACATTAAACATAGATGTAGGATGGTAAGAATTCGTCGCATGAAAATGTGTTCTAATTTCGTGATATTTTTGTATCATTTATTTGAACGTTTTCTAGAAACAAGTCACGTTACCCCGGTTTATACTTTTGGGAATTTGGACCCACGATTTAATCGAAAATTTTTTTTAGAAAATCGATCTCAATGTTTCAAAGCAAAATCGTGCACGCCTAGGTGGATCTACACAGTTATTCACATGACAGACCCCACCCACTGCGCATGCGCATACTGGTACTTCAGTTTTCTAATATATTGGCTGACCAGCCACATATGGAAAACTTTCCCAGTCTCTTTTTGGGAATTTTCAATAATTGTTATCACCTTTTGGATTAATGGCTGATTCTAAGTCTGCAGAGGAGTCTTCCTCATCATCTGTTACGGTGATATTGTTCCATTTATTAATTTAGACTTGTAACTTTTATATGTTACTCGTTTTCGTCGCGGCCGTTTTGGCATTACCGCGTTTTCAGGCGCTGGGAATCCTTGTTAAATTTCTCCCAGCATCTAGGTATATTAATCCCTTGTGCTTTGTGTTCACAGGTTCAACTTATGGATGAGTAAGGGGTCCTGTTCTTCTTTCGAAAGTTGTTCACGTCTCTTTTTTTACTTATCATTGTGATATGTCTAAGGGTTGGAGATATATTAAATGAGTAAAAGAAATATCTCCTTCCTTTTGTCCCATCCCCCTCATCAGTTCTTCTGAAAGAAGATTCTCGGCGGATGGATGGACGTGTTCGCCTGCACAAGAGGATGGTGTTGCCTGTGCTCAGGCTAAGGGAGTTTATTAGTTATGGCACATAATTGTTTGAAAATAATCACAATTTTCTGCTGCCTTTTGTTATTGCACTGTATTCTCTCCTGTGTGTTCATGGGTTCTCAAATATATATAATTTGATATTATATTATTCGGGAGTAATGAATGTCTTTAGTCTCTAGATATTTCTTGCATTCATTTCTGATGTCCCCTCTCCTTGAAGGAGCTGTTGCATTGAGGTTTTATGTCATAATCAACCATAGTTTTTTCTCTTTCCTTGATGTCATAATCTTAGTTTAGAGAAGTCTTTGATGTGTTTATCACCGTTTATTATGAAGGTGAAGAGATATCTAGATAGTCATTAATCTTTCTCTCTCATTCTTAATTTGGGATCCTGGTTGTGATTGGTTATTATTAACTAGAGAAGTCAGCTGTCCCGTCAGGGTTGTCTGTAATAAAAGTGGAAGTCTTCTCTCGAGTTTGTTCTTGTTTTGTACTAATAGTCAATTAACAAGGGTTTGCAAACTATAATACTCATTGTCTTCGTATGCCTTCCCTTTTTCAGAAGTCATGTCCTTCTTGCTTCAAGCCCATGAAGGCTAGATTCTTCCCCCACCCTTGCGATCTTTGTTCAGTGTGTAGCTGTCTAACAAATGTGTCATTTGTAAAGAGGGGGGGAGGGGATCTAACCTTTGAATTCTTTGCTTTACAGGCTAAGCTGATGGCTGAGGAGGGCAAGAAGGCAAAGAAGGAGTGTAAGAGGAAGGCCTCTGAGAAGGGTGAGCTCAAGGCCTTCAAAGTTGAGTTAGTGAGTGAGATGTGCAGGACTTTGAAAGATCTGATGCCTGACATGCTTTGCGGCATGTTGCCTGGCACAGGTCTTTCAACTTCCTGCGCATCGACCTCAGTGCAGGTAGCCCCCGTCCCTGGATCATGCCCTACTAGCTCGGACAAAGTGTTTAGTGATCCAGGGGCGGCCGTCTTGGACCCAGGCTTGAGGTTCGCATCGCCTGGTGATCCAGCGGCGCGAGCAGCATCATGCAGGACCCGACCAGTGGGCCTGACCACGATCACTCGCGGAGTACCCTCGTCATCTGCTTTCGGGCATTCTCCTGGTCAGTCTGGGTTGGTTCTTTCTTGCTAACCCAGAGTCTAACTTTCCTGACCAGGAAGATGATGAAGACTACCTGCTCGATCCACAGGATGAGCATGAAGACATGGATGCGAGCGTCTACACTCTTCTCATGGGGAGTGCGGCCGCTCGCACCAATGGCACTGTTCCCTCGGGAGCAGGCTTCATGATTCAACCTGTGGGTCGGTTTGGAGCGGACGGCCGCCCGTATAAGATTCCATGCTTAAGCGTGGAATCTCATACGGACGATCCAAGCCGCGCTGGTGTGCATGTTACCCCTCACCCAAGCACGGCCTTGGTGCCCGGTCAGCCTGTGGAGAATGTTATGCCAGCCCTCATGGGCCCGTATGCATTCCCTGGGCAGCCGGGTTCGTCTATAGCCTCCACCTCGGCCTTACCAGCGAATGCTATTGAGAATGACGAGGGCCCGCTGCTCGTCGGCAATTCGCAGGTAGCCACGGTTGAAGACTGGTCTGAAGCATGCGCGTGGCTCCTCGCTGTCAGACCAGAGCTCTCCGTGGACGACACGGCTGCCGGAAACCATCGGGCATTGTTACAGGCAAAGCCGTTGGCCAACACGACTGTTTCTGCCGTATGCTGAACATATCTTAGATATGTTCTCTGCGGCAGAGGAGTCGATTAGACCGAAAGGTCACCTCGCGAAGGCCGCCCCCCCCCCCCCCTCCCGCGAGGTTGCTAGGCGATGTCGGGTTGTCGGGTTGCCAGAACGAGCGCGGACGGCTGTGCTGCGCTGGGAGAAGATACGCAGCTGGGTTCCCGTGCTGACACGGTAGCGTTATGCTCGGGCGCCATGCGCTCGAGCTGCGATTAGTGCGCTGTCTCATGTCTCTCAGCTGCTATCTGGGGTAGTAACAGCCTCGGTGCAGCAACAACCTAGCCCCGTGACAGTCCAACGAGCCATCCAGGATGGGATCAACCTGGCGTTGGACTGTCTGACTAGGTCAGTCACGAAGTCACTGAGGACGAGGCGCACTTTTGCTTTGGACAATTTGTGCCCGTCTCAAGAGCTCAAGTCTCGCTTGTTGCAAGCGCCGATGGCGGGCCCTGTTTTTTTGGAGGTGAAGGTTGTTGGCACCTCCAAGAGACAGTGACTTTGGTGAACAACCAGAGGACGCTGCGCGCACAGTTTGAAGTGCTGCGCAGAGAACACATGCGTGTTCAGCCCTCAGCTGCTCGACAGCAGTACGCTCGTGGCGGTGCTGGCATTGTCAGGCCGGGTTCAGAGACCGCGTCGGCCATGCCAGCAGCGGCGTGCTGCTGTACGTCAGCCAGCGCCTCAAGCGCAGCCAGCCAGACAGCAGCCTGCGCACCGTGTTGCATGTGGCACTGGGCATGGCGCGTGAGGAGCGGCACATGGTAACCGAGCCTGATGGGCTAAAACTTTTTCCGGTTACCACAGGTACCACTCAGGTGTGGTCACCCGTACCAGAGATACTCCCACTTCTAAAATTTATGGGCACCCCGTCACACCCTAGGTGCACCAGTGGGAGATCGTTTGACTTGCCACATTCAGAAGTGGGAGCGGATAATTCAGGACCGCTTAGTCTTGCAATGGCTTTTGCGTGGATACAGTCCAGGATGGATAAGAGGTCCGCCATTGCATGTGTCTCTGGTACCGGTTTGGACTCAAATTCCAAGAGATCCAGACAAACGGTTGTACATAGAAGAGGAAATAGAATCTCTAATTCTAAAAGAAGCAATTCAACCGGCGCAAGGTTGTCCGGGCTTCTATTAAACCGTGTTTCTTGTGACAAACAAGTTTATAGATACACCGAGTTTCAAAATGGAAACAATAAAATCGGTGTTGTTGGGGTTAGAGAAGGGGATGTGGACAACATCAATAGATCTCAAGGATGCTTATTTCCACATTCCAATTGCAAGGAGTTTTCGTCGGTTCCCGAGATTTGCTTTTTAGGGACGCCAGTGGGAATTCAAGTTTTTTCCATTCGGCATCTCGACGGCTCCAAGGGTCCTCACTCGAGTGGTACTTGCTATCATGGCATACCTCCGCAGGAGAAATATAGCTCTTCACACTTACATAGACGACTGGTTGCTAAAAGCACACAATCCAGAAAGTTTGACAGCAAATCTGGAATAGTTTTGAAAACTCTCACAGATTTAGGCTGGATAATCAACTTTCAGAAATCAGAGCTGACTCCATCCCAGATGTTTGTTTACCTGGGTATGTTCTTCGATCTGGAGATAGGATATGTTTATCCATCCCAGGAGAGAGTGGAAAATCTCCTCTCGTGCATTCAGTTGGTTTCCAACAGTCGTTATATTTTAGTATGAGTCTATCTGAGAATGTTGGGTCTGATGGTTTCAATGGAATCAGTCATTCCTCAGGCGGCCTTACGCAGGTGGCGGATTCAATTGTTTCTCATGGCTCAGTGGACGCAGAGTTCAGGATCACTGGACTCGCGCATTCAAGTGTTGGACCATCTCGTTAATCACCTTCATTGGTGGATGGAGAGAGGAAATCTCCTGGCGGGGGTCATGCTAACCCCTCACCACCCTCAAGTAACGATGTTTACAGATGCATCGATGGAGGGATGGGGAGCTTGCCTGGAAGAAGCCACTATATCAGGGCTTTGGAATCTGGAACAGTCAAAGGAACATATCAAAATGCTAGAATTGCGGGCTGTAATTCTAGGCCTGGAACACTTCTTAAAAGAAGTGGAGGGAAAATGATACGTTCAGACACCTCTACAGTAGTGAGTTACATAAACCGCCAGGGTGGAATGAAGTCGCCCAGTCTCTGTATGATGACATGGAAGCTGCTTTGCTGGTGCATGGATCATATGATCACCTTGAAAGCAGTTCATATTCCGGGAAGGCTGAATCTGTTAGCAGACTCATTGAGCCGAAGGATGAGCATTCTGCCAACGGAATGGCAACTAAATCAATGTGTGGCGAATCACCTGTTCAATCATTGGGGAAAGCCCAACATAGATTTGTTCGCAATGAAGAAGAATGCGAAGATGATGACGTACGTTTCTCCGATTCTAGATCAAAGCGCTATCGCAATAGATGCACTAGCTATCAGTTGGAAGGGAATGTATGCATACGCATACCCTCCAACAATCCTGATTCCAGTGATTCTTCAGAAGATCAAGCAGGAGGAATGCCAAGTGCTTCTGATCGCCCCGAATTGGCCAAGCCGATCATGGTTTACGGATCTGCTGGACCTTCTGGTTTGCAATCCGGTTCCTCTGCCTCTGATGGACAATATTACCTTCCAGGGCAAGACCCTTCACACCAATCCGTCAATGTTTCAATTGACTGCATGGATGTTGTCAAAAAATCTGTGATTACGGAGGGCTTTTCTGAGCAAGCAGCCAATTTCATGGCCAGAGCCAGAAGGGGGTCAACCTCCAGAGCATATAATTATAAAATCTACAGATTTGCAGAATGGTGCTCAAAGAGATGTATCAATCCGATGGAAGCATCTATTCAGGTAGTAGCTGATTTTCTGATGATGCCTATAGTCTTAAGCCTAATTCTATTGCTGGACACAAATCAGCATTAATGACTGTTATCCCTTGCTTGGCAAAGAGGGGAAGTGATTAAGTAAGTGTTTTAAATACTCTTATTAAAGGTATGGGCAATCTCAAACCAAGACCTTTCTCTGGTTCTGCAAGTTTTGAGTGATAAATTTTTGAACCACTTAGTGCTATATCTGTAAAATTATTGACACTTAAAACCTGACCGTTATATAGTTACAGGTGAAGGCCTTAAGCTTCTACCAAGATTGAATTTCTTGGCTAAGAATCAATCTTTAAAATATCCGGGTCAACCTATTATTTTACCTGCCTTAACCAGATATGATCCTGGTGCCAAAGCATGGTGTCCTGTCCGTGCTTTAAATAAGTACAAGCGAAGAACTCAAGTTTGGCGGATGGACCCATGTTCCCTATGGTTGTAATATATTGAACCCCATGGTAGGGCGTCAAGAGACACTATTTCCAGATGGATAGTAGAATGTATTCTATTCTGTCATAAGACAGCCACTGGAATTCAAGTACATAGAGCCAAGGCTCATAGTGTCCGTGGTGTGGGAACTTCCACGGCATTATGTAATGGCGTTTCTATTGAAGACATTATGTTAGTAGCCCAGTGGCACTGTGAATCAAGTTTTACCGACCATTACCTTCATGATACTTCTAACCCGCTCGCCGTCTCGGTCCTCAGAAAATAAATAATGTAGAGGTATATATTTGTAATTAGTTTTCCTCCTCTGCTATTTACAAATATCACATTTGTTGGTAGGGTATCCCTACTATTAGCTGGTACAATTCTCTTCATCCGGTGGGGGAAGAGATGAGTGCTGCGCCCAAGACATCAGAGGTCAGTATATGTGACCATTTTGTTTTTTTGTCTTGATGATGGTGTCATTTTTTATTTTTAATATGGTGATGGTTAATGTCTCTTAATTGTGGTTCTTTCAGAGAGTTTTTGGAAAATGAAGCAATTCTTTTTTTTCCAATGTCTAGTAATACTTTTCATCAAGTATTGGAGAATGTGCTAGTCATTTAGAGCAGCGTTTTTTCCTAACCTTCCTCAGAAAGAGGGGGTGGGCTGGTGTGGAGTGCATTTGCTTTTTGATCAATATCTCTTCATCGGTCGATGATCCGATGCAAAATTCCATTCCTGGTTGTGATTCAGATACAATTTCAGATGTTTTAAATCTCTTGAAAATTCAAAGAGCTAGTCTCTTTGAGGGTGTGCTGGTTTTCAGGACCTTGCCTCCCTCCCGCCAAATTGACTTTCAAATTCTGGCTTTTATCAAGAGTGTTAGGGAGGTAAGTATGTTCTCATGATGTGAAATAAGAAAATTTACAAATTTCTTTTTCACAAGTGAGATGACATACTTACCTCCCTAACAGGATCCCGGCCTCTCCACCCCACGGAGGCCTGGTCCTTTGGTTATTTGAATAGTTGCTTCTATGTCAGCCAATATTTAGTAACGGAAGTACCAGTATGCGCATGTGCAGTTGGTGGGGTCTGTCATGTGCATGACTGTACATTCACCTGCCCATTAGGGGCACATAACTTTTTATAATTCTGAATATTATTGAATTTAGAGCCGATATACTAGTATATCAAGAGTGTTAGGGAGGTAAGTATGTCATCTCCCTCGTGAAAAAGAAATTTGGTAAATTTTCTTAGACTGGGTGCTGTTGCTGCCTAAGGCAGCAACAGCGCCAGTCAAATTAGTTTCAAAATATCCAACAGCATGTTTATTAAATAGCAAAGAATTACAAAGACATACAATTTATACAAAGTGTCTAACTATTTGAGATTTGATGACGGTCTATATGGAACCCTTTGTGACATAATGATTGTGACATCATCATACACGTGCTGATGTGAGGTCAGAAGATGGATGGATACTCTGGAAAGGTAATGTGTATTGTTACTTCCCAACTCTTGTTCCTAATGTTGCTAGTCATATGTCAAAATTTGGTATAAAATGATTTATAATTGTGAGATTTTTTAGCTGCGTCTTGTAATATAAGAATTGTTTAGTTGAATACTTAAAAGATAATATGCTTGGAAGATGTTACTGCTTTAGGTGGAAAGATCTTCCAGTCATATTAATTTTCAAATATTCAACTAATTTGCTGTTTGCTTTGTAATTCTAGGATTACCAAGTTGAAAAGATTAAAATTTTTTGCTCCTCAGCCCATCTTGTTTGAGAATATCGTGAATGAAACGGTGCAACATCTACATGAAGTCGTTGTTCAGGTCAAATCTGGGGAACCTGAGGTAAAGTCATAAATGAATATAATATAAAGAAAAAGTCTCCTGGTTACGGGTTGGAACATTGACAAATACAGCTGTCTATCAACTTAGACAAGGTTTCTCAAGTTTCTGCTCAATAAGTCCAGTGGTTTTTGTAGAACATTTTTGAAAACTAGAAAAAAATCCCTGAAAATTGAAGATTATTTTTGAAAACCCATACCTCATGTTTGATTTAAACAAAGTTTATTTTAGTCTATGTGGGAGCACAATAAGACATGTCTTATTAGCGTGTCTCCCACTTACGTACAAATATATTACATTAAATAAATCAAGAGACGAATAATAATATTGCCAACTGTCACAACAGTAATAACAACAATAACATTAATAATAATAAGAACAAGAAGAAGGAGGAGGAGAAGGAGGAGGAAGAGGAGGAGGAGAGATGTTGTAGGGAGCCTAATGATGACAGAATAAAATCTTCGCGAGAAGGGGAAATGCATGGGTTGAAGAATCACAAGGCGGTATAAGGAGAAAGGAGGAGCTCGATGTGCTATAGTCACACGTGCTGGTCCACACTGCATGGCCATCCAGAAGGATCCGCGGCTATAGATTTGTCGACACAATCCATGAGTGGTGTTTGTAATTACTGTAGGTCATTTAAACTGACAGGTGTCAGTAATATATTGACATACAATGGTAGAAACCATGATGTTTAGCTCTACATCAACATCAGTGCTGCCATATAGAAGTTGTTGGATGGTTAGGGTTGTTGAGGAGATTTGGTTGGAGACAAGCTCATTTTCAAAGGTGGTTCTTTGCTCGTTAAAAAGTGGACAGTAAAAAAGGTAATGTTTAACAGATTCATCTCATGTTTAGGAACAGAAAACTCCCTATTCACAAACCCTTTGCGAACTGTGATGCTGCTTATGTGAGCATTGTAAGTGTCAGCTCTCGGCGTGCCTGGTTCAGGAAAATAAGACAGTAGAAGAGGAATAATGATGATGATAATAATAAAAGAGAGATTGCGGATCCCGCTTTTATCATATTGTAAAAAGATTGAAATTTTCCTGATTTTTTTTCTGATTTTCCGGATCTTTTTCAAGGTTTTTCAGATTTCTTCTCATCACACCGAAAGTTGTGGAATCCTAGTGTACATGAATTGTCACACCGTTTACTGTGTTATTATTTGATATAAATCAAACAAGTAGTTTCTGCGATATACAGAATTGGATCTGATTCAGATCCCGGTCTAGAAATACTCTTGAATGGAACGCTACTTCTGTGTTAAGATTTGGGTCGAATCGGATCTGTAGTTTATGAGATACTGCTTTGGACAGACAGAGGGATGGACGTGCGGACAGACAAACAGGCCCCATCACAATACCCTCTTCTCTTTACTGGGTGAGGGTAATAATAATAATAACTAGATTGATTGTCATCGCAAATCCCCATGTTCACCGCTTTGAACCTTTGTCACAACCCACGCCCGGGGGCGGAGCTAAATGTAAATGTCCTTTTGCACTCCGCAATCATATGGGTAACTCACTTACCAAATTTGGATGAATTTCGTCCAATAATGTCAGAGAAGTTACATTACAATCAATTTCATGAGCTTTTGTCCCCCATCCCACACACTGGGGGCGGGGCCAAATGTAAATGTGCTCATCCACTCCACATTGATATGGGTAACTGACATACTAAATTTGGTTGAATTCCATCCAATAGTGTCAGAGGAGTTGCATTACAATCAATTTTTTTACCCATGGGGGCGCGGTCAAATGTAAATGTGCTCATGTACTCCACATTGATATGGCTAACCCACAGACCACATTTGGTTCAATTATGTCCAATGGTTTTGAAGGAGATGCATTACAATCAATTTCCGCAGGTTAAAATTTGAACTTTTGACCCCTTCCCCACACCCTGGGGCGGAGCCAAATCTAAATGGTCTCTTGCACTCTGCAATCATATAGTAACTCAGATATCAAATTTGGTTGAATTCCGTCTAATGATTTCAGAGGAGTTGCGTTACAACTGTTTTGACCCCTGCCACGCCCCCCCCCCCCTTGTGGGCAGAGACAAATCTAAATATTGTCTTGCAAAGCAGAATCATATGGGTAACCCACATACCAAATTTGATTTAATTCCACCGTATGTTTTGGGAGGGATAGCGTGACGGATGGACAGACAGATGGATGTAGGCGATTACAATATCCCTGACGTTTTTTTAAACGTGGGGATAAAAAATGTTAACACCATTACATGAGGCTTCAAGAGGTAAGCTCTTGGAAGCCTAATAAATAAATAATACTTAATAATGATAATAATAATTCTCTATGTTAGCGCTTTACCTCACCCCCTTAGCAGAAAGCTGAGACGTCACGATGACTCATTTTGGCATAGTACTTTCAGAGGTTTAATTTTCTAATGGCTTTATTATTCAGCAATAGCACTTCAGATTTCATTGAAACTTCACATATTTTCTAGTCTATTTATGTAGAAATAATGTGCCATGGTTTATCAGCGAAAAGACTTAGAAAGACCTTAGAGAGGATTCAAGTGTCCATTTAAGATAGAATTGTTCTCATTACAGAGTCTCAACTTAAAATGAAGATGCCACAGTGCTATGTATAGTACTATACTGGTACTAAATATAAAGTTGATTATTGTCGAAATTGAATGAAATGTTGTCGCTATCTGCAGAGATGAAACAGCTAAGTTTGTTCTTGGCATTTCAGATCTTCAGTCAGCGACCTATTCAAATTGAGTTGACAGACCTGTGTACAGAACTACTACAGGCATTCTCTTCATGCTTGGAAAATCTCGCTCTTGGCAATAACCAAAGCAACACCAGTCTGTAAGTAAAAACTCAACGAGTCATAAAAACAAGTGCATCACGCTACGGTTGAGATTTAAAGGCAACTTTGTCAGAAATGTCGCAAATTTGACCAATCGACAGACTGCTGGAGAGATTGACAGATGGGTGAGTGACTGAATGGAGTGATGGATGAATGGACAGACAAACATACTAGTTGTTGAGTTAAAACTAAAAATTCAAATTTGTACCTTTCACATTCATTTCCCTTTAACATGCTCATTGGAGTTGATTTCAAAATGAACTTCCTTATATTATATTGGACCGCATCTAAAGTCCTCTTTCTACTAACAATAATAACAAGACAATGTTGGTCAATGTTGGAATTCATTGATGCACATATCTCTGAGGACATTATTGAGACTGGTAAATATAGGTGTTTACTGGAGCAAAATCTCAACCATCCCAAGATTTCTGTGTACCAAATTCTAACCATCCTGCGTGTAATTGCATCAAATGTGTGATGTATATAATACGCTACATGATAAAAATCTCACTATGTATTGCGTATCAGAAAAACTTGTCCATATTTGTCAACATTATGTCCTTTAACAAATTTTAGCTCTCAAAACTGCTTTCGGATGAATACATAGAGCTTTAGAATGGCTGCCTGGATTTGCTAATGTCCGGGTGACATGTGACCAGCCCTGACCTATTTTTTAACTAGGGCCAATAGAGGGATCCATTTCTAACTAAGCACTGCTCACTTTATTCAAGCATTGGAATCGATTTGAAACTTTGAGACCTGAATTCCCAAAATATAAATTCCAAGGTAAATAGATAAGTAAGCTGGTGAATATTTTGAAACTAATGTAGCTGGTGGTGTTGCTCTCTGTAGTAGCAACAGCTCCCAGTCAAATTATTTTCAAAATATTCAACAAAATGTTTATTACATTATAATTTCATCAAAGATATACAATTTGTACACTTTCACGACAGGCTCTTGGATTTTTGTGATGGAGCTACATCATTTTATTTGTAATGTCAGCTAACATGTGTTCTATTTGCTTATGATATCAGATATTGAGTGACAGATTGGATCCCTCTATCGATCTCTAAAGTGACATCTGTTTAAAGCTAAATCAAAGTATTGAACACATCTTCCTTGTATTATTACTTTGATGGACAGGCAGTATATCGAGATTTCAAGAATGAATGATTTACTTGTTATAATTGTTTAGTTAGTTCATGAATAACTTTAAATTTTTAAAAATATAGAATGTCAAATATTTTACAATTTAAAACATATCTCGGTGATAATACTGTTATTCTGCATATTGATGACAGATAGAAATCTGATATTTATTTTATGATCTATTTATTTTTGCAGGCAGATTGCATCAATGGGCACGAGTATGAGCCACGATGATCAGGACGACACTTTACCACCTCTGGTATGCATCTCATTATCACACTGACCATCTTGGTTACCACTGAGATGACTGATGGGATAACAGTCAGTCACCCCAGTGGTGTGTTGTGTATATATTTTATATATATATATATATATATATATATATATATATATATATCTGGGCTTCAAAAATGTCCATATTATCCGGACATGTCCGAGAATTGTCTTCGATGACCGGTAAATGTGATGTCCAGTCGGACAGCAATGTATGTATTTTGTTAAATCATTGTGAATAAAAAACCCAGCAAATGTATCTAATAGAAGTCACATCCCAATTTCAGCAGTTTGTGTAAATAAAAAAAAAATTTGAGTTAAATAACATATAAATGTTAGATATAACAAGATTTGAAACGAAATTTTGCAATACATTCGCGGAAATACCATCCAAATTGCGTCACTTC
This sequence comes from Chaetoderma sp. LZ-2023a, assembly GCA_034401795.1. Lineage (NCBI taxonomy): Eukaryota > Metazoa > Mollusca > Caudofoveata > Chaetodermatida > Chaetodermatidae > Chaetoderma > Chaetoderma sp. LZ-2023a. The sequence continues at coordinate 62,090,096 of CM067367.1, forward strand.
CTTGTATGATACAACTATCAACGGAAAAAAGTTATTTTAACGTGTACCAAATATGCGGATTGGATTGCATGTATAATACTCGGTTACCATCACGGAATGATTATATATATATATATATAGTAGATTCCGAGTTCCCGAGTCCAGTATTTTAGGTCCGTAAAATAAAGATGACTGTACCGAGTATTAATCAGCTTCCGCAATAGGACGAGTTTACGCCGTCACTCTTGTAGCTACTCGAAGCTCCCTTCCTATATATGTGGATTGAGCAAGACTCTACCCGGGTACTAATATTAGCATCATCGCGCTACTCGAGTAACAACCTAAACTCATCATACAAAGGGGGACAATAAGCGGTAGCTGATAAATCCCGGGATTTCTGTTTTATCTCTACGACATTTTATGTCAAAATTTTGATTAATTTTGGTGAAATAAACAATGTTTATTAAAGTATGCGCAATATTTAGGCAGTCCCAATTAATAATTTCACTCCCGCGATGATTGAGATGTGTTCTATTTTCGTGCTATTTTTTGTATAATTTCTTTCCAATTGTTATTGTGAAATATACCTAATAGAAGTCGCCCCTCCCCCACCCTTTTACTCGGAGCTTTCGATTTAAAAAATTTGTCCTATTAGAAGCCGATATTACATCATGCATTTTCTCTGCCCCCCCCCCCTCTCCTCTCAGCCCGCTTCCAAAGTGGCATGTCCGGCTGGAACGTTTCTGAATATTGAATATTTATATATTTTTAATTCTCTGGACCTGCAAATGAACATTGACAAGGCAAAAAAGAGTTACTTATCCACTCTTGTCATTAAATGATTAATTTGAATGCAATCTCTGTGAATTTGTTTTAAACAATCAGCAGAATCCATTAATTGTGGTTAAAAGAGTATTTTAGAAAAATTACCCATGAAATGACAAGCCTGTGATTATGATGTTCAGTATTCAATGTCAATGTGCCTGTTTCAGAACAAGCATGTGATTATGATGCTGAGTATTCATTGTCAATGTGTCTGTTTCAATACAAGCCTATGGCTATGATGCTGAGTGTTCAATGTCAATGTGTCTGTTTCAGGACAAGTATGTGATTATGATGCTGAGTATTCAATGTCAATGTGTCTGTCAATACAAGCCTATGATTGTGATGTTTAGTATTCAATATCAATGTGTCTGTTTCAGGCTAAGCCTATGCTTATGATGCTGAGTATTCAGTGTCAATGTGTCTGTTAAAGGACAAGTGCGTGATTATGATGCTGAGTATTCAGTGTCAATGTGTCTGTTTCAGGACAAGTATGTGATTATGATGTTCAGTATTCAATATCAATGTGTCTGTTTCAAGAGGAGTATGTGATTATGATGCTGAGTATTCAGTGTCAATGTGTCTGTTTCAGGACAAGGGTGCTGTTATGATGCTGAGTATTCAATGTCAATGTGTCTGTCAATACAAGCCTATGATTCTGATGTTGAGTGTTCAATGTCAATGTGCCTGTTTCAGAACAAGCATGTGATTATGATGCTGAGTATTCATTGTCAATGTGTCTGTTTCAATACAAGCCTATGACTATGATGCTGAGTGTTCAATGTCAATGTGTCTGTTTCAGGACAAGCCTATGATTATGATGCTGAGTATTCAATATCAATGTGTCTGTTTCAGGACTAATATGTGATTATGATGTTGAGTAGTCAATATCAATGTGTCTGTTTCAGGCTAAGCCTATGATTATGATGCTGAGTAGTCAGTGTCAATGTGTCTGTTACAGGACAAGCTTATGATTATGATGTTGAGCATTCAATACCAATGTGTCTGTTTCAGGACAAGTGTGTGATTATGATGCTGAGTATTCAATATCAATGTGTCTGTTTCCGGACAAGTATGTGATTATGATGCTGAGTATTCAGTGTCAATGTGTCTGTTTCAGGACAAGCCTATGATTATTATGCTGAGTATTCGGTGTCAATGTCTCTGTCTCAGGACAAGTGTGTGATTATGATGTTGAGTATTCAATATCAATGTGCCTGTTTCAGGACAAGTATGTGATTATGATGCTGAGTATTCAATGTCAATGTGTCTGTTTCAGGACAAGTGTGTGAATATGATGCTGAGTATTCAGTGGCAATGTGTCTTAGGACAAGCGTGTGATTACGATGCTGAGTATTCAATGTCAATGTGCCTGTTTCAATACAAGCGTGTGATTATGATGCTGAGTACTCAGTGTCAATGTTTTCTGTTTCAAGACATGTGTGGGATTATAATGTTCAATATTCAATGTCTGTGTCTGTTTCAATACAAGCCTATGATTATGATGCTAAGTATTCAGTATCAATGTGTCTGTTTCAGGACAAGCCTATGATTATGATGCTAAGTATTCAGTGTCAATGTGTCTGTTTCAGGACAAGCGTGCTATTATGATGCTGAGTAATTGCAATCATACTGTGGAGCGGGTTTTGCCACGGCTCGTGGAAAACCTTGACAAACATGGATATCTGGAAATGAATAAAGCTCTCAAGGTAATGACTGCCAGGCTGCTACACTGCATAATATTCTGTGGCAAAAGACAAAGGCTTTTAAGACAGGTAGTTTTCTGGCAACTTATTAGCTCACCTGGCCAGAATGTTCAAGTGAGCTTATGCCATGGTGACTGTCCCCCCGATATCCGGTCGTCAACTTTTTCTTTAAATAACTCCAAAGACCCACTGGACTGACTTCAATTATATTAGGCAAGAAACATCCTTAGCCATTGAGATCTAAGTTTGTTAGCCAGTTTGGATGGGACCATCTTGGATTTTGGTTGATTTTTAGAAACGTCTTTAAAAATGTGAAACCGTTTGGGGATCGATTCAAAACTCATGAAACATCATCTAGAAGTTTGTTCTAGGGAACGTTATTGGTCAAATGCTTCGTATCAGATGCTTCCATTGAGTGTGTCGTGTCTGTTTGCCTGTCTATCTGTCTATCTCAGGATTTGTTCACTGTATCGAGAGAACACAGCATCAGTCTAGTGTTATCTACTGTTTCATCTCAGGAGTGGATAATCCTATTGGCTCAAACACTGATCACATCTTACCTATTATCGATAGAATGCAATAGGATAACCTTGACATCCTTAGGTCAAAGGTAACTATATTAACATGTTATGTTTTTTGTTTGTTTCTACTTATCTACATGTTGCTGCATATAGCTCAAGATTCATTCATGTGACTATATTGAGAGTTTTCATCATAATTTATGACGACATTTTTAATGTATGTACTAATTATGTATCTATGCATAAGTATTAATGTTTCATATTCCAGGCAGCTGAGGTGACTTACCTAAAGCTTGATGCAAAACTGTTTGAAAGTTATGTTGAGGAAAAATCAAACCCAATAATAGGAGCCATAGAGCAGAATATGTACATGGGTCAGTTTGACTGGAATAGCTGCCCAAACCCTACAGGTGAGTGTGAAGTATTGCTGCATGGTAATATGCTAGACAAAATCACAATATACAGTACATAAACATTGGCGTGGATACAGTATAGCTCATGAATAAGTTAACATGTGTCCAGAAGAGAAACGTGTTAACCATTTCTACTTCAAACAAGCATTCTGTAAGTAATACGTGTCCCCTACATGGTGGTATAAATCTTTAGAGATTGACAGTCAAAAACTCCATTGAAAATTGACAGAAGCAGCTGAAACTCGAATTTGATCTGTAACTTCTTATAACAAAGCAATAAACTAAGTGAGTTATATATGGTGAAGGAGAGTGAAAAAGTCTTGAAAGGTGATATGTTTATATTTCATAGAGTTGAAAGGGGACATAACTCCATCAAAAATTGACGCAAACGCCTGAAACTTGAACTTGCTCTGTAATTTCTCAGAACAAAGCAATGTACCAATTCTCAGTTGAATATCTCGAAGGGCTGCTAAAGAAATTGTGGAAAACTAATATTTTTTGTATTTCATGTCGGAAGGAGGAACATTTACGAAAATGTCTGAAACTAAAACTTGCTCTATAACGCCCTATAATAAAGCAACCTACCAAATCTCATATGAATGAAGGAGTGCGAAAGAAAGTGTAGAAAATGGATAGTTTTCGTATTTCATAAGTCAAAAGGGGACGTAAACTCCATCAAAATTGACGCAAACTCCTGAAACTCGAACTTGGCCTATAATTTCTCATAGCAAAGCAACGTATCAATTGTCAGTTGACTATCTTGAGATTTTCCCTTAAATATCTTGAAGAAGTGCGAAGAAAAAAGTGCAGAAAACCAACTGCGACAGATGGACAGACAGATGGACACCACCCACCCCCCAGTCTTACCAGAAGGGGACTAATAATACTTACCAGATGTACTATTATGATAATGTCTATTATCTAATCTTTCTCAAAATAAATAATTAAGACTTCACACTCTCCGTGGACCTGCTCAAGTTGTGTCCGGGAATTACCATAAGTGCCAGGTACCGAGTCAGTTCCCAAGTACAGACAGATTCGTCTATTTTGCGAAACCAAAATAGTCTTGTTAATTTTATGTCTAAAATCGTTTTTGCTCATTATTTGGATTAGTTATTTCTCGGATCATGGAAGGAAAAAGAAAATCGTCGCAGGGGCAGATTGTGTCATTCTATAAAATATACATTCTTGTAATACCTGTATGAATTTTCCATAAAATGGCACATTGATTTAATATCGTCGCCATTTTTTAAGTCGCTGCGTTACCCGTTAACCTTTTAAGCCTATCCGAGTACTCGGTTGATTTTTCGTGCAACTCAGTTCCTTCCAATATGGATGCACCTATAGCAAAGATGGCGGTGCCTAATGGGAGCATTTGTTTTGGTTAAGCGTATCTATGCACTCTTTTCACTTCAAGAGTATACTTGCCTCCCTAATACTCTTTGATATTGCTAAATATCGGCTTTCACTCAATAAACACTCAGATTAAAAAAGTTAGGTGCCCCTACTGGGCAGGTAGGCAGATGACAGGCTGGCGGATGCTAACCCCACCGCCGCGCATGCGCAGACTGGTACTTCCTCTTTGCTAATTTATTGGCAGAGAGTTCACATGCTATTTTTGCTCAAAAGTTTTCTGCTGTTTTTTAACTGTTTATTCGTTAAAAAGAAGAGTGTTTTCACCTAAGGATTATGTCAGAGTGCGCCAAATCTCCAGAGGAGGGTCCAGGACCTAACCATCAGGTGAACTGAACTACATGTTTGTCTAATTTAGCTTTTTAGTCTTGTTGTATTATGTTTCCTGGACTCGCGATTAGACATGAAAAGCGCCTAAAAAACTGGTTTATTTCTATATGGCGCTATGAAATACTAATCTCTCTTTGTGTTTATGGCCACATGTATCTATCTATGATTGAACATGACAGCACATCGTCAGAGGGTTTGTTTTTCTCTCCACCAAGGTTCCATTTCCTACTAATATTGTTAGGTTATCTAACCAAAAATTCTGTGCCCAGTGAGTTGGAGGCCTCGGAAGAAGGTCTTCTCACTTTGCCCTCTTGGTCCACTTCCTTCCCCTTATAGGTGGAGAGAGTTAAGAGGTCATAGTGTTGGTGGAGGTTCCAGTGCATCAGATCGGATGGTTTATCTATGCTAAAGACTCAGGTATTCTAGTTATGATATGAGGCACTTCAATTATATTTGAAAATATTTTTGAAATCTGCTGCCATTTTATCATTGTTTATCTGATATCTGTATAATCTGTATACACTATCTTTTCCAGTTAGGATGTTCTGGATATGAATACAATTCGTCCTTACACTTGGATGTTTGTTTTTGGATTGATTTAACTTCTTATTTTTTAAGTTATGACGTCATAATCAGCCTTGTGCCTTACTATCAGTTAAAAGTTTTGTCCAACGCTGTTTTATTATTAGCTTGGGTCTTTATGGCCCCCAGCCTCCTTATTTATATTTGGTTTTGGGTTTTCTAATTCAATAACTGAATTACTCATTGTCTTCGTCCTCTGGCTTGTTTCAGAGGTCTGGCTGTCCATCATGTGGAAGATTTATCAAGGATAGATTCGCCCCTCACTTATGCTCCCTGTGCAGCCCATGTGGGTCATTGCTTAAATGTGAAATCTGTAAAAAAGGGGGGGGGGGGGGCCAGCTAATGTCTGAGTTTCTATCTTTGCAGACCAAAGAGAAGGCTCTGGAGGAGGAGAGGAAAGTTAAGAAGGAGGGTTCTGGTAAGAAGGGTAAGAGGAAGGCCTCGTCCTCTATGGACATGGAGGCCTTCCGTATTGAGATGATGGGAGAGATGAAGAGGGAAATTAAGGATTTGGTCCCAGAGTTGCTTCGTGGCATGCTTCCTGGGTCAAATCTTTCATTGTCCTCTTCATCTGCTCCGGAGAAGATAATCCCTGCCTCTGAATTCATAGACACACCCAGTTTCAAAATGGAGACTGTGAAATCGGTGTTAGCAGGGTTGGAGAAGGGGATGTGGACAGCTTCATTAGATTTGAAGGATGCTTATTTCCATATTCCAATATCAAGGAGTTTCCGTCGCTTCCTGAGATTCGCATTCCAGGGCAGACAGTGCGAATTCAGGGTGTTACCCTTCGGAATTTCTACGGTTCCTCGGGTCTTCACCAGGGTGGTTCTTGTGACTACAGCATACCTCCGCAGGAGAAGCATAGCAGTCCACACGTACATAGCCGACTGGTTGTTAAAAGCACACAATCAGGAAAGTTTATCAGTGAATCTGGAGATAGTTTTGAAAACTCTCACAGACTTGGGCTGGATAATCAACTTTCAAAAATCAGAGCCGACTCCATCCCAGAAGTTTGTTTACCTGGGAATGTTCTTCGATCTGAAGATAGGATATGTTTATCCTACTCAGGAGAGGGTACAAGTACTCATCTCAGTAATACAGTCAGTGTGCAACAGTCGTCATGTCTTGGCACGAGTTTACTTGAGAATGCTGGGGTTGATGGTTTCTCTGGAACCAGTCATTCCTGAGGCGGCCTTATGCAGGCGGCCGATCCAGTTATTTCTCATGGCGCAATGGACCCAGAGTACAGGTTCACGTGTCAGTGCTGGAGCCTTTAATTCATCACCTGCAATGGTGGTTGAAAACAGAGAATCTCCTGGCAGGGGTGATGCTAACCCCTCCTCACCCTCAGTTAACGATGTGTTCCAGATCCAAGCGCTATCGCAACAGATGCGTTAGCTATCAGCTGGGTGGGAATGTATGCATACGCATTCGCTCCAGCAATCCTGATTCCAAAAATCAGACAGGAGGAATGCCAAGTGCTTCTGATTGCCCCAAATTGGCCAAGCCAACCATGGTATATGGATCTGCTGAACCTCCGGTTATTCTGCCTCTGATGGACAATATTATCTTCCAGGGCAAGACCCTTCACAACAATCCATCAATGTTCCAATTGACTGCGTGGATGTTGTCAAGGAATCTAGAATTAAGGAGGGCTTTTCTGAGCAAGCAGCCATGTTCATGGCAAAAGCCAGGAGGGGGGTCAACCTCCAGAGCATATAATTATAAAATCAACAGATTTGCAGAATGGTGCTTAGAAAGATGTATTAATCCAATGGATTCATCTATTCAGGTAGTAGCCGATTTCCTCTGTCACCTGTATGATGCCTATAGCCTCAAGCCTAACTCTATTGCTGGCTATAAGTCAGCTTTAATGACAGTTATCCCTTGCTTGGCTAATAGGGGAAGTGATGAAGTAAATACATTAAATACTTTAATCAAAGGCATGGGCAATTTAAGACCAAGGAATCCCCCAGTGATTCCATCTTGGAGTTTGAACCACTAAGTTCCATTTCTATGAAAATGTTGACACTTAAAACTCTATTTTTAATTGCTGCGGTCTCGGCTAGGCGTAGGAGTGAGATTCATGCCTTATCAGCCGAGGCAGACCGTCTTGTGGTTACAGGAGAAGGCTTTAGGCTTCTACCCAGGATAAATTTCATGGCTAAAAACCAGTCTGAAATATCCAGGTCAACCTATATTTTTACCAGCTTTGACTAGATATGATCCTAATTCAAAAGCATGGTGTCCAGTCCGAGCATTAAACCGGTACAAACAACGTACTCAGGAATGGCGGACGGACCCTACAGCATTATGGTTGTCTTATATTGAGCCCCATGGCAGGGCGTCAAAGGACACCATTTCCAGGTGGATTGTAGAGTGTATTCAATTTTGCCATAAATCCGCCACAGGTAAACAAGTTGACATGGCCAAGGCTCACAGTGTCCGGGGCGTAGTAGCTTCAACTGCCCTATTATGGAAATATCCACTTTTTTGGTCTGCATCAGTCTCCACCAATGGGGAGATGATGACAGCAACCATCTTCCACAAGGTCAGTCCTGTGTATGTGTTGTCCATGGTTAATTGTTATGTCACGTGACCCTTCGTTATTATGAATATGGTGATGGTGCGTGTTTTTTGTGTTTCATTATTGAGAGTATACGAAAATGAAGCCTTTTCGTTTAATGTCCTATAGTACATGGCACTTGTACGTAGAGAGCGTATGGGACATTGGTGTCATTCAGTCTTCCTCCCAAGAAGAGGGGGGGGGGGGGGGGGAGCGCATATGACATATGGTCGGTCATCTCTCAGCCATCGGTTGTGTTAGCCGATGTTCAAATCTATTCCTGATTGTGTTTCCACACAATTTCAGAAGTTTTAGTGCCTTAAACGCAGAAAAGCGCATAGGGAAGAGCTGGTTCTTTGACCTCGCCTCCCTCCCGCCGAATTCCCTGTCGAATTCTGGCAATATCAAAGATTATTAGGGAGGTAAGTATACTCTTTGAAGTGAAATAAATGAGGGGGGGTGTCATGTGATGTACGTTCTCAGCATGGATCATTGGCGACTTGCTCATCCAACGGTGAGAAAGAAAAAGAGAATGGTAGTCCGTTGGTCCTCGTTTTCCACCGAAGCTGAATGGGTGCAAGTTCTGAGTTGGATGTCCAATCATCTCGGGTTGACAGCTGACCAGGATTCTCAGCGCAATCCAGCGATGGAACGGATGGCAGAGTGCGCCGCTAGCGCGCTATCAAGTGGCTCTTCTGCCATTCCTGTGCTACCTCTAGATACTCAGACTTCACACATGCTTGAAGTTGCGGCTTACTGCCTGGTACAGCCGGAGTATTCCTTGCCCAAGGGCATTAGGAGCAGGGTCCACATTCCGGAGCTTGCCTATCATCGATATTCTAGAGTTTCTCATCTTTCGATGAAGAAACACAAAGTGTTGAATAGGCCATTGGCATGGAAGTCTACGGGTCGTTCAAGACCATTGTTTTCTGCTGCCAACAAGGAAGCAGTCAATGAGCTTTTGCGCATTGACGATGTGTCAGGAGTGGCTTTGGCAGAAGTCAATGAAGAGGGCACAGCCGCAAATCTACAGGCAAAGACAAGATCAACGTCAGCACCAAAAATCGCCCTTCTGTCCTACAGGCCATGATGCCAATCGGGCATCCGGTTCTCAAGAACCTGGCTGATCATCATATAAGGCACAAAATAAGTGGCCGTACAATGATGACAGGAATGGTGGCGACTCCGGAAAACTGACATCATAAAGATAACAGAGGTAGTGCTTCCGGGTCGTATGCCAAGAAACCGTGTGGAGAGGGAGGGTTGGGGGGAATGGTCCTGACAGGTTTCTGGCGAGACCCATTCCGGGGACGTGGGGAGTCATAAATCTTCACCCAAGCGAATTAGCATTTGTCGAGCAACATCGACCGTGAGCTGTGTGTAGATTCCTACCATCGGAGGCAGACGTCAGTTGTTCTCAAACTGTTGGGAACAGGTTGTGCAAGACTTTTTAGTCTCTCATTGGTAAGAAATGGATATGATCTGGATTGGCTCATCCAAGAATCTTCAGTTCCATTAACTACGACTCCTGTTTGGACTCCCGTTCCAAAGGAGAACGATCGTTTGGAAGTCATTCGCTCAGAAATCAAAGATCTACAGAAGAACATAATTCACTTAGTCTGCGATCAAGCCTCCCACACTTAATCGGCGATCAAGCCTCCCAAGGCTTCTATTCGATGATATTCCTCATTTTGAAATGCACCGGAGGTTGTAGACTGGTACTCCATCTCAAGCTCTTCTCAAGATCATTCAGTCACCGAAATTTCAAATGGAAACAGTGGCAGCAGTAATGACAGGGTTGAGAAAAGGGTATGTAGGCGGTGTCAATAGATATGAAGGATGCTTATTTTCATATTCGAATGTCAATTCCTTTTCAGAAGTGTCTGTGGTTTGCGGTCCAAGACAATGTCTGGGAATTCAATGTGTTACCGTTTGGCCTGGCAACGGCACCCGAAGTCTTCACCAAAGTGGTTCACGCCATTACTTCACAGGAAAAACATAGCTGTTTATACACACATAATGACTGGCTGTTGATGGCGGGGAATCCAGTCACTCTGCGCAACACTCTGAAGATTGTCTTGTCTCTGTTAAAGGAGTTAGGATGGAGTGTCAATCTAGAGAAATCAGAACTGACTCCATCCCCGGAGTTTGTTTACCTGGGAATATTATTCAACCTTAAAGACGTCATGGGGTCAGTTTCTCTAGAAGCCTTTCTGATGGCACATCAGTTTCTCAAGATATTGGGTTGGTGGAGAAAGTGGTGCCTTATGCGGCACTCAGATGGAGGCTGATTCAGATATATCTAATGCCATTCTGGTCTCGGGGAACAGATCCGTTATCTCTAAAAATTCCAGTCAAAGAACCGTTGATATTCCACCTTCAGAACTGCTATCAGACCTCAATCTCCTGTAAGTAGTTCCACTACAGCCTCCTCAACCACATCTGCAACAGGTTGGTGAGCAGTATAGGACAACCTGTCAGTGTCAGGAGAATGGGATAGGACAAATGCGGAGAAACATATAAAGCAGTGGTACTAGCACTTCTAAAGTTCGAGAACTTAATCCAAGACAAAATGTCTTAATAAGGACAGACAACTTGACCGTGGTGTCCTACTTGAACCACCAGGGCTAGACAAGGTCACCAGAGTTGTGCATGATGATTTAGAATCTTCTGTTGTGATGTCAAGAGAGTAATTCTTCGGGCAGCACACATTCCGGCCAGATTAAACATCCTAGCAGATGTGCTCAGTCGAAGGACGGTTTTTCGTCCGACGGAATGACAGCGCAATCAATCGGTAGGAGAAGTTATATTCAATCATTGGGGCAAACCAAAAGTGGATTTATTTGCAATGAAAGAAAAGGCAAAGATGGTCACATACGTGTCTCCAATTCCAGACCTGCTAGCCCTAGCAATAGATGCTCTAGCAAAGGGTTGGAAAGGAATGTACACATACGCATCTCCTCCAATGATTCTAATTCCAAAGGTTATGGGAAAGATAAGAAAGGACACTTTCCAAGTACTACTGATCACTCCTCATTGGCCAGGCCGATCATAGTTTACGGAACTGCTGGAGATTCTGATTTGTAATCTGGTGCCTCTTCCAGACAGATGGGACTTGATAACCCAGAACAGGGGTCTGTATCGCCATGACAGGCCGGAGATATTCAAATTGACTGCATGGATCTTATCAAGCAGTGAGCAATTGAAGGTGGCTTTTCTAAACAAGCAGCAAAATTCGTTGCTTTAACGAGAGGGGTGGGAGGGGTGTCAACCACCAGAACATATAATTATAGAATCAACAAGTTTACAGAGTGGTGTAAGGGAAGAAATATTAATCCTTTTTCTGCAACTGTTCACCACGTAACAGATTTTATCTGTCATTCATACGAAAGTGACAAACTTGTACCTTCAATCCTTGCAGCATATAAGTTTGCTTTAGCTTCAGTCGTTCCCAGGCTGGCCATTGCAGGAGGGGAGAACGACACTTTAAATGAAGTTATAAAATGAATGAGCAATCTGCGACCTAGACAGCCTATGACTATTCCTGCATGGAGCTTATCTCTTGTTCTTCAGGTTCTGGGACATGCTCCTTTTGAGCCTATTAGATCTATAGATATTAAACTGTTAACTCTTAAATCAGTTTTCTTGGTTGCAGCAGCGTCATTGAGGAGAAGCTAAATTCATGTGCTTTCTGCTGAACAAGACCGTTTTGTTGCTACAGGTGTCGGTTTAAGACTACTACCACAGCTTTGCATTTTGGCAGAGAATCAGTCAATAAAATATCCAGGTCAATTGATCAATTTGCCAAGTCTAATCAGACACAATCCAAGCTACTCTGCTTGACCTGTTTGATGTCTGAAAATGTACAAAAAGCATACAGAGTTGTGGAGGGATGATCCCATGTCACTTTGGCTAAGTCTCAAGGCTCCTCATCTTCCTGCCTCGAAAGATACTATTTCTCGATGGATAGTCGACACTATTCAGATGTCGCAAAGATTGATCGTGCTACCCCCATCAAGTCCAAGCACTTGCAGCAGCATCTGCCCTCTATAAAGGAGTCTCCCTAGAGGAGGCGATGTCTATCGCACAATGGCATACCAAGTCATCATTTACTGACTTCTATCTTCGCGATATATCTAGCGTACTAAATCCCACCACTGTAGCAAATCTAATTAATCAATATAGTTCGCAGATGCTTCCTCCAGCATTGGCACAGGTGAAACATATGGCCAGCAGTGCAGGCATGGATGGGCGAGCTCCTGGGACAAAGACAAGAATCAAGCACTCAGAATGGTGACCGTTTTCTTAGTTATCATGTATTTAGTGGCTATTATCACAATCATCATTTCTAGTTGACTTACCAGACTACTTGTGATATGTCTGATTCAAGAGTATGCTTATTCAATTTGAACAGACCAAAGACTCATTCCAATTTGAGAAACCTAGCAGTTTAATGATAGTATTTTCAATTCTAGAAGTTGTAGTAGCTTCTTCCCACTTTTCTGGACTGCCCTAGCGGAGACGTGAGGCTGACACGGGTCCGGTTGGTGTTGTCTCCCTTTGACATCCCTCTTTGATTTGTGCGGCCAAATTATGTGGGGTAGTGCAGTCTAGACCATAGCTGCTTTTGCATTTTATAGTCAGATAGCAGAACCCAAGCGGGCACTGGGGTTCTCAGTCTCTTCACAAGCCTTGTCTTTGGTTGGTAGATGAGAGCTGGTACGAGCCTCGCCACCGCCCACCAGAATTCCTGGCTGTCGAGATCCGGAGTTTATCATAATAGTACATCTGCTAAGTATTATTTGAAGTAGAATAAAAAAAGCAGTGGGCTTTTTGTTTCTGCGAGAATTGTTAATACTTACCAGATGTACGATGAGGTGAGGCTGAGCTGCTTTTGCCAAGGCAAGCATAAGACAAATCTGTCTGTACTCGGGAATTGACTCGGTACCTGACGCTTATGGTAATTCTCGGACACAGCTTGAGCAGGTCCATGGAGAGTGCAGAGTTTTAATTCTTTATTTTGAGAAAGACTAGATAATCGACATTGTTATAATAGTGCATCTGGTAAGTGTTAACCATTCTCATAGAAATAAAAAGCACCCCACTTTTTTGATTCATCGACAAATCCCTGAAAAAGTAAATCTTTATGATATAAAACTTATTTTGTTGCATATTTTGAAATAATTTGACTGGAAGCCATTGCTGCCTTAGGCAGCAACAGCTTCCAGTCAAATTAATAAAAATAATATTCAACAGTTTTTCGGTCTGGTTGCCTTGAAAACGAAATGTGTGTGGAACTCATCGGTCCACGGGATAATTAGTATAATTTTGAACATAATTTGTAGAAGGGAGAATTTAATCAACATCACTGATAAAAATTAGATATTAAATCATAGGTCACTGATTTTAACTTATTAAATAAAATATTACAAGTTGACATGTCAGACTGTATAATCATTAATATATTATTTAATAAGTATAAATTAGTATGTCATTAATTACAATTGATATGTTAACCGCTATCGATGATCTTGATTATGTAGCTTTAATACGCGCTATTACGTCATGACAACAAGTTGCCCAAACCTCTATCATGCCTTTGGTACAACAACTCCGTCTTGAAGAATCAAGAGGAAGACCTGGTTAGATGTCACATAAGGTCTGGTTGGTAAATATACTAAAGTGGAATCAAGATGTAACTGCATTTTTGAATTTATATTATAGTATTTTATTTCATTAACTAAATAAATTTTTTACAATTTTTTATGATAAGATGGTAGTATTAAATGAAACAAATAAGGAGTCAAAAAAGTATCAGAATAATAAAGATATAAATGCATATGCATATCATTATCAGTACTAGAGATACATATTTCCATTGTTATAATATATCGCAATGACTAGACATTTCTAAGAACAAGCTGTAGTACCATTGCCTTAATATATCTTATATATTGTCATAAAAGTAAGGTAAATACCTTTTTTGCACAAATAAACCTCTAGCATTAAGCATGTGTAGAAAATTTTTTACATCAGTATTACTGAAAATCATTGCTACCTACAGTAACAATGACTGACAGTCATATTAATTTTAAAAAATCAACAAGCATGCGTGAAAATACCTCAACAAAACTTGTTAAACTATGGCAATGGAAGGTATAGATAGTTACATACCAATACATACTCTACATATAAGTATATCCTGTGTTGGACGGTTGGAAGATTTCTACATTAGCACGATGGTCAACAGCGTCACATTCTGAAAATTTTAAATTAACTTAGTGAGATATGATAAAAAGAGACATGCATATATACCATATATATTAAGCTTAAATAATATATTAACATTTACACCACAAGCTATACGAACGAATATCAATCTTTTGTTACCAGTCATTACAGGTCAAAGATTGTTAAATATGAATGACCAAGTCATAAATTGTTGAATATGAATGACCAAGTCATAATGATTCATATCATATTGAAAAAGAAAATTAGAACAAATAATATATATATATAACAATAAATTAATCGACAAATATACATATATGTATTTATAATTTTAATAGTCAATATATTGTCAATATATTGTCAGCATTAACCAAGAAAGAAAACTTGTAAGTTTAGCTTAAAAGAAAATTTTGTATATATTTAATTTATATTTACACTTAACCCATTCACAAATAGATTCTTCACGTCTTAATTCCAGAGTGACTGAACTAGAAGTCTTATATTAAAATTAATTTGACTGTAAGCAGTTGTTCGTTATCTTTGGTAGCAACAGTATACAGTAAAGTAGTTTTAAAATAACAGTAGAGTTAATATTACAATGTGAAGAAATGCTATTGTGGAATTTGACGGTGAAAGGGTTAATGTTTCGTTTGTTTTTCGTTTTAGTTAAAGCTTAAGTTAAATTATGTGTAAATCTGTTTGGTTAAAGTTTAAGTTAAAATAGGCTTTAATCTGAGCTAAAATAGTTATTGGTTGATCAACCGACTAATGGCCAGAGAAAATGATACATACATACAAATGTAAATTGTGGTAAAACAAGATGCATACATATATATATATATGTATCAATTTTTTGTAAAAGATGGAAGAACGGAATTGTCCAAAAGCTCCACAATATCTAAGTCATCAAAAATAACTCCTTGCATACTAACATATGGCCATAAAGCTGAAAAGTAATTTGATCTGAGGCATAATTTTTATGCCTACCATTTTGGTAAATTTAGTAAAAGGCTTCTTCAAGGCTCCCCCCTTTAAATTCCTGAGCTGTATTTCTGGGCGACAGTTATTATTGGGATCCCATAAAAACCTCACCGAGGAGCCGATACAGCCACTTCCATCTTTTCTATCTACCTATCTATTAAATCTATCACTTTATAAAGAAATTTATAAATTATTTGTATATATGTTTATTAAATATTAGTTTTAATTATTTGTTTGAATGTATATAATTTGATTGGAAGTCATTGCTGCATGTCTGAAAATAGAATTAAGTCCAAAATATTCAACGGTATGTTTTATTTTGTTTTGGAAACCTGTAACACTATTTCAGAGCTGTACTGTAGCGATAGATTGTATATTGCAATAGTAGAAGATGGCTTTGTGGGTGGTTGGCGTGAGTCCGGATGTACACACATTGGCAATAGCCATGCTGTAAATCAAAACCTGTGTCGAACTGCCAAATATTTTGAAATTGCTTTGAACAGCAAAGGTGTTTGGGTGCTTGGGGTATGTGGGGGGGAGGGGGTTAGGTTAGTATGTGCGTGTGTATGTATTGGTGTGTGAGTTGCTGCGTCTCTCTGTCTGTGTATCTGTCCACCCGCCCGCCTGTTCGTCCATCCAGCCATCTGTTGGCCTGTCTGTCTGCCTAGGTCTGTCTGTCCATCCATCCATCTGTCTGTCTGTCTGTTTTGCTGTCTCTCTGTCTGTCTGGGTGTGTGGTGTGTTGGTTGGTTGGTGGATGGGTGGGAGAGTGGGACAGTCCATCCATCCATCAGTCGGGAGGGAGGGGTGGGTGGGTGAGCGAGAGAGTGAGGGATATATATATCAGTGGGTTTAATTTTAATTTTTTTGTGTTGAGTTATTAATCATTATCATCAGCCAGGAATGTTAAAGCTGTTATGTAATTTTACAAAAATAAATCTATGGCTGTTTTCCAAGATCCTAATTGCCTCTTCTTCATACAATGAAACCGAGTAAAAAATTATCTCACTTAGCAAATAATTTGTTATTATAGAGTCAGTAGAGGAGAGACGTGTGTCCATTTTGGAAACAGTGCTGCTGAAAGTTGTTGCTGTCTCATGTATGGACAGCAACAGCTTGCAGCAACATTGTTTCCAAAATATACACCAGTTATCATACCTGTGTGGCAAAGAATGAAACATAGAAATCAAAATGTGGTATAGTAGTTAATGGCCACCGTGTATAGACAATTCCTGATGGCTTTATAACTAATGTTCTACTGAGTGCGTGTTCATGAATCGTGGCATGCCAGTTGCGGTTAGTGCCCGGAAAAAGCCTCATGATATTTTGAGGTCAAAGCCACTGTCCCACTTAAGATTTGAATTTTTTTAACAATAATTGAACATATGTGGGGGTCAAAAGTCAAGATCACTGACCCAATTAACAAAATTTAGTTTTTGGACAATAGCTCAAATTCTGTGGAATGTATCCTAATCAAACATTGCCCTTGCTGAATACTCTTTTTGGCCAACGCCTCAAAGATCAACTCTACTGACCCAATATAAGTTTTGCTGAAGGAATGTATGCCATTGGTGGCCTCAAGAAGTGGGTGTCTTTGGGTGGGCATCAATGACAATGACCAAATTATAAAAATGTTGTATTGAGACAATAACACGAGGTTGCCCTTGGTGATCTGAGAAAGCTGCATGATATTTAGTTCAACTGACTTGTCCATCAGCTGAGATATTGCAATCATCAACTGTCTGGCGTCCATCTGTCAGTCGATGTGTCTGTCTGTGCGTCGTCCACAGTGGTGGTGCTTTTCATCATTTCTAAGCTGATTCAGGTCAAACATTGTCTATATATCTCAAAAAAGAAGTTGATTAAGTGTAAATCACCAGAGTTATGCCCTTTGCAAATGTTCTCACTTGAGTATGGGACCCAATAGGCAAAAATATTGCGATGGCATGTTTCATCCTATTTATTTAGAGCTATTGCCTTCTTACATGTTGGGTGGGTACCTTTGGGCATAAACTAGCATCAAAATAAGAACTAGGTCAGTTTGACCTAGATTCTGCATAATATAGGTCAAAGGGCTTTGTATACATTGGAATCAATTAATAATAAATTATTCATGCAGAACATTTTATCATCTTTCGTATACAATAACCAAACTTGGTGTATGGATGCTTTGTAGGCTAAAGTTATATCACATACCAAAGATAGGTCAGTGTCATCTACCTGTCATCAGTCACTGAGCATCATGGAACATTTTTCTTCAGTCTAGTTTCAAGCATTTTTCCTATACAACAACCAAACTTGGTGTATGTGCTAAAGATGTGTTAAATGTACATCCATAGTAGGTCAATGGGACACACTTTTGTGGTTTAGGCTGTAGTTTCAAGAAAGTAACCAAACATGTAGAACCCAGCTACTAATTCTAGTGGTATGTCTTAAAAAATTGTCTTTTCTTGGCTTTCAAATGGACTCTCACCAAGTAAATTGATATGAATTTTCTGCACAAATCCTGACTATTAACCTTTCACTAACAGATCCTGGAAAAGATTATATTCTTTACGATATAAAACTTATTGCAGCAACAGCTTTCAGTCAAATTAATTTCAAAATATTCAACCATTTTCCTATATGGGTGCCTCATTGAAAGTGTTATCAAAGGGTTAAATCAAATTATGTATCATTCTGCCTTTCTGGGACACAAACTGGTTGCCCCAAAAGTTACATGGTTTTAGCCCTTTCATGGTCAAATTTGGCCAAGAAAATGGATATTTGTTTATTGGATGTCCCTTTGCAGGCCAAGAGACAATATTTCAGGAAATTCATAACTGGAATGACTGGCTCGGTTATCGATTATCATAGTCCTCTCCTGACCTGCAAATGGACATTCCTCAATACCACTGCAGAGGCCGGTTTTGGCCGGCTTGACCATTAAAGGGTTAATAGAAGGTGTTGTTATAGTTTCATTTTGTCACAGGTGTCCGCAGCTACTTGAAGCAGACCCTTATGGGTATCATTGAGGTGCATGCTGAGGTGTTTGCCGTGTCACCGGTATTCCTAACTCGGGTTATGAGTAAAGTCGTTGAAGGTGTTGTTGAAGAATTATCTCGTCTCATTACCTGTACATCAAAATATTCTGCACATGGATCCTTACAGGTATTTACCATCGCCGAGATCTCTGCCCTATCCCACCACTGTCCCCAGATATGTGGTATCAGGGAGGGTTACGGGTATTTTATTAGATATTGTTGTGTTGTACTGACTATCCGGCAGTCTTGATAATGTATATGAATAGTTTTCTGACGTTTCTGTTGAATTGGTGGAAAATATAATTTTGCCATGCAATGAAAATTGGCTGCAGCATTATTATTGTGTAGATCTCTTACATTAAGCCCTTAACCCTCAAGCTGGCCAAAGTGGGTTTTGCAGTGCTCTTGGCAAATGTCCATTTGCAGACCAAGAGAAGATTTTTTGAAAATTTACCACTGGAATACCTGGCTCGATAATCAAGTCTTCTCTTGGCTTGTAAATGCACATTTTCTATGTGTAATTTCTTGACGAAATTGGAGCGAAAACAGCAGAATAAGTTCAGAAAAAATTCAAAAATTTTAATTCTGTTTGATAGTCTGTGTGTACTGTTATAGAATTTAGTATTTTATGTAAAGAAACCCTTGGTAAGTATTATCGTATTTTGTTCCCTTTTGTTCCAATGCTGGGGGATATTAGAGTCATCATTGTCTATGAGAAATTTGTAATTTTTTTGACTAAATTTGAGGGGGTAAAACAGCAAAATCAGTCCAGAATAACCAGCGTTATCTCCTATGATTTTAAAAAACAACATTTTGATTCTGCTTGATAATCTGTGTAGATTTGTAGAGAATTTAGTACTTTACGGCAAGCCCTTGATAAGTATTATCATAATTTGTTTCCATTTGTTCTAATGCTCGGGAACATTACATTAATCCTTGTCTTTTAATTATCTATCAAATTTTGTTGAAAATCAACAACATATAAATATTCCCATAGTGGATTTGATATCATTTGCTAATTTTTTCTCGAACAGGCACGACTAGAAGTGACAGCCTTACGGGATGCCTTAAAGTTATACATTACGCAAACTTCTGAGTAAGTTTTATATTTGATAACATCTTTCAAAATAATAGCAAGAAGTTTACACTGTTGCATGTACAAGGTGCTGGAATTTATATTAATAAATTATGCACACACCATGAGACGCATCCATTCCACGACTGTTTTCCTTCGTTTTTTGTGTCTCATCAGGCAGAGGCAGGATTTAAACCCGAGTCTTACATCATCCATAATACCACATAATTACCTATGTACCATTGGAGTCTATATTGAAAGTGTTATTGCAGTCAAGTGGAACTCCCTCAGAGGACTATAATGAGTCCAGTTTGTGGTGGGTTCCATATTGCTGTCAAGCCGGACCCCTCAGAGGACTAGAATGAGTCCAGTTTGTGGTGGGTTCCATATTGCTGTCAAGCGGGACCCCTCTAAGGACTGGAATGAGTCCAGTTTGTGGTGGGTTCCATATTGCTGTCAAGCAGGACCCCTCTAAAGGAATAGAATGAGTCCAGTTTGTGGTGGGTTCCATATTGCTGTCAAGCAGGACCAATCTGAGAACTAGAATGAGTCCAGTTTGTGGGGGGTTCCAAATTGCTGTCAAGCGGGACCCCTCTAAGGATTAGAATGAGTCCAGTTTGTGATGAGTTCCATTTACTTAAGTTACAATAGATGGATCTGATCTGTGAATCAAGTATCTGATGTTATAATCAATGGAAGATTCCTGTTTATCCATCAATCTTATGACATCATAATCAACTACATGACGTGTATGATGATGTCATAATCAGTTATGTCATGAATGATGTAGCTAGGTTCATCACAAACTCATAATTGATGACGGACTAAGCGTTGTTGTACAAATTGTATGTCTTTACAATTTAATAGACATGCTGTTTAATATTTTGAAACTAATTTGACTGGGCGCTGTTGCTGCTATAGGCAGCAACAGCATCCAGTCAAATTAGTTTCAAAATATTCAACAGCTTAGCTGTATAGCTTTTCTGGAAATTGAGATTCAGGGAGTTCAAGGTTTGATTGATCAACATGGGAAAAGCGTGGTTGGATCTTAGCTAGAGATGGGCAGGGCATAGCTAAAACTGGGTCCCTCCATTCTATCACTTGTTAGCTGACATTACAATCATGAAAGTCAAAAAAGAAAGTGTGTCAATTGTATGTCCGCTGAATCTGCAATTTTATAAATATTCTGTTGAATATTTTGAAACTATTTTGGCTGGGGGCTGCTGATGGCATAAGTTAAGAAACGTTTTGTCAATACTTTTGTTTACAAATGTTTCAGCTTGTGTAAGTTGATTATGACATTATCCTACACATCACGTAGTTGATTATGATGTCATATGAGTGATGGATAAACTGGAATCCTCCGTTAGCCATGTGGTTATCGAGACACTCATTTCATTAATAAAATAATAAAGTATTCTCTTGATCTACAATAGCAAATGGACACTAGAAGCCATCTTCAGCCACTGTCATTAATTTAATCATTATTCTTTCTGTCTTAGGGAGTCTCTAGAAGAAGCGCTGAGCGCATTACCTGCAAATATTCCCATCAATAAAAGGTGAGTATGTATGTATGTATGTATTATGATTACGCATGTCGCAAGCTACTAATGTTTTCATTCTATTCAATCTGTTTATAACCATTTGTATTGTCATTTACGTATCTAGTTTAGGATTTCTAGCTGATAGCACTAACAATGGAGAGTCTGTTACTTGTTAGCTGAGATCACAATCAAAATGAGGTAGGTCCATCAAGAAAGTGTAAAAGTCTGTCGCGCAAAGGGAAAAGCCTGTCACGAGTCTGCATTGTATGTCTTTGGTGAATTTATAATTTAATCAATATTCCTCAAGACCACTGCGGAGGCTGGTTTTGGCTGGCTTGGCTGTTTGTTTTAGGCATGCCATTATTCAATCTAAGTTTTTGTTAGTCAATTCTGGATTCTTTTAACTTTGGTTAATGTGTAGCTCTGGCCATGTTATTATCATCCCAAAATGGGAAGAAGATACTTCATTTGGTCTGTCTCTGTCTCTCTCTCTCTCTCTCTCTCCGCTATTGCTGCTTAAGGCAGGAAACAGGTTCCAGTCAAATTACTTACAAATTATTAAATATCTCGCATGTACTGTTGCTTTGAAAATTGAAATTGTAGGATCTAAAGGTTGTAATTGTGTGTTATTTTGTGTTACAGAACACTAGATGAGCTACTGAATGTGTTTAAGTCACAGATGCACTTTCAGTTGATGTGTTTCCAGCCTGATAATGTTATGGCGAGGACGAGCAAGCTTGCATAATAAACACACCTCATAATCGTGATCATAGGAGGGTATTAATCCTTATATATTGATGGCAAAGATAAACAAGCTCGGATAGATACGCTACGGTCACATTTACATGACAATATTAAACCTAACAAAATACGATTTAAGCCTACAGAACAAATGAATGAAATGCCTTACAATTTAAGAAATATGCTATTGAATATTTTGAAAAGTAATTTGACTAGAAATTGTAGCCGCAAGCAGCAAGGGTTTCCAGTCACATTAGTTTTAAAATTTTTAAGAGCTTACCTGTATGGCTGATTTAAGATTGAAATACTGGAGACTTCATTTATGAACAAAGGACCCTTACCCATTCAGTAAATACATCCTTTGATCAGGATCTCGATCTGGAGGAACATGTCTGGTGCGAAAATTGTAGGCAAACCAGATTAATCGCTTCTGAGAAACAGTTATGGACACAGAAACAGGCTCAAATGCAATACTCATACCACTAGGAGCATGAGGGGATGGATGGGTGTGTGGCGGGAGACCTCGGAATGCTATGTTATCTGACTTGACTGTAACAACATAAAGCTAATATGATTTTGTTATGCCTTAATGAATGACTGATTGCCAGTATATACTAGAATCTGTTCAGTTAAAGGGATTTCAGGGATGGTAGTCTATTAAGCGATTTCCATACATTTTCTGAAATCCAATTGCAACTGCAAAAATTGACCACACAATTTCTGTATAGATTTCTTGAAGGCGACCACCGTAGAATTTTTCCAACCAAGACGCAGTCAACGAGTATAAAAAGCTGTGTCCTTGGAGCTTCTCATTTAACAAGCGGATTGAACCGTGCAGGTGAACAAGACTCAGTGACTCATCGGCTAAACACTGCTTAATTACTAAATCTTTTAATACTTGTCAAGAAATGTTAGCTTATCATATAAAATGTAAATATAATATGTATTATATTATTTATTGAATATATTATATCATGAAAATATTTGTATCAAATTATGTATCTATCAATATGTATATATATGTAAATATACATTCATAAGCAGTTGTGTTGAAAATGTTATTGTTTCAAGGTTCAGCCCAATGCTGACCAGATAACAAATTCTTTACGGTTTAACCCTGACACCTTTGGGTTTTTTCATCTGCAATCATGCCCACCCTAAGTCAACAAAAAACCAAAAGATTGCTTAACTTATTTGTTTACCCTCTGATTCCACCAATGTGTTTCTTCATTAAAAACATACATTTTTATGCACCCGTACGAAGTGCATTTGTATTGTGATTTGTGATGGCATCCACTATCCATCTCTCTGTCTATTTCATGGCTGAGCCATAACTCTTGACAGTTTTTAACCTATGCTCGGAATTTTTATTTCAGCGAATAGATTAGGGATAGATGTCATGAATAATTTTGGTTCTTACTCTCCAGAGTTATCTCCCTTGATAGACAAATTTGTCATCATTTCATGTCCGGGCCATATCTCAGAAATTATTTTGCCCAATAGCAATTTTTGTTCCAGCGAAGTAGATTAGGGATAGATGCTGCGTCATGATTTTGTTTCAGCTAAATCTGTCTATATTGGTCAGAATTATCTCCCTTGAAAGACAAAGTGTTCATGCCCGTGCCATACCTCTGAGGGTTTTTAACTTACGCTCACAATTTTTCAGTTAGCTGAAGTGTCATGATTCCATTTCGTCAAAATCTGTCAATATTCCCCAAATTTATCTCCCCCAAATGACTAAAATTTGTCAAAAATCTTTTGGTCATGTAACACTATATCAACAACTGGCTTTATTGTGGTCATACATTGAGTTTCAGTGAAACTCTTGTTGTCTAAGCTGTATAAGTGGTTTGTAAATCAGGTTACATCCAGTTACTTCTGAAGCCAGAATTCTAGACATGGGGTTCAAAGAGTTAACCCTTTAACACTAAAAGTGGCAAAATCAGATTCTGCAGGTCTTGAGAAATGTCCATTTGCAGACCAAGAGACAATTTTTTAAGATTCACTGCTGGAATGACTAGCTCAATAACCGAGCCCATTATCCCAGTGATAAATTAAAAAAATTCCGACCATTGGTCTGCAAATAAACATTTTTTATGAGAAAATTTGAAGAAATTTGAGGATTAAAGAATGAATATCTGTGTTTTGTCAATCACGTTACGTCCAGTTCATTCTGAGGCAGGAATTCACAGATTTCTAGTTCAGAGTTAAGATGTATGTGATGAATATTTAGAAACTAGAACTCTGGAAGCTGTTGCTGCTTAACCTTTTAACCCTCGAATCTTTTCAAGAAAATTTCACTCAGAAAATGTCCATTTACAGACCGAGAGATTATTTTTGAAAATTTATCACTGGAATGACTGGCTCGGTTATCGAGCCGGTCTTTCCAGTGATAAATTTTTTAAGATAGTCTTCTCTTGGTCTGCAAATGGACATTTCTGAAGACCACTGCAGAGGCCATTTTTCGCTGAGATGAGTGTTAAATGGTTAAACATCCTGTCGGATTAGGTTCAACATATTGTTTGTCGTGTTGAGATGATTAAACAACAAATCGGATAACACCTTGTTGATGTAAACGTCGTTTAAAAAAAGCTTAGCGTGACCTGACGCCAACAACCACATTTTCACCCCATCTCCCAAAATATCTTTTCACTTTATGAATGCGCGATAAAACGAGAACTGCTCACTACCTGTTGTGCGGTGACTCCAAACCTTGCCAAGTCCCACAGAGAGACAAGTGGTACACATACATTTTGAAAAGCAAAGCTTTGTAACAAGGGCAGAGTCACCATGACATTAACTCGATGCTATAGTGCTCTGAATGCAATGTTGCAAGCCTCTCAGGTTACATCTGAATCGCATCTCCAAAACCCTTTGAGCCCACTACCATTATAGGGAATGATTCTGCAGACATGCTTGTGATAGCCGTACCGGCAACAACAATTCCATCATAACTTATCCCTCAAGGAAGCCAAAACATTCATCAAAACAAATCCTGGAATTCATGCCGAGCCAGTAGAAATGTGAACAATCCACTCCACTTTTCAACTGCACAACACTTGTACATTAATCAGCCGAGCTTTATGGTTGCATTACAATAAAATTTCTGGTTAATTCACCTTTCCAGAGTATCCATCCATCATCTGACCTCATATGACATCATAATCAGCTCAACGTGTGTATGATGACGTCACAATCATTACGTCACAAAGGGTTCCTTCCATACAGACCGTCATCAAATCTCAAATAGTCTGACACGTTGTATGAATTGTGTCTTTGTAATTCTTTGCTATTTAATAAACATGCTGTTGAATATTTTGAAACTAATTTGACTGGGCGCTGTTGCTGCCTTAGGCAGCAACACCACCCAGTCAAATTAGTTTCAAAATATTCAACAAGCTTACCTGTGTAGTTTTTTGGAAATTGATAGTCAATGAGTTCATCGATCAAGGTGTTGGTGGGGCTTAGCTAGAGATGGGTGGGGAATATCTAAAGCTGGAAAGGTCCATTGTGACTCACAACCAGTATCTGTTGGTTCGTTTATCTGTCAGTTAATCTATACATTTCTGGCAACGCTGCCTGTTGCAGCTATAGTGTGCTGTACTTGTTGTACATAGGATACATCATCATAAGTGCCACACAATATAATTATGACGGGTTGCTTGCCTGCCATAACTATATTGTGTGGCACTTATATACAAGATTACCTAGCCACCTATCGCAACTACACTGGGTCACACATGTTGTATATAGGATTTATCACATGAAAGACAACAAATGTCACTTCATAAAACATGAACTTTATTTTCTTTGTATACAGACAAGATGACAGATAGGTTGTATAAACAATAAACGATACAATATTTTCTTACAATAATAGTATAATTAACTAATATAAAAGTTTAGTAACTGTGCACTATAAAAATTAACTATTTGAGACAAACTCGATAATTTACACATAATACAAAATTACTATACTCCACTAATCAAATAAATTAGTAATGATAAATATACAAGGGGATTTTAAAATGATTTAATTTACACAATGTTTGACATCTTAACAAATCTGTTATCATGTAATACATATGCATTTGAAGCTTATTTGACTGGAAGCGACGGCTTCTAGTCAATTTATTTCTGAATATTTGACCGCGAAATGTGTAGATTTCATAAAATATGCGAAAAAGCTATTCTTCAACTTCTATTGCATGACCATTTAAACACAGAATTTGTTAAAATTAAATATCTTGAGCTCTTTGGCGCCATGGAATTTGATCGATGAAATTTGGAATCCTGTTGAAATTAATTTGAGACAGGCTGACCTATTACATCGGCATTAATTAATTCAAACATTAATGAAATATTTTAAATCTCATAATTATGCATAATCTGTATAATTCTCTAATCTCTGGCACCAGCTGCAGACATACAGCCGCCTCTGCGAATCTTTACTCACACAATGTTATAACACATAGATATACAAAATTTCTATCTGTGTGTATATATCTACGAGTTGAAACGGTGTCGCACTCAGGGATTCTCATAAGGGTACTTTTGAGGGTATATAGGCCTACCACCAAAATGCAACTTAGGACCCCCAAAAATAGTGGCAGCGGGTCCCATGGGACTCCTGAAAATTCTGTATGATTATTAAATATTAATTAGTTTTGTTTTTGTACAAAAATACCCTTGAAATCTAAACTGGGACCCCTTAATTTACAGTTATGAGTTCAAGGTACCTTTTAATTTTAGCATGGATCAGAAAACCTGCATTAGAACTCCAGATTTGCAGTTTGGGAGCCCAGATTTCATGATGTGGAGTCTGTAAGGCGTCCAAAATTTAGATGCCATGAGAAACACTGGTCAGACTTAAGAATTTTCAGAGGATTATGAATAGAGAACACTTTCATCTAATCTAGGTATGTTTAAATATCTCTGGCAAAGCGATAAGAGAAAGAGTAACAGATTCAATTTTGACGACCTTTCAATTCAAAGGGAGCGCATTCATTGTTTGCTACAGAGAACATCTGGAATTTTAAGTCAATGCGGACTATGGATTTTTAATACTGCATTTCTTAGCTTCTAGGCTTGGCTTTTGATCCTATCACAATGGAGGGATTTATTTCTAGCTATGCCAGACCCATTTCTACCAAACCTCTGCCTAATTTATATGCGTGTTGGAATAAATTTATAAGTCCGAATTCCCAGTTTCAAGTTAATCATATAGGTAAGCTGTTGCATATTTTGAAACAAATTTGACTGGGAGCTGTAGTTGCCTATGAACAAGAGGCCCTATGGCAGCAACAGCTCCCAGTCAAATTAATTTCAAAATATTCAACAACAGAATGTTTATTAAATTTTTAATTCATCAGACATGCAATTTGTACACCTTAGTGACAGATTGATCTTCGTGACGGAGCTACGTCAATTTCATTGTGAAATCATCTAAGATGTGATGTATTTAATTATAATGTCATCGGATACTCGAGTGACCCTGTGTTAATCATAATCAAAAAGCCAACTATAGGTTGTCACTAAAGACTGTTAGGCTCATTATGCAGCTTCAGACCCCCAAAACTAGTGGCAGTGGGTCGCATGGGACCTCTGAATATCTTGAATGAGTGTTAAATACTAAGTAGTTTTATAGTTTTTTTGCACAGAAGTACCTACAAAATCTAGCATGGGACCACTTCCTAGTAGTGAGTCAATAATAGTACCCTCTAATTTTAGCATGGATGAGAAATACTGTTTGGCAATACCAGATTTCAGTTTGGTTTCAGATGGGGACCCCAGATTTCAGGGTGTTGGGTCACTGAGACCTCCAAATGCCATGAGAAACGCTGCACATATATCACCACTATAGCCTTCTTCTTGTGTGATGTAACACTTGGAAATATCCCCTCAAGATGAATGAAACCACACAGCTTCAACACTACAGATCAGGCATATAACATGACTTTTATGACAAGAATAATAGTTTAAATAATTCAAAATTAGGCAGCAACAGCATCTTCCAGTAATTTCTAAATACATGTATTACACATCTTTCCTGTATCTGTGGTTTGAGAACTAACATACTGGGATTACACATTAACCCTTTGCGCCCGGAATTCTCAGAATCTCAATTACAAGGTACGGGTCATCTGTTCAATATTTTAAAGCAAATTTGACAGAAACCTGTTGCTCTCAAAGGCCACAACAGCTTCCCGTCAAATTAGTTTCAAAATATGTACGATAGTATTTATTAACTTATAAATGTGTTTAGTCATTACCATTGAAAATGCCATTTTCTTTTGATTCCCTGTCTCCAAGCATCTATCTCATAGGTCCAAAGACAGGTGGTCTCTTGAACAGGTTTGTAAACGCAGACACTACAAACACGACGTAATGTAAATATATCTACTGATAATAAACAATAATTATAAACAATTAATATCTAGACGAAAACATTTCCAATACAGAAAACAACATATCATAAGTGAAGAAAAAGCAGCCCAAGCGCCTTGATGCTCAACTGCCTAATACTGAGACTGCATGCTCAGTAGGCTGCTTAAGAGAATTTCTTTCTCGAATTGGTTAATAAAAATAATAATAATAACACATAGGCTAATGTGCTGGCTGAATAGTTTATTATTGGTTCTAATAGGATTACTATTTGACCTATGCTCCTAACAAGTGGTTTCAGTGACCTTTAAACATGTTTCTAAAAAATATTAAATAGCAAATCGACCAATTGGGTTCTCTTTAACAAACTTGGTTCAGCTACTGCCCTTGATGAAGTTTATCCAGTTTTGTATCAATCTGCCAAGCGTTTTTGGAGATTTTTAAATGTTTCTACAAATAACACAAAATCAAAGATGGCCACCAACTTGGATCTCTATGCCCAGGAAGCTCCTTGCCAAATATCATTGAAATCGGCCCAGTGGTTCTGGAAAAAGACATGAATTTTCCAATTCTTTTTCTATGGATTTGGTGGTAAAATAATCCAAGATAGCCACTGACCCATTTATTTATCTGACAAAAGGAAAAGTGTAGAATGTGACATCGCCATAGCCATAAACCCATATAAAACCAATTTTGACATTAAAATCCATCAATAAAAAATTCCAATATGGCTGCTAAAATGCTGAATGTTGATTAGTCGCTGGTGGTCATGTTTTAAATTTCCTTTAAACAAATTTGAATGACCCGCAGCCCCTAATCATATTTACCAAATTGTGTCCCAATCCTTTCAGCTATTGAGGAGAAATCCTTTTTGTGAAAACTAGGCTGACAAGCAAATCGCCAAGTCAGGTTCTCTTGAACGAATTTGTTTCAGCTATTGTCTTAGATGAAGTTTATCCAGTTTCTCATCAATCTGTCAAGAAGTTTTGGACAAGATTTTTAAAGGTGTTTCCAAACTAGCCCAAAATCCAAGATGCCCGCCGACCAAATGGATCAATCGACTTCTTTTGAATAAACTTGGATCTCTATGCCCTAAGGAAGCATCCTGCCAAATATAATTATAAATCAGCCCAGTGGTTCTTAAGAAAACACTTGAAACTATAGCCCAAATATATTACTATCGGTTCCAATGGGAAAATTTACCTTTGACCTATATTATTAATAAACTAGGTTAAACTGGTCAAACTGACCTAGTTCTTATACGGCTGGTAGTATATGACTATTGGTACCCACTCATCAAGTTATGAGCCAATTGCTCTAAAAATTATGAAATGTGTCACCTGAAATATCATTCCCCATTGGGTACAGCAAAGAATTTGCAAGGGAGATAACTCCTGTTTGTCATCGAATCAACGTCATTTTCATAATGGATAAATTAAATGAGTACCGGAAGATATTAGCCATGTTTGATCTAAATCAGTCGAGAAATAACAAAACGCACCACCATGGTTGACGACAGTCAAACAGACGGCCGGACGGGGAATGATCGCTGTAGCTCAGTTGACTGATAAGTCAGCTGAGATAAAAATTTAATATAGTAAAATGCTATCTATACATTTAAATGTCAATCTCAATAAAATTATAAATCAGCATATCGCTGATTAGGAGAAATATGTACATCAAACCGGATTTAAACAATCATCAGATGAAGAACTATGCAGTGCTCACTAAGACACCAGGGAATGCCTTGCATTCAGTAGGGAAAACGTTCCAAAGTGCTCTGCACATGCAAGATTACATTTCTTAGTTTGTATATTATATGATGTAGTAATCAATGCAAAAACAGCAGATTGTTTCACAAAGGGGAAATAAGTTACTCGTGATACTACTGACGTCTTATACAATATCAATTGTTTCAATGGTACGGTTTTGTGTTCAGACGACACATTTTTAATTTGAGTGAAAGATAGTGATCCATAAAGGAACAAGATAACTAAGGGGAACTGGTTATTGATCGTGCAGGGTTCTCGTTCAGCGGTGCTGCCCATAGCGGCGTAGATACTTGGGTGCACATTAGAAATTTATCTCGGAGTAACCACTTTACATTTGCAGACCAAGATATTATTTTTGAATATTTATCACTGGAATGACTGGCTCGGTTATCGAGCCAGTCATTCCACAGATAAATTTTCAAAAATAGGCTTGGTCTGCAAATGGACATTTCCCAAGACCACTGGAGAAGGCATTTTTGGCTGCCATGAGTGCTAAATGGTTAAAAATTTGATGGACATCGCTACATCAGCATTGCTCCGGGGTGATTCTCTAATGTGACCATGATCTAGGGGAGTTCACATCTTTAGTGACTACAGCTGATTAACCCTTTAGCGGTCAAGATTGATCAGCGAAATGTTCTAAAAAATGTGTTCAGTGACTGTCCATTTAAAAATTTGTTCAGTGACTGTCCATTTGCAGGCCGAAAGAAGACTATTTGTGCAATGTTACCACTGGAATAATGCTTGGTTATCGAGGAAATTATTCCAGTGGTAAAATTTCAAAAATAGTATTCTTTTGGCCTGAAAATGGAAATCGCTTCCTCCAGACCACTGTAAAACCTAGGTTTGACCGGCTTGACCATTAAAGGTGCAATACAAAGCGTCAAACCTTCGCACCGTAGGCAATAAGTTGTTTAAGAAGTACTATACTTTTCTTTGATGTAATTCCTAGGGGATTGCCATGATCTAAGTGGTATATCCTGGTCATGTTTTTAATATTTTGTATTTATTACGAGCTTCCTCCATTTGTGTCTCTGAGAAGAATCTTTCTGTTGCTATTAGATATCTATAGGTAACCTCGCAATATCAATGATTGTCATAAACATTTCTACCTATCAATGACAAGAAAATATATTATTCATGTTTCTAAACCTAAATGACTTGAAGAATATTGCATTGCTTACATACTCATTGCTAGATTGCAATATAAAAGTGCTACATTCACCTTCAAATAGTTAACACTTTCAATGACAAATCCATGAAAAAATATCTTCTTTATGATATAAAGCTTATTTTGTTGAATAATTTGAAAATAATTTTACTTTAAACTATTCAACAGTTTTCCTGTATGGTAGCGTTGAAAATGAGATATTGGAAATACATCGGTGAAAGTGTTAATTCTTACCACTCTGATGTCAAAATTATAATTTTTCAAATTAAATTAAAAGATTAACTGCTGTTCATTTTTATACAAATTTCGTCCACAAAAATTCTTCAAAAAAATGTATACTATTTTCTTTGCTATTAAAATCGGAAAAAATGTAATATTGACATCCGACTGCTAAGTGTTAATTAAGAGTTAAGCTCTTACCAAACACCTATATTTCAAGTAATACATGGTATTACAAACAATAAAAAAAATATGGATTTCAAATATACAATATATATATATATATATATATATAACACTAACACAGATCTATCAGGGATTGCCTACAAATATAAAGTGATCAAATATGGTCCAAATACTAATTATATGTATATTTTATCAGTTTCATGTACTTATACACAATCTAAGTAGCAATAACAAACAATCAAACATAAGTGTGGGAATTACATTATCTTAATAGAAATATCACATTTATTCTGCATTATAATGTCAAGTAAGAAAGGGCTAGAAAACCAGAAATGTGCTTGTGTCGATATTACAGCTTAAAATTTGAATTAGAAAAATATGGCAATAAGTTATATTTAAGAATTATATGCACCTCAAACCACCTCTTTTTAGTCGAAACACAGAGATTAAAACATTTACTTACAGGAAATGACAGTATATAATAAGACATAGATTTTAACGTCAAAATTACAAGAGTCAGCTTTACTTACACTCTATAATTATGCCTTTCAATTCTGCCGGAGAAAATGTCCATTTGCGGAGCAAGAGATTATTTTTTGAAAATTGACCACTGGAATAGCTGGCTAGTTTATTGAGCCAGTCATTCCAGAGGTAAATTTTCAAAAATAAATTTTTCGTCTGCAAACGGGCATTTCTCAAGACCACTGCAGAAGGCATTTTTGGCTGATATGAGTGTGAAAGGGTTAAGCAGTGGTCTTAATAAATGTCCATTTGGTGGATAAAATACTTTTTTTCATTTAATCCTGGACTATATAGCTGGCTCGATGAAAATGCAAAGTATTCCTGTCTTGGCATGCAAATGAACATCTCAGCAAAACATTGTATTTTCTTAAACAATCTTGATCACGATAGAATAAAATACTATCAAAAAGATATTCGAGCCAGACATTCCAATGATAAATTTGGAAAAATAGTCTTCTCTTGGTCACCAAATGAACATTCTTCAAGAACATTGCAGCGGCTGCATTTGGCCGGCTTGATCATCATGGTTAATAATAAACAAAAACTTTATTCTAAGGTAAGATGTGGCATATTTTGAAAATAAGTTGTCTGGGAGCATTCCAAAAAGATCATGCGTTTTCTGTAAGATTAACCCTATAATGGTCATACCGGCCAAAACCGGCCTCTGCTATGGTCTTGTAGAATGTCCATTTGCAGGCCAAGAGAATACGATTTTGAACATTTACCACTGGAATGACAGGCTCGATAACCGAGCCAGTCATTCCAGTAATAAATTTTCAAAAATTGTATCCTCTTGGCCTGTAAATGGACATTCAATAGGCAGCTATTTAATATTTGTTACAAAATTTGCCCATTACAGGGTTAATTTATGTGAACACGGGGAACGGGTCCTAAGTGAAGATAACGGGTCAATCCACCTTTAACAAAGCTCCACATATTTCTAGCTAAGTTCCACTCACGCTTTGCGCGTGTTGGGATCGATGGAACCCGGAATCCGCAGAATCCCAATATCAAGGTAACTATGCACAGGTTTCGAAATAACCGTTTGCCCTATTGCGCAGAGAAACCAAAATTTCAAAAGGGCCACTATACATTTGCTATCAATGGTACATTGAGCAACCAGAATAAATAGAGAATTAACTACTAATAATTAATTCAGTTTGCATTCCAGTCTGTTTACATTGCGTAATAGCGTCATCATTTTCAATCAAAACATGTAAAATTGGCCTCGCAAATGTCAAAATCTGTTCTCTAAATCCGTGATAGATAATAATAATAATAATAATAATCTTTATTTATCGAGGGTATATCATCAGTAAACTGATCTTCCTGAGGCCCTCCCAAACACAATAAACTATATACAGATGTGTTTGAGAACTCAGTAAACATAAAATATACGATTCCTATCAATATTCCATAAACTCTCAAACGGGGACCCGTCTGTATCTGTACATGGAATGCCAGCCTCGATGGACTCGCCCCTACTGCAATGGGGTAAATAAAAACGTGGAAAGTCAGATGTTTTTTGTATATATATTAACTGTACAGTATGAAAGCCGAATATTACCAAGCACACGTGAATAGCTGTTTACTAGTTGTTAAAACTATTCAAACCATTCATGTACTTAAAATGATGTTAAATGACGAAAATATAACGTTTCGAGATGACTTCCTAAATAATATTATCATTATTAGTCATTTCACGGTTTTAAAAGTGATTTAAATAGCTAGATTTTAGACAAGATAGCAGAGCCATTTCGCAATTATACCATATAGCGGGGTAACTGAATTGATGCTATTGAGAAATTCTTGGATTGCCTTATAACTGTCCGCTTCAAGAACCAGGAAATATTAAATCTCTGTGACAAATCAGAGCATTTACGCTATATAATTTACTTCATAAGTGAGAACACACTAAACTTTAAAATATACACGTCCTGTCAATATTCCTATTGTCTATCTTGGCAATAACACTCATTCTTCAACTTGTTATTGCTTTACTCATTACTCGCATAATTCATGCTAATCATATATATAAGTTTACTTGGCCGACGGTGAGGAGACAGCTAAGACACAATTGGCTGTGTTAATCCTTTCAACGACAAATTCCTTTGCAATGAATACTTAGCATCTTCTATCAAATATTTTGAAATTAAAATGACTGGGAATCAATGCTGCCTTAGGCAGCAATAGCTTCCAGTCACCTTAACCTCCAAAATATTCAATAGAATTTGAAGAATTGATGTTTTTCAGAGATTTGTCATTGAAATGGTTACGGGAATACAAATTTCCCATAGTTAATGCTGTTTCTGAGTAATCACGGGTTTTCTTTAACATGTTTAAAAATAATACTCAGACATTTTCTTTGTTGTTTTTCTTAGCATATTATATAAGGGCAACCTGGACATAGAGCAGGCAACCTGAAAATGAGTGAAATGGCGCAATGAGTTTCCCTGGGGGCAACTAGCTTTTTTCATTTATTTCTACCCATGATATAGTTAAGATGTTGAATATTTTGAAACTAATTTGACTGGGTGCTGTTATGGCAGCAACAACGCCCAGTCAAATCAGTTTCAAAATATTTAACAGAACGTTTATTAAATAGTAACCATATACAATCCGTTCAACTTGATGAACTATTAAGCATTTATGATGGACTCTAAAGATATGTCGCTCATTACATATTTTGATTGTGACATCAACCTAGCTACCTATGATGTAATTGATTATGAAGTCATGTATTTGAGTGACATCAGATTCATCAACTGGGTGAGGGCAAGTAATAATTACGGACATGGTGTGAATGGGGGTGGGGTAGGGGGGGGGGGGGAAATTTGACATCACTACTAATCCTAATTTTAAGCTCTGACTTTTGATTCCTAAGTCAGTCAAATTTTCTATCTGTTTTATCTCACGCTGTTTACAAATGTATATAGTTGCAACCTCCGAAGTTTTGTCAGAAATGTAAACAAATTTTGACAGGCTAAGTAATTAAACAGCAACAGACAGCTAATGGATAAAAGACAAAAATACATGACACAGGGCTGACAGATCATCTAAACAAGGTATGTGTGTCATTATAACCAGGTTTATGTGCTATATATATATATATATATATATATGTGGTTATTTTTTAATTGATTAATATATGCGGTTACCTCCTCCGTCTGCCCTACAAAAGTTATGTAATCAAACAAATTTTATTATTAGCCGTGTGAGAGAAAGCTCCAACTTCAGTCATAGAAATGTGATTTATCAGAACTTAGAATGAAGCCTGAGGTTTATTTTGAAAACAACTTGATTGATGCCGCAGTATTATCTTCTCAAAACAATCAGCAGGACATGAAAATAGTAAATAACGATACAGCCTGTATATAGAATGAAATGTGTTTAACCATTTGAACCCTATCATCCAAGTCTCCCAATTTCAAGACAACTATAGAGGTAAGTTGTGAAATATTTTTGAAACAAATTTAACAGGAACCTGTTGCTGCCTATTGCTGTCATAGGCAGCAACATCTCCCAGTCAAATTAGTTTCAAAATATTCAACAAAATATGTATTAATTGTAAATGACTTTTCGAATTAGTTATTTTGAATTCAAAGGGTTAAGAGCATTGGTTTCATATTCTTGCTAACTGCATCCATTATTAGCCACCATTAGCGTTGCAAACTCCATATAATAAGCAATTAGTGGCTTGTAAGTTTTTCTTTCTGTGTGCTTCAGATGAAAAGGTTGTATTGGCCTGACAAGTCAGATATATGCCAGACATCTAAGCACTTTAACCCACTCTGTCAAATGTCAAAATTCTATATTTTATTGGTTCGACAGCGAAGAATCTGGTGTACATTTTTCAACAATTTTGGTGGACGATGTTGGTGTCTACAACAGAACCATCATCTTCCACCAAATTTGTTGAAAAATTACTTTCATCTTTTAATTTAATTTAAGTTTTTTTAATTTGACAGAGTGGTAAGAGTTAAAAGTTTAGACAACTGTAACAAGGCGTCAGAAGGAACACAAATACCCTTGCAATGTGTGCTTTCCTGGGGCTCGTTTTGACGACTGACCGAGTCAGTAATTTGATGACTTAGTTCAAACCACAAACAAGGAACCACTAACCACAAACCAGAAATGCCAAAACGGCTTTTATGCAAATTGGCGATGCTTGCCGATCGCAATTTCGCAATAATGTTCTGAACCCTCAAGCATTCTAAATTGTGTTAACTTTGGCAATTAATTTGATCGTATTTTAATTTAGACTTTAATGTCAGTCCATGTAAATCGCAGACGACCGCATCCACTAAAAATATTGACGAGATTTCATCATTCAAATAAGTTGTAAAATTTAGTTGGGCACAGCCATCTTGAAATTTATGAACCAATAACCATTGGTAACAACCGAGATCAAAACTCAACGAACCTCGTCAGTAAATCTTATACTTCCGGAATGCCAAAACGAATTAACCACGAACCGTGTCAATGAACCACTGACTGTGTCAGTCATGAAAACGAGGCCCTGTTTGTTTGCCTTGAGACGGAGATACGTTGAATTTACCAGTGAAAGGGTTAACAAAAGCATAAGTGTCGTATTGCTGAAACTTTTGTCAAAGATGTGACAGACTTACACGCTTGGATAATACTCGCTCGGAGTCTGAACTTTACCTGTCTTCAGATTATTAAGGTGTATCGCGAATTTGGTCTGTTCATGGTCAATCTAGCACAAACCCAACTGCAGTGGTATTCAAGAACTTTTTTTGAAAATTTACAACTGGAATCCCTGGCTCGATAACCGAGTCAGTCACTGCAGTTGGAAATTTTCAAATATACTCTCGCTTTGCAAATGAATATTAAGTCACACACAAAATCCATTTTCTTAAGACATCATGGCTATTAAAGGGTTCAATAACATGTGCTCTACTGGAAATGAATGATACATGTGAGAATGCATTCAACTTTTAACCCTCAAATTTGTTCACAAAAATTTTAATTTTCTAAGAAAATGTCGATTTGAAGACCATGATTGGACTACTTTTGAAAATTTGCCACCAGAATGACTGGCTCGGTTAGCGAGCCAGTCATTCTAGTGGTAAATTTTCAAAAATAGTCTTCTCTTGTTCTGCAGACGGTCATTTCTCAAGACCACTGCAGAAGCTGTTATTGGCTGATACGAGTTAAAGGGCTAACTACCATAATGCTAAATACACACAGAATTCATAAAAAATAAACAATTAGCCTTGTCCATGATGAACTACCACATAAGAACACTGTTAAATTTTCTGAAAATAATTTTATAGTCTGAAAGTGTGGCAGAAATCTCTTATAAGCAAATTAATTTCAAAATATTCAATAGAATATTTTCTATATTTTCTATATTGTATTCATATCTGGCAAGTAGAATTATCCAAATTTCTAAAATAAAAGCCGGATGCATAGCATTGCTCAATTTGTTTCTAGAGAAATTTCAAAACAGCAGATAGTGGTAAATGCGTAGGAAAATGAAAATATCAAAACGGTATCTCTACCAAAATTAGTTTTACAAAGTGAAAAACATACAAAAATAATATGAATGACAAGGATTGGATGAAATTAAATTATTGCACATATTAAAATATAAATTGAAAGAAATTATAGAAAATAAATTACTTAGTAATTGCCAAAGAACATCAACATTCAGTCAGTAACATATTATAGATTAGGGAATACCAAAAAAGCTGCCATTAATAACCGTCACATCTGTTCAAGAAAATTCTAATTTTCTCATAGAAAATGTCCATTTACAGACCAAGAGAAAATTTTTTTCGAAAATATATAACTGGAATGACTGTTACGATAATCGTGCCAATCATTCCAGTAGTAAATTTTCAACAATAGTCTTCTCCTGGCCTGTAAATGTGCATTTCTGAAGAGCACTGTAGAAGGCGTGTTTAGCTAGCATGAGTGTTAAAGGGTTAAAGACTGTAAATGAATTCCATCTGCATATATGGGATTATTAGGATTCATTTTAGAAACAGTTTCTGTAAGCTGAATATTGTTTGCTAAATGTACACAAAATACCTTTCTGCTACTGACTCAGCAACAAGTGACCTTTGACATCAGAGGGATGGGACAACTGGTCGCTATACGCAGGCTGTTTTTTAACTACTTAAAACCCTGTAACACTCATATCAGCCAAAAACACGCTTCTACAGTGGTCTTAAGAAATGTCTATTTGCAGAGTAAGAGAAACCTATTTTTGAAAATTCACCACTGAAATGACTGGTTTGATAACCAAGCCAGTCATTCTCGGGTTAAATGTTTAAAAATAGTCTTCTGTTGGGCTGCAAATGGACATTTTCTATGAGATTTCTGAAATTTTCTTGAACAAATTCAAGGGTTAAAGGGTTAATGTTCAAGATTTGTCAAGAAGATCTCAATTTTTGCTCAATGAATGTCCATTTACAGGCCAAGAGAAGTCTACTTTTGCTCAGTGAATATCCATTTACAGGCCAAGAGAAGTCTACTTTTGAAACCTTACCACTTTAATGACTGAATCGACTGTCAAAAACAGTCCTGCAAATGGACTTTCCTCAAGAGAACTGTAAGACTTTTTTGACTGGCATCACCATTAAATACTTAGTACCTAGTTTTGCGCTAGCTACCATAGAAAATATCTACTCAACAAACAACGGATTGACACCGAGCAATTCGACTACATTAGGTACAAAGAGATTCATAATTCATCAACATGGTGATGTGTAGCTGTAAGGTGCCAGCACCATTAACGATAGCGACCAGTAGGTACACGTATGGATGCGTGCGTGCGTTTGTGTACATGCACGCTTACGTACGTACATACGTGTGTTAATGGATCTGAGGTCCATATTAATAACTTCCCACTAACAGTATAGTGTCATATCCTCAAAGCCTTGATATGTTTTAAACATAATCTGTTACAATATTTTGCATCACAATTACGCCTAGATACAATCAAAAACAGGTCCATTAATTAACCCATTTAATGGCTTCTTTAACACCTACCACTCTGATGTCAATATTCTAATTTTCAGTCACAATAGCCAAAAACTGGTGTAGATTTTTCAACAATTTTGATGGACGATGTTGCTGTCTGTCTACCAAATTTGTTGAAAAATCTACACCAGCTCATCTTTTAATTTAATTTTCAAATTTTTATTTTGACATCAGAGCGGTAAGGGTTAAACGACTTGAAGGCAATTTATTAAGCTACTTGTAATATTTCGCTCAGATCGACTGAGCTTCATCATATATATTCCAAATGAGTTAATAATTTAGCTTCAAGTCATTTTAAAATGTCTAATTCTGAATCCAGAGCTAGGTAGGGGCCTAACAATCTATTCGGCTTCTGTATTTGTTTTGCGAAATGTACATTTGAAGACTAAGAGATTTTTGCAAATCGACCGCTGGAATGTCTGGCTAAGTCAGTCCAGTAGTAAATTTTCAAATTTAGTTTTGATTTGCAAATGAACATTTTCTATTTTAGGCTTGACAGGTTAACCAACAACACATGTGGTGTTTGATTATCAGATGCAATTATTTTGTCTCAATAAAAAGACATATCTAGTTATGCCACACCCATTTGTAGCATTTCTAACTTTGTACGCAGGTTGGAATCTACTCTAAAATTTTAAACCTGAATTTCCAGAATCTAAATTTCAAGTTAACATCTAAGCTGTTGAATATTTTGAAACTAATTTGACTGCCAATCAAATTAGTTTCAAAATATTAAATAGAACGTCTATTAAATGGTAAATTCCATAAAGATATACAATTTCGGGACAGGCTATTTCCACATTCGTGACGGACCTACGTCATTTTGATCGAGACATCAGATAACAAATGACGTATTTGACTATAACTTCAGCTACTTTCGTGACAGATTATATCTCTCCATGCACGGTAATTGGTGTTCATTCTAACGATGATGTCGCAATAAGCTGGTGATGTAAGCTGTTGCTGTTTTATAAAAGCAACAGCCTTCAGCAAAACAACTTCCAAAATGACCGCCCGTCGTCCAGAGACAAGCATGAAACTTCACATTATTGCATCATGCCAAGCTAAGCACTGTCCTTAAAGGTGGAAAAAAGCTAAAATACTGACAATCTAATGTGTTGTACCATTAATTAGATGCATTACAATACTGATATCAATGGTTCTTCGATCAATCAAGATAAACATGATGATCAAATCGTCTGAATGCAGGTCCTTGGAATGAAATTAAATCTTAACGTGAAACACATTTGCTAAATTTGCTATTACGGTCAGGATCATATATATTATGATCAGTGTATTATTTCCCTGCGTGTATAGTTTTAGTCATTCTTCTTTTCTTCAGTCGGCTTCACAGAAGTCTCCGTCGACAACCCCTCCATATCAGCTAGGTCAGGTGTGTCCTCTTTAGTAGCAGCCTCATCACTCACAGCTGAAATCATTAGCAAATTCCAAAATTATTATATATTAACCCTTTAATGGTTATACCGGCCTTTGTTATGGTCTTGTGGAATATCCATTTACAAGCCAAGAGAATATCATTTTTGAATATTTTCCCCCTGGAATGACTGGCTCGATAACCGAGCGAGTCATTCCTGGGATAATTTTTCAAAAATTGTATTCTCTTGGCCCGTGAATGGATATTCAATAGGCAGATATTAAAATATTTGTGACCAAATTTGACCATTAAAGGCTTATACAAAACCTTTACAACAGTCGTAGCTTCAGGGCATTCACACCTGCTCCTAATACATTTCAATGTTAAGCTTGATCATGTGATGACCTGCCAATCAGGGTGACTAGCTATAGGATTGTTTGAGACAGCTGGAAAATTTACCACTGGAATGGCTGGCACCTTTAACCCTTTAATGTCTAAATTTGGTGAAGAAAATCCAATTATTTCCTTATTGAATGTTCATTTGCAGGCCGAGAAGAGTATTTTTGAAAATTTACCACTGGAATGGCTGGCTCGGTTATCGAGCCAGTCATTTCAGTGGCAAAATTTCAAAAATCCTCTTCTCTTGGCCTGCAAATCGACATTCCTAAAGCCCACTGCAGCGGCCGGTTTAGTCATGAAAGGGTTACAAGACAACAAGACATCTCCAAATATGCCTGACTGATTGATGTGAAAGTCATGAAACTTCATCTATCGCAAGAGTTGATTATAGAGTCACATGTGTTAACAATAAACTAATTGATGGATTTGACTGGTGGCCAGATTGTATGAATACATTTTTTGAATCAAGAATTATGCAGAATTAAATGTCTCGCCTGTCTCTTTGTCACAGTGACCTTTGACCCTGTGACCTCATTGTCATCACTCTGCTTCCTAACCTTATAGGTAAATATGTATCCAAGCTTACCTCCAACCAATTCTGAAATATAAATGTAAATAAGTTGCTAAATGCAAAAATCTAACGTTGAAAAGCAGGGATCAAATAGAAAGGTCAGAATTAGCTTGACCTTTGAACGCACTATGATCATGCTGACTCCGTATGGTATAATTAATCATGTGTCCCAGTTTGGTTCCAGTAGACATGGTAGATTTAAGCCATTCTAAAGGATAGGCAAAGATGATTTGATAAACGCAGAAACTTAACATTGATGCCGTCGTCGCCTTCGCCGTCAGAAAAGTGATACCTATGTATCGCTTTCGGCTTCTCCAGGCCAGACAAAAAAGTGAAGAGATTGGACTACATATGATTAGGTATAAAGGGATATTCAAATTTGTTCAAAGGAAGTTGATATGTAAAAAAAAAAATGGTCAACATCGATCAATCAAAATTTAGTTTAAATTGGTAGTCGATAGATTTTGACGACGACAATGGTGATATATGGGTTTTGGAGTTTGTCGCATAGATATTTGATACTTCTCTATCTGATTCGTTGATCGGTCAGTGCCATCATTAATTCTTTGCTTCTGGCACATTTTGAAGCCAATTTCCTTAATTTCTGACCTAAATGCACATGTTTCTGTTCCTTGTAATACAGATGTTGCAGGATGTTCTTGTTTATTAACCCTTTCACCGACAAATCCCAGAAAAAGTAAATTCTTCATGATATATAAAACTTTTTGTTGCCATTGCTGCGTAAGGGAGACTAACTTTTCACATAGTACAGCTAGCTGTCCATAAAGACCAACACATCATGAGCGGCCTTTATATGCAGGCTTCTCTGTACTGACAGTAACATTAACTGAAACATACAAGGGAATAGACTTTTCCATTCTATCAACACATCCTATGATGTCATAATCAACTACCCCACATGTAGAATGACATCAGAGATGGGCGGGGCATACCTAAAACTGGAAAGATCCATTCCTGAAATGTTGCTCAGAAAACTAATATTAACCCTCAATAACCTGATTAGATGGAATCCATATTCTATTGGATGTCGTCCACTATCCATGTTATTTCTGCAATACAAGTAACCATATCATTTTAATGATTTACTTCCGGATTTTATGCGACAATGAAAAAATTCACATAAGGAAGGGAAAGTATACATTTTAAACCTTACACATATATATGATTGCCATATATCATATTAGCCACAAACGGCTTCTGCAGTGGTCTTGAGAAATGTCCATTTGCAGACTAAGAGAAGACTATTTTTGAAAATTTGCCACCAGATTTATTGATTCGATAACCGAGCCAGTCATTCCAGTGGTAAATATTCAAAAATAGTCTACTCTTGATCTGCGAATGGGCATTTTCAATGAGAAAATTTAAATTTTCGTGAACAAATTCGAGGGTTAAAGGGTTAAAAT
The DNA here is from genome assembly GCA_034401795.1 of Chaetoderma sp. LZ-2023a. Taxonomy (NCBI): domain Eukaryota; kingdom Metazoa; phylum Mollusca; class Caudofoveata; order Chaetodermatida; family Chaetodermatidae; genus Chaetoderma; species Chaetoderma sp. LZ-2023a. The sequence continues at coordinate 62,133,060 of CM067367.1, forward strand.
AAACCTTGTCCTTGCCTCATGATATCTGATGAGTATTTCTTTATGACCAAGATTTATCTCCCTAACCAGTAAAAGATATATCTTTATACAGAATGTTCACAGCACAGTTTAGTGTTCAATAGCTTTATATAGTGTGTGTGTGTGTGTGTGGTTGGTGTGTGTGTGTGTGTGTGTGTGTGTGGTGTGTGTGTGTGTGTGTGTGTGTGTGTGTGCGTGTGTGTGTGTACATGGCGAGTACCTGGTTGAGTAGCAGGTTCTATAGATTTATTTCCTTCATTTGCAGCCGCTTGAATACTTCTGTCTTCTGATTCACCATCGCCCTCGTCATCACTTAGGTGCTCAGTCTCGATAGAATCCATACAACACAGCGCATAACAGCAAAAACTGATAATGGCGGTAGGCAATCCAAAAATTAGCAAACACAACCACCGAGATGTATTCCATATACTCTGGGGAAAGGCAAACGGAAGAACCCAAATAACATAAATCTGTATTTTAAAACTTTTAGAAAATGATGCTGCATAACTGTCCTATAACACACATTATGAAGTCCTTTGTTAGGTAGGTAGGGTTAGCAAAAGCCCCAATCAGCTACTTAGGATGGCTTATAGATGGTTTAGAAGTTGTCAAACCAGTTAACCGTTCGACACTTTAATGACTAAATTTGTTTAAAAACAAGAGGCCCAAGGGGCCACTAGAATGGTCTTTATCAACAAGATGGCCACCGAACCATTTCTCCGACAGTTTCGAAAATTGCAAATTTGAGATCAGAATACCCAAAAACACATAAAATCAATTCCAGCCTCAAAATCCATCAAATAAAAAAATCAAATATGGACACCAAACATGCTATATATTGATTGGCCCATGGTGTCCAGGTTTTTTGACGGATCAACTTCCCTTGAACAAACTTCAATGGCCCTTAGACCCTAATCATATCTGCCAAATTTCGGCCCGATCCCTCTAGCGGTTCTGGAGAAGTCGTTTTCGCTACAACTAGGTCAACCAAGATGGCCACCAAACCATTTGACCAATAAAATTCCCTTGAACAAACTTGGTTCAGCTCTTGCCCTAAATCATATTTCCTCAGGTATGCATCAATCCCATAAACGACTTCGGAGAAGATTTTTAGACGTTTCTAAAAATCGGCCAAAATCCAAGATAGCCACTGGCCCAATTGGCCGATCGGCTTCGTTTGAACAAACTTGAATCTCTACACCCTAAGGATGCTTCCTGCCAAGTATAATTGAAATCGGCCAGGTAGTTCTCCAGAAGAAAACATTTAAAATTTCCCATTGCTTTAGTATAGGAGCTTTTGGCAGGAAAATGATTCAAGATGGCCACCAAACCATTTATCCGACAGTTTCGAAACTTTCAAATCTGAGCTCAGAATACCCCAAAACACATACAAAACCAATTTGGGACTCAAAATCCATCAAATAAAAAATCCAATATGGCCGCCCAACATGCTATATTTTGATTGGCCCACGCTGGCCATGTTTTTTGATGGATCACCTTCTCTTGAACAAACTTTAATGGCCCTTAGGCCATAATCATATCTGTCAAATTTCGGCCCGATTCCTTCAGAGCTTCTGGAGAAGAAGTCATTTTCGCTACAACTAGGTCAACCAAGATGGCCGCCGAACCATTTGACCAATCAAGTTCCCTTGAACAAACTTGGCTCAGCACTTGCCATAAATCATATTTCATGAGGTTTGTATCAATCCCCCAAGCGGTTTCGGAGATTTTTAGACGTTTCTAAAAATCAGCCAAAATCCAAGATGGCCATTGGTCCAATTGGACGATCGGCTTCGTTTGAACAAATTTGAATCTCTATGCCCTAAGGATGCTTCCTGCGATATATAATTGAAATCGGACCAGTAGTCCTCGAGAAGAAAACATTTAAAATTTCCCATTGCTTTAGTATGGGAGCTTTTGGCGGGAAAATTATCCCAGATGGCCGCCAAACCGTTTATCCAACAGTTTCGAAAATTGTAAATTTGTGATCAGAATACCGCAAAAACAATTTCGGCCTCAAAATCCATCAAATAAAAAAATCCAATATGGCCACCAAACACTATATTTTGACTGTCCCACGGCGGCCATGTTTTTTGACGGATCAACTTCTCTTTAACAAACTCTAATGGCCCTTAGGCCCTAATAATATCTGCCAAATTTTGGCCCGATCCCTACAGCGGTTCTGGAGACGAAGTCATTTGTGCTACAACTAGGTCAACCAAGATGGCCACCGAATCATTTGACCAATCAAGATGCCTTGAACAAACTTGGTTCAGCTCTTGCCCTAGATCACATTTCATGAGATTTGCATCAATCCCCTAAGCGGTTTCGGAGAAAATTTTTAAACACGTTTCCTAAAATCGGCCTAAATCCAAGATGGCCACCGGCCAAATTGGCCGATCGGGTTCATTTGAACAAAGTTGGATCCCGATGCCCTAAGGATGCTTCCTGCCAAATATAATTGAAATTGGCCCAGTGGTTCTTGAGAAGTCGTTTAAAGGAAAGGTTGATGGACGACGGACGGTCGCCACGGCATAAGCTCACTTGGCCTTTCAGGCCAGGTGAGCTAAAAATTAAACTATTTACTTATAGAATGCCCATTTGCAGGCCAAGAGATGAATATTTTGGAAAAATTTTCACTGGAATGACTGGCTCGGTTATCTTGTCTGCAAATGGACATTCCCCATGACCACTACAGAGGCCGGTTTTGGCCGGCTTCGTCATGAAGGGTTAATGGTGAAGCTAGTGACAACTGGTCTTGAGAAATGTCTATTTGCAGGCCAACAGAACATATTTTTTGGAATTTTACCAAAGGAATGACTGGCTCAATAACCAAGCCTATCATCTCCATGGTACATCTTTTAAACTACACACCCCAAAAAATAAGTTCCCTCTAAATACAGGCTAATATTTTTTTTAATATATCTGTAATATTTCTCACAGGTTATCAGTTTGACAACGGCAACAATCAGTGAAAATGAGTACCCCATAACTCAAGCTATGTCTGAATGTGCATGTGCTAAATCCCAAATTGACCAATTAAAAAAAGCAGGACAGAGTAAAGAACAACAATTTTATCCAGCAACAATAAAATCATAACAGTTAGATATCAGAATATAGAATTTATCCAGTAGCAATAACATAACACTCAATTACTTATTAATATAGGACACCCACCCCACCACACACACCACCCCACCACTTGGCATTTTTGATAAAAGTTGCATACTATAGTACAAACACACTTGTTTAAGAGATTTCCTGGAAGATTTTGGCACATCAAAGGATTTTACACCACCCTTAGCCCACTGATGTTAGATTTTTAGATTTTCAAATTAAATTAAAAGATGTACATTTTTCAACAAATTTGGTGGAAGATGGTGCTGTCAAAGATGGCACCATCGTCCACCAAAATTGTTGAAAAATGTACACCAGATTCTTTGCTATTGACATGGTAAAAGATAGACTATTGACATCAGAGTGGTAGGGGTTAAAAAATGTAACAATCCGTTTTCCGTAATACAATTTCATAGGCCTGTGTCCCTCTCAGTGAGGATTGATTCTAATCTGCCTAGCAGTTAATGAGTAGCACTTAGTAAAAGCAAGGTTGACCTGCAGATTGATGAATGACTGATGGGTGTCATGGTGTAAGCTCACTTCACCCTCTCAGCCAGGGGTCTAATAATACTTACCATAAACATTGTGAGGATATCATAGAATATACGCTTTGCATTCTGGTAATATCCTGTGCCACCTGCACCCTGAAATCGATGAACAAAACGTTATTAACAGCAGTTTTGTAACCTAGTATTAGTCGGTCTGCGGTCAGTCACTGTAATAATTTTTGGAGACAAAACAGTTTGCAACTAAAGCACATTCACTTTTGTTTTGTTAATATCAAGTATTTTTCTCTGAACGCTGAAATTGACAATACACCTTTCCATTTTATCAATCCATCATATGATGTCATAATTAACTATGTGACGTGTAGAATGACATCATAATCTATGACGTCATGAATAATGATGTCATGAATGACGTATCTAGGTACATCGCGAACGCATAATTGAAGAAGGCCTATTCATTGTTGTAGGAATTCTATAGCTTTACTATTTAACAAACATGCTGTTGAATATTTTGAAACTAATTTAACTGGATGCTGTTACTGACTATGGCAGCAACAGCACCCATAGGCAGCAACAGTGCCCAGTCAAATTAGTTTCAAAATATTTAACAGCTTACTTGCCATATAGTTTTCTGGAAATTGATAGTCAGAGTTCAGAGATCGCTCGATCCCAAGACGAGCGAGGTGTGGGTGGAGCTTATCTAGAGATGGGCGGGGCATGGCTAAAAATGGAAAAGTCCATTGTTTTCGGCCACTCGACCGAAGTTTTAGTGCCAATTCTCACTATTTTGTGAAGTATTGTGACATTCTGAGACTGAGACAATGACTGGCTTCAATCAAAGATAAAACATTCCGAGTCTCATTCACCCTAGCTTTTTGATAATCTTGACCTTTGGCCCTCGGATATTTTCCTCGTGAAAGTCAAGGTTTTTGAGAGCAACAAAGGCAACCTCCCACCCCACTAAGGTGACGATCACTCCACTAGAATATTTTCGCTGATCTTGAACTTTGACCTTTTGCCCCAGAAATCAAGAAGTCCCTTCAGTATCCCCATGGCAACCTCACACCTACATTTGCTGCAGATTCCTCACGTAGAATTACAACTATCACACTGGCCACACACACACGCACGGATGCACATGCGGTTGGGAGATGTATGGCCAGATGGATGGATGGACAGACCAGAAAGTGATAGGCTTCATCCTAGTCCAACAGCCAACCTATCAATAACATTTCATCAACGTACTCCAAACAGAGGATAAGTTATCAAATTAACACAAATTTACATGCATGGACTGAAACGAAAACATTAAACACACACCCCATGCGGTCTCACTATTAGTATTAGCCATGTCAAATCTCTACTAAACAGGACTAGCTAGCTATGTGGGTAGTGGCTTAGGATTAACTCCAGGCCCTACAATGAACAGTGCATCCACCTTCATGCATACCTCTATCTCTCCATCTGTGACTTGATGCAGGAATTTTCTAAACCATTCACTCGTCATATTGCCCACGCTGACGTTGGGCATATAGTGTATTTGTGTGTTGGGATCGAGCACGAGAAGATTCGGAAAACTCACGGTCCACATCACAATGTTGTTCACCGATTCACTATCTGACATCCAGCAAAACAAGAACTTGCTGCAAAATATCACAACACATGCCTTTAAGTTACGCTTTTCACCCAGACATCAAAGAACAACAACTTTGTACTGATACGCTCTTGAATAGTTTGAAACTAATTTTACTATAACAAAGAGAGATTGCTGAAATCTATGCCCCCCCCCCACCCACCCCCACCCCATCCTCAGCATTAGAATTTCTGTAATTTACCCATCATGACATTTGATCATTTGATGGTGAAATCAAGAATGTTCATTGGAGCCCTGATTCCTTCAGTACAACTTAAGTTATCATCGGGAATTGCATTGAAAATTTGTAAATAGGTCAACTTGACCTTTGACCACTTGGCACCCAAATCAATAGACTTCGTCAGATACTAAGTCACCTGACCTATACGGTTGATCCCCTCAGTTGAATTAGGCTATCATGACCATTTGTAGAACATGAGGTATCATTTAAGTATACAATAAAATTTCTTTAATTAGATTGACCTCTTGACATCAAGCAATGACCTACACAAGTTTAGTGAAGATCCCTTATGTAGAAGATTTTTATTTTCTGGAAACTCAAAAAAAAATTCTAATGGGAACACATCGACCTTGACCCCAAAATCAATAAAGTTCTTTGGACCCACACACATATAACGATCTTTTTCGTCACCATGGCCGTAATTTTTGGGCAGAGTCCAAGTTCTTCAGACCACCCCAAGAGCAAACCCTCACCAAAGATTGGTGTGAATCATTTCAAGGAACTTGAGTTATCATCCGTGATCGCAACACAATTTCATAATTGGATAATATGAGTCACCATGATCTTTGCCATTCTAACCTCACCATCTTCATGCACCCAAGTACAACCTCTCATCCAAGTTTTGTGAAGATCCTTTCACTAGAAATATAAATAGCCGCCTGCAGTACATTTTTGTGTGAAGTCTTTCATAAATCAAATTAAATGTAATTGTGCCATATATCTACCATCTACGGCTGGACCATTTCTCAGACATCTATAATGAGACAAGAATTCTGCAGAATTAAATGTCCCTCCTGCACTCCTCACTGACACTACACTTCAATGGTCAGTGACCTTATGACCTCACCATGATTCCGAAAAGCATAGCTATAAATTCACATTTAGTTCCAATACGGTCAACAGATCCTGAAACAAAGGTAGAGAACGCAGAAACTTAATGTTGAAAACAATCTTGTACCAAGGTATGAACATAGCCAACATTGTATCTGAGCTTATCATGTTCAACATTGTCCGAAAAGTGATATGTAAAAAAACCCAACACATTTCACTGACAAATCCTGGAAAAAGATATATTCTTCACAATATTAAATATATTGTTGATTATTCTTAAATTAATTTGACAGCAACGTCTTCCAGACAAATAAATTTCAAAATACTCAACAGTTTTCCAGTACGGTTGCCTTGAAAATGAGATATGAGGAATTCATCGATCAAAACGTTAACATACAATCTAGTAATAATGGCCATACTAACCTGTGATACTCGTCCCTGTGCTTTGATGCCACCTGGCCTACCATGTTCTTAATCCTGAAAATACACAACAATTGTTTGTTTGCTCTGAGATTGAGATACAAGGAATGTATTGGTGAAATACTTAATTGCTATACATTTTTGCCAACAACTATACAATTTATAATTTGCATGCAAATAAATTCTAAATTAAGCCTTGAATAAAAATTGCTTTTAATCTGACACTAATAAAAAACAAGGGAAGTAACTTTGCTACAACACAATTTCTCACAATCCAGGGAGATAAATATGTAAGGGGAGCAATGATCTGTTTACATTCCCAACACCCACGGCTTCTATCAATACAGCCGAGTTATTACCACTAAGTACAATAAATAAAATTCAATTGCTGTAGCCAGGTAGAAACTTGGCTGGCTATAAACGTGATAAACCGGAAATGTATACTTGTAGAGTATTTATATATATATATATATATATATATATATATATATATATATATATATATATATATATAAGTTGCTATGTCTATAGAGCATTCACCTTTCTAATGTGTATGTGTGTTCTTTGTTTCTGTGCATGGGTGTGTGGCTGTGTGCATGCATGCATGTATACACGCATGCACACACTTGTGTGCATGATTGTGTACGTGATTGTGTGCATGCGCGCGTGTGTAGGTGTGTGCATGCGTGCGTGCGTGCGTGCGTGCGCGTGCGTGCGTGTGCGAGTACACCAGTGTGTGTTCGGCAAGATAGTTTCAACAAACTGAACTGGAGGATACCCTTTGGTATAATGGTAAAAAGGTCAAAATTATCGACAAAGATGTGCCGCGATAACTGGGGTCTGGAGTTCCTCTCAGGCCGGCGGCAAACCGACAATAGGGTCAATATCATCATAATTTGTGTACTGTAAGCAAGACTTTGATTTTTAAAGACTGCTTTAATACCTAGATTAACCCTTTAAAGGGGAGCACAAGAAGGGTCACCATCATTTGCATAAAACATGCGGTTCTATCGTAGAGCCCATATTTAAGCTACTGTGTAAGTTTCCTGCGACATTTATATAATAATCTTATTAAAATGGTTTTTAAAAAATGCTATGTTGCTATAATTTTCTCTGAGTTAATTAAACCTATGATGTCATAGGTTGAATCCCATCCGACCAGGATAATGGCACTGTGAAGACAGGAGTGAATGCATTTGGATGGCGATATCCCTATCAGTGATAGGACTATGGACATCATTTATATATGTGCCGATTGAAGAGATTAAGACGTTTATCACACTATAACAAATTTATGGAATATATTTGTTATTTTCATACATTAGTTGCCGAACCTATAGATGGTAATTTTCTATGAAGATGCCTGCCAATTACACGAATATTACAATATTTCCAGGAAGTTTTGAGGCTAGTATGAAAACATAAGTACCTAAAGATGTATTGGGATGTATGTAAGAACTGTTTAAACTCCCATATTAATAGATGAAACGTTAATAACATTATCTGCCGTAGTGCCAGTGAGAGCGTTGATTCAAAAGCGGCAATTTTACTGATATACCTATACTATCGCGTCATTTATTTATCTCGAGATCAAAACTTGATGTCAAAATCAGAGAAATCAGACAAATGACTGTTATTATATATTCTTCAACATTTCCGCAAATATAGTGTATATATTCCTAACACCGCTGAAGAGACCCCTAAATTTAAAAATAATAGTTTTCTCTTGGTCTGAAAATGGAAATATTTTATGAGATTGAGGGTTAAAGGGTTAATACATACATGTACTACATATGTATGCATGCAGCGCATCACTTTGTACTTTTCAAGTTAAAATGACAAGTTTTAATAAGACTCCATATATACACACGTTGGAAGAATTATGAACGTCAATAGGTAACATTAGTTTTTCAAGGGAGATAAGACTGGGAAATATGGGTAGATATCATGACACTGTGCATCCCCCTAATACATCCACTCTAAAAGAATTGCAAGTGTACGATGAAGACCCTTCACGATCTGGCTCAGAGAAAAATGGACAAATTATCAGGGGATGAATATGGATGGATTCCACTGACACATAATCATAACTAAAGTCTTGTTACAAGGCATCCATCTAACAGATTAGAAATGAATATGTCTCCAGACATTGTAACGTACATGTAATCTAACTGAAACAATATTTTTAATGAGATTTAGCGGTGAAAACATTAGTGAATATGGATGGATCTACCACCTACATAATATGTTCAGAGCTCTGGCATTGAAAAGTATTTTCTATGAAGGGAGATAATTGTGATAAACATGGACAGATTTCATTTCAAAATGAAATCATGACACTGCACTTTTAGATAATATATATATATTATATATATATATACATTTGTATATATATATATATATATATATATATATATATATATATATATATATATCAATATATCAATTGAAAGAGAATTGAAGCATGTTCAAGATCCTCAGGCAAGACAAGAGATGTACAGACAGATGGATGGACAGATGGATGGCAAGCACCGTAATATTAAAGCCCCGCTTAGCATGGATCTCTAACAATAAGTGCCAACTTTGGATAGTTTTTTAGCTGCAAACCGCAGCGCTAATATATATTCTAGGTTAGTTTTTCGATCCGTCTGCCAACCCCCACCACCGACCCCCCCCCCCTTGCGGGTTGGTCTGTTGTTTTATTAGCCACTATAAAAACATACTTACCGTTCAATCACTACTTGCTAAATCAATTATCTGCATTTAGCTACCAGAATAAGATTTTTATGCTTGCATACACTCCTCCCCATGCCTATTCCTATAAATATGGACCCTCAACCAGGCTACTGTTTAGATCCATCTCCAGTATATTAACTTATATAGACTGGCACCAGTCTGTACTCACTCCATAGTGACGCCTGTCACTAAGCGCGCCTGCGCATGCGCACTGGAGCCCAAATAAGAAACAGATTCACTTTTCTGAATTTAAGTGCCAAATATTATAGGCAAATTCTCAAATCAATTCCACGCGGGGTGGCTGAGACCGGGCCGTAGTGATTGAATGGTGAGTATGTTTATATAGTGGTTAATAAAAAACAGACCAACCCGCAAGGGGGGTCTGTGGGGGGTTGATATTACATCACAAAAACATCCATTACTGTTCAATCACTACTTGCTAAACCCGTAGATTTGGTCAGTGCCCCACTTAAAACATTAGGTGGGAGGCGATTTGAGAATCAACAAACAAGGATAAAAATCAAACCAATCTTATCCAAATGTTAATAACATAACATAATAGTGCATTTAAATCAATCACACCGTGATTATCAAATAAGGAAAACTTGAACTTAAAGAGACAAATAAAAACCAAAATAAACTCTCCCCATTTCTTACAGACGCAGTCTTAACGAAAATGGCGAGATGTGCTTGGTAAATGGTCTTCAGCTATTTTGGTTAAAATCGTAATATTATGAAAGAAGGAGGCTGCTGCAGTCTGATATTTCAGATAAAAGGTTGTAAAAGAGGATTCAGATTTTCATCCTGCAACCTGCATGACTTCATCTAAATACGAACCGGCAAAAAGTGCAAAACAGGAAGCCATTCCTCTAACATCGTGAGATTTAATATGGGAGAGATTAATTTGTTCCGGAAAAGCAACCTCGTAACAACGCTTAATCGTCTCCCAAATCCATCAGGATATCCTAAACTTTGAGATCAGCTTAGTTAACTCTTCCACATAAGAAAACCATAAAAGGGGCGGATCAAATCTTTTGAAATCAGTTTGCTGTTTGTACATTCTTAATGCCCTAACAGGACACCAGTTTGTCGGAAGGCGAAAAAGACGATAATGATTTTTAAATGATCGGACTATCAGGAAACCGGTTAGACTGAGTTTTAGATAAAAAAAATCCCTTCTGGGATATAAAACTAAACCGTCTCCTGAAACTAAAATCTCTCCCTTTCAGCAGAAAAAGCATGAATTCTGAACGCCTTCTAGCAGAAGCCGTTAATACCAATAGCCAGCACTTGAAGAACCAAAGCCAAGTTCCATGAAGGTAAAGGCTTAGCTATCGGAGGACGAATATTGCCTAGACCTCTAATAAAACTATTAAAGGTCTTAGTGTCCTTGACATCGGCATACAGAAGGCAAGGAAGAGACGATGCCAGAGAAAATCTATATCCCCTAACCGTATTAGCTGATAAATGTAAGGAATCAGAGATATTTTAAAAAGTCTAATACTTGGGGAATAGAAACAGAATCGGGCACGAGACCTTGGTCTGAACACCATTCTCCAAAAATTTTAAGTCGACACTTGTAAACTCTGCGGGTCGACTCTCTTCTAGAAGAATCGATAATTACTGGAGATCTTGAAGAAACTTTATTCTCGTAGACTTTAGTTTCGATATTCTCCAAACACACAGACTGAAGATTTCTGCGTTTGGATGAAGACAAAGACCTCTTACTTGAGACAGAAGATCCTGGGAGAATGGAAGAAGACGAGGCAAGTCTACCAGGAGATCTAGGTCTACAAACCAAATCCTCTTTGGCTAAAAAGGCGCTATAAAAGAATCTCGCAGATTTGTTCTTTGCCATTTTTCAACACTAACCAGAGCGCTAGATAAGCTTTTCAATAATTCGGTGATTCACTCTTAGAAATTTTGTAAATTGGGTTTCTTTAGAATTTAATTGAGTTATTATACATTATTAGCAAGAGAACCGAAATTAATTGGGTGATTTTCTATTTCAGCACTCAGGATGTTAAAAAATGAATTGGGTGATTGGCAATTTTTATTGGGTGCAACATGTCTGTCCAGGACTGAGACAGGGCATCTACCGCCAGTGCTTGACTGTCCGGAAAAAGAGACCTGTAAGACGAGATCTGAGCATTCAGAGATATCGCAAACAGATCCACCAGAGGACGATCCATAAGACTGAATATCGCTTTAACAACTGACCTCTTTAACTGCCACTCTGTGTGGGCGAATTTGCTGGGACGTGACAGTTGGACCGCAAGAAAATTCAGACTGCCTGGGACATGAGAAGACATTAGAAGAATCTGATTCTTGCGACACCATAAGAGAAGGTTACACACTTCTAGACAAAGGAGGGATGACCATGTAACCCCTGCCTGTTGATATAAGAGACCACTGTCAAATTGTCTGACCGAATCGAGACTTTAAGACCTATCACAAGATCTGACCATGAAAGGAGTGCCTTCTTGACAGCACACAATTCCAGAATGTTGATATGAACTGTCGACTCCTCCAGGGACCAAAGACTGGAAACCGACAGGGAGTCCCAGACTGCCCCCCCCCCCATCCCTCATGAGAAGCGTCTGTGAAGATAATCGCCTGAGGGGAGGACTTTACCAGTGGAACACCCATCAGAAGCAGAGAACGATCTTTCCAAAAATCTAGAAGAGGAATCAAGTGTTCTCTGATGGGAATCTGATGGTAAATAGAGAGAACTGACTGCTTCCAAAGGGGCATTAAACACATTTGGAAGGGTCTTCTCATCAGCGTCGCCAATGGAATAACATTCTCTACGCTGACCATCAAACCTATCACTCTTAGCAGAAATCTTGCTCAGACCATGGAAGAAGACAGGATTTCCATTGCCACTGATAAAGCCTCTATTTTTGGATCTGAGGGGAAGACTAGACCCTAGGTCAGATCGAAAGAAATGCCTAGATGCGTGAAGATTTGAGAGGGACCTAGACTTGATTTCTTTAGATTTAAAATCCACCCTAGGTTGCATGCCAGACTGCAAACCTCTGTAAGAATTCCTGAGAGAATTGAAGAAGACTTACTTTACCAACCAATCATCTATATAAACGTGGAGATGGATAGAACGACGGTGAAAAATTCTGCCACGGCTGAGACTAGGCGAGAAAAAGAAAAGAAGCCGTGGTCAGGCCAAAACGCATGGCGCAAAACTGCCAAACTCGATCTTAGTACGCAAAACTCAGGAATTTACTGAAGGTAGGGTAAATGAAAAAATGAAAGGTGTCATTTTGGTCAATGGAAATGACTACATACCCTGATCTAGACTGAAAATGACCTGGGAGATGGTCTCCATCTTGACTTGGGAGTAAGAATCATGAGATTTAATCATGACAAACCCCATTGATAAACTAAAATTAATGCAGTTTTGAATGTTTCAGAGTGAATAGAGATCATTTTATTAAGATTTAATGACAGGGTAGGAAAACCTACCCTAGGCTGAACGCTCTCATGTATGTAAAAATTCCTTAGAATTAACATAATTCACAAAGAAAACTAACATGATAATGACCAAATTGTCAATTGAAAGGACCAGAGGAGACAAGAAAGAAGAATTAGAAGAGGAAAGAGCCGACACAAAATAAGGAAGGTCTATAGAAAACTTGTCCTTAAAAGGAAGAAAAAGAGTCTAGGCAATCCACCAGTGAGACAGAGACCAGTCATCCGAAGAGACCCTGACTGGACAAAATCTCCTCAGCCCTGATCGACTAGGGAATAGAAGAATAAGGAGAAGAAAAGAGATGAGAAGAGTCACCAGAGGCCAGAGAATCAACAGTTCAAATGGAAAGAGGAGAGCAAGGCCTCTTGGAAGCTAGAAGAGAAGAAAACTGTAAAGAACCAGAAAAGGAAAAAGATTGATCAGAAGGAATGTGAACAGATACAACATCCTGACCAGAGGACATGGAAAGAATAGAGAAAAAAGCTGACATGAAAGAACGAACAAGGGATGAATCCCTAAAAACAGAAAACAATGAGAAAACCAGACCTTAATCAACAATTAGAAACTCAAGTTCAAAAGAGAGAATGACAGAAAAAATCAGATCAAGATGATCAAAAGAGGAAGAAGAAGAAGGAGGAAGAGAGGAATTAAGAAGAATGGAAGATGAAGAGGAAAGAGCAGGACCAGAAGATCTCTGGAGAGGATTGATAGACGATGAAATACGGGAAAACCCCAGAGGGAAAAAAGAAGGAAGACAGAAAGAGAGAGAGAGAGAGAGGAAGGAAAACATGATTAGAAGAAAACTTTAGGAGAAGGGGCAGAGGATGAAGGAAGAGACCTATACTTATCTTACTCATTATTATTAAAGACTAGAACCAATATTATCATCTTGTAAAGACGGATGTCATTGATTTGATATGCTAATAAAAGGAATGATTGATAGAATGATAATGAATCCTGGGAACATCTGGATGTTAAATACACAAAACACTAAAACTTGATTATGATTAAACACTACGGGATGATTCATGAAACAAAACGCTGAAAAACAGAGGCGATATAAAATCTAAGCAAAAAGACTCACCTAAACCATGTCTGTGACAACGCAGAAGAAAAAACTCGGCTTTTATTCCTTCTTCCTTCACCCTAATCTTATTTCTCTATTCTCATCGTTTTCTAGCTCTTGTAATCATTAATCTTAGAGCCATTCTCTTCCCTATGAATCCACTACTGAAACTTTTCCTTTCAGCGCCTGTCAGAATTAGACTAAGAATTACGCTAGAAACAGGGATTTTCTTCAAGAAAATAACTCCCTTTGGATAAAATAAATATGTCAACCTGCCGACATAAGAGGAAAAAAGAGCGCGAAAAAAGGCTGAACGCACCGAAGACAACTCGCCATCTAAAGTTGGATGAAATTAAAAATTATGTATCTAGCGATAATGCGTAGAATACAGACTGGCTTATCGACTGCAACAAAAAACCCATCCGGCAACCAGTCGGAAGCGTCTTTAATTACGTTGAAATGTTTCATTGATAAAAGAATAAATGCTGAATATCTACGACTCCAAGAGAGACTTCAAGATTGGCAATGTCTCGGAATTAATAATTTCAGCGATTAAACATTCCGAATTTAAAAGCACTTACTGAAATAAGACTAACTCTTAGGAAAGATGATGACTAGATCCTGGGAAAGACAAACCTGGAATCTCAGTAAGAGCTATCAGCAGAAATCCAAAAAAGAAAAACAGAACCGGAAGTTAATCATAGAACACCATGAAACCGGTAATGACCCTATCCCCGGATGTACGAATCCGGAAGTGAAAAAATAGGAAACAGAAATGCGCAAACCGGAAGACAACCGGAAACTGAACCCAGATGTACAGAAAAAAAACCCCAGAATAAGCAAAGGAACCGGAAATACGCAAAACCGGAAGTCAGACCAGATACGGAAAGAATGGAGGTAGATCCGGAAAACGGAAGTAACCCCTGTCCTGAGGACGGAAGTCTATCCGGATCTGAATGACCCAGAAGTACACCTCTAGAAACAGAAGCGGAAGTGTACAGACAGGAATCCAAACCGGAAGTGGAAGCGCTTCTACCGGAAGACGAAAAATAATAGGAGTCCACAGACCTCGGATATCCGGTATGACCGGAAGCGCTGCTAAAACTGGAAACTGAACATGGGACCGGATCTTGAAGACCCGGATGTCCTACAAAAACAGAATTCATATCGGAAACGGTCAGAACGGAAGTAATAACCGGATCTTGCAGACCTGAATTTCCTACAAAACCGGAAGTCAAACCAGAAACGGAAGAACTAGCATGGCTAGAATGTGAACTCTTAGCTATAAGCGACCTACGGAGAATCTTGACAACCGGTGTGACCGAAAAACTGGCATTAGCATAAGGCTTTTGGACGTTAGCGTCCGCCTCCACCACCACTGCTTGAGGGTTATGCCTATCACCCTCAAGTCTAATGTGGATTTGACCCGGTGACCTGCATGAGCTCACCTTCGAGAGCTTTGTCGCCCTAGACTTTAGTTCTGGAGACCTAATAACCTGCATTGACGTTAGAGGGATCGGTTTCCCCCATTTGCGGGAACGCCCGCTAGCCCTCGGGCTATCGTCGGAACCAGAAAAAACTTCCTGTTTCTTGGCCTTCATGATGGCAGAAGATATCCTTTCGTCTAAAGATTTAGTCAAAACTGCAGCGAAGGATTCAAATCTCGCAAATAAAGCTAACACAGCTTCCGAATTCGCCGAAGAGGCCTCCCCCCCCCCACCCTCCGTTGCTGCTGGCATAGACATATTAGATATTGCAAAAGACACAGTTTTCGCTTTACCAGCAACGGAGGTAGGGGAAGGACGACCAGAGGGCAGCGCTGTAGGACGAATAATAATGAAAAACTTAGATACGAACGCAGCATACAGCTTAGAATTTCGATAAAAGGAGTCTAGAAACATGCAAACGCCTTTCAAAGAAAGGCCAGAAAGTTCAAATTCAAGATTGTTTTCTATCATAGCGAAATAAACGTAAATCCTTGTAAAGCACTATTTTTTCTTTGAACTGAAAGTCATTAAGGGCTCACTGGAGTAATAGTGTTTTTATATAATGATGACTTAGGCATATTAAAGTTGTTACCACGAAAACGAAACTCATGAAAACCGGTAACATTTATATACATAGTTATAAAGTTCAATATAACCACAAAATACCTCCAAACACATAATTTTGGGAGGATAGACTTCATAGTAGGCATATCTTAGTGTGAGGAAGTCGTTCAATAGTAAGCTGACACAGCGCAAAGCTATAAAAACTTTCTGATAATATTTGTGCAGTTGTTCTGCTTGCAGAATAAATGAAAAGTGAATCAGTTTCTTATTTGGGCTCCAGTGCGCATGCGCAAGCGCGCTTAGTGACAGGCGTCACTATGGAGTGAGTACAGACTGGTGCAGTTTTTTAACATATATGACTAAGTTGCCTATGTGTCGCAAGAATAGAGCATATACTACTACCCAGTACTTCTAAAACAATATCAGCGATACTCTGTTCATAGACAGGTCCCCTACCCACCCAATCCACACTAGCAAAGGATGAATTCACTTTTAGCTATACCCCGCCCATTTCTAGCTAAGCTCCACCCGTGCTTTGCCCATGCCTAGATCAATTGAACCTTGAATTCTAAGAATCCCAATATCAACGTATCTATATACCGGCAAGCTGAATTGAATATTTTGAAACTAATTTGACTGGGTGCCGTTGCTGCCCATGCAGCAACAGGGCCCAGTCAAATTAGTTTCAAAATATTCAACAGAATGGTTATTACATAGTAAAGATATACAATTCGTACACATCACAGACCGTTAAAAGTTCATGAGACTTAGCTACATCATTCATTACAAATTTGGATTGTGACATCAGCCTTCATGTGCCTACATCCGATGTAATTGATTATGACATCGTGTACTTGATAGTGACAGATTTGGTTCATCCATTTTGGCGCTAAATCTTTCACTTATTGTAGGATCATAACTATATCCAGTCAAGCTAAACATTAACCCTTTAAATTTGTTCAAGAAAATTTCAATTTTCTCATAGAAAATGTCAATTTGCAGACCAAAAGACAATTTTTGAAAATTTACCACTGGAATAACTGGCTCGATAGCCAGTCATTCCAGTGTTAAATTTTCAAAAATAGTCTTCTTTTGGTCTGCAAATTGACACTTCTCAAGACCACTACAGAAGCCATTATTGGCCGGTTTGAGTGTTAAACGGCTAAGCTATCACAGAATTTGGCATAGACTTCAGCTTTGTTAATCGGGAGATCTATAGATGTGATGTAAGAACAAACAGAAATATATCATAAATCAAAAATGATGAAAAGGCAAAATTTTTGCAATAATTAATTACAGTAACTATCATTAGAAAAAAATGTTTAACAGATGTCATCCCTCTTACAACATTTTGCTCCCGGAAAGTATGCTATATTTTATGATAGAGAATTTATCCTCGCCTCCTGAAATAAGGTACCGTATTTTCCCTAATTTAACCGCCGGGTGGTTAGCGGTCGTGTAAGGGGGGGTGGCTTAATTAGGGAGAAAAATTCACCGTAGATCGCCTTTATTTTGTTGGGTACCCATTAGGTGGGTCGGATATAAATGCATAATGCTCACGTATTGATTATATATATAGACACTACATTCCGAGTTCCCGAGTCCATTAAATTAGGTCTGTAAAACGCAGACGATTCTTACGAATATTAATCAGCTTCCGCTATAGGCCGAGTTTATGTCATCACTCATAGCTACTCAAAGCTACCTTCCCATGTATGTGGATTGTGAAGTATCTACCAGGGTACTAATATTAGTGTCTTGCTGCTACTCGAGTAATGACCTTAAGTCGTCCCACTAAGTGGAAGCCGATACATCACGTGATACAAATCATTATTTCTCTTTTCTCGCATCGCCATTTCATCAAAATCTGGATTACATTTGATGAAATAAACGATGTTTAATAAAGCATAAGCACTATTTAGGCGGTCCCAATTAATAATTTCACTCCCGCGATGGTGGATATATATGCGCTATACATTAAGCATATGCAAAAACGGTATGAAATATTTAGCATGGAAATGTGTTCAATCTTTGTGCTAATTTTTTTTTGTCTTCGTTCTGTACCTTTGGGAATTTGGAGCTTAGTTTCTTTTCTTTACAGTTCTCAAAAACAAGGGGGCAGTATAATTGGGAGGGGGCGGTTAAAATAGGGAAAATACGGTATTGTATTCGTGTCTATCTGTCTGCGGGCAGGCGTGCATGTGTGACTGTGTGAGTCCATCTGATTTGGCTCGAATTTGAACACAAGGTATCTTACTTTGGAAAAGGATTTCTAGATGTTAGTCCTGATCCGGATTTAGAATACCAGATCGAGATCGGATCAAATTATGGATCTATGGATAACCCAGAAATTGCTGGTTGGATTTGGCACAAAATTAGCATAAGAATGCTGACATTACACTAGGATTCCACCAGTTTTCCATTGATCAAAAAAACAAAAACATCAAGAAAATTGTTAAAATCTGACAAAATTGGGAAGTTGAGAGTATGCATTTTCTGACTGATCTTGTTGAATATAATTTGTTGCAAAACAACTTCCAGTCAAATTAGTTACAAAATATTCAACAGACTATTTCTTACATCTTAAAGAATGTTTAAGATGACATATATTTGGTATTTAAAGTTAAATTGGAATCTGTGACTCAATACTTATTTCTGGGCTGATTGCCAATATGCGCTTTAGGGATAATTGGCAGGTTTTTATTGAATTTCGTCCAACAGTGTCAGAGAAGTTGCATTACAATCAATTTCATGACCTTTTGACCCCATCCCCACTCATGCACTCAACATTGATATGGGTAGCTTACCTACCAAATTTGGTTGAATTCCATCAGTTTCGAAGGAGTTGCATTACTTTCCTGACCTTTTGACCCCCATCCCCCACCCACCTGTGGGATGGGGCCAAATAAAAATGTGCTCATGTGCATGTGCTCCACATTGATATGGGTAACTCACATACCAAATTTCGTTGAATTTTATCCAATGGTTTCGGAGGAGATGCATTACATTCAATTTCTGTATGTTAAAATTGTTTACCCTTTGACCACTCCACCACACACCCTGGGGGTAGTTAAATGTAAATGGCCTTTTGCATTCTGCTATCATATGGGTAACTCACATATCAAATTTGGTTGAGTTCCATCTAACTGTTTCAGAGGAGTTGCGTTACAAGTGATTTGACCTTTTGACCCCTGCCCCGCATCCTGAGGAGCGGAGCGAAAGTGTAAATATTTTGCAAAGCAGAATAAGTAGGTAACCCATTTACCAAACTTGGATGAATTCCAACCAACGGTCTGGGAGATAGCGTGATGGACAGAAAGATGGATGGACAGATGGAGGCGATTACAATACCCTGATGGTTTTTGAAAACATGGGGATAATTATAACATCCTCTCAAATCTCAATGTGTACTTGGAAGAGACTAGAGTTATGAGATCTTTATCTACAAAATGTATATTTATTCATACAATAAAACCATATAAACAGGCTAGCAACTTCACAGTTTCAAGACGGCTTAAAACAATATGGCCTTTGTAAGAGTAGATCATTCAGTGTTTTAAAGCCCCTGGTTGGACAGCATCAACATCTGAGCAGCATCTCATAAAGTTGTTGACATTAACCCTTTACCCATAAAATTTCTTCCAGAAAATTTTAATTTTCTCATAGAAAATGTCCATTTGCAGGCGAGGAGATTCTTTTTTTAAATTTATCACTGGTTATCGAGCCAGTCATTCCAGTGTTAAGATTTTCAAAAATAGTCTTTTCTTGGTCTGCAAATGGACATTTCTCAAAACCACTGCTGAAGCCGTTTTGGCTGATATGAGTGTTAAATGGTTAAGGATATTCTGAAGGCTGTGGAGAGCCAGGGCTATGCACAGTTGAAATTCTCTTGCACAGCAAGTTCATTCATTGCATTACAATTTGAACTAAATTGGATCAGCAGTTTTTTCAGAAACAGCTTTGTGACAGACTCGATCGATCGCAGCCATTAGTTACCCTCTTCCCGTTTTAACAGGGTGAGGCTAAAAACATGACTGAGTACAGCTGGCTCTAGATCCTGCTACAAATAACATAAAATAATGATAAACGGGTCAGACGTGTTGTCACTGAAAATAAGGCTCAGGTGTGAGCAGTTTACCTGACAATAATCCAGCCATTATTTAACCATTTCATCGATAAATTCCACTTTCCTCAATCTCCGGGCAAACAAACAGGAAAGATGTTGTGTATTTTGGAATTAATATTGTGGGAAGCCATTACTGCGTTATCCAGAAATATTAATGCTTCCAGTTATTTTAATTTCGAAATATTCAACAGAATATGCCATACATCTTAAAGAATTTACTTTTTATGGATTTGTCGTTAAACGGGTTTAAGCATTATAAATCGCTTCAGTCAGGTATTTATTCAGGTGTTAAGCTTAATCCTTAGAATGCAGAAATTTCTGATTCTGAAATTCATGTTGTCTTCATTGATAGATCACTCAGTTTTCAGTTTGGAAACAATGTAGGCAAAGACATGAACAGGTGTATTAAGAATTATTGTTTCCAAAACTAATGCAGATTATCCTTCAACTGATTCTGCATTATAACAATTATGAGCTTGACATCAGCAGCATGACGTGGGTCAACCTGCTAAGGATCGAGATTAGTCAGGAAAATCTAAAATTATGTTGATTGAATGTCTATAAATTTGCAGGCTTAAGAAGACTATTTTTTTTAATTTACCACTGAAATGACTGGCTCGTTATCGTGCCTGTCATTCCAGTGGTAAATCTTCAAAAAGGTCTTCTCTTGGCCTGCAAATGGACATTCATTTCTCAAGACCGCTGTAGTGGCCAGTTTAGCTGGCTTGACCATGAAAGAGTTAAATAAGTGATAAGAGCCAACACCTGCGCTTTCAGAATGTCTACACTGTCTAGTAGCTTGTCAGCAGAGATTATCTAACAGACTAATAACTAACCCATCTCTGGTACTTCCAGACTATATCATAAATAATTACAGCAGTCACACTTTAACTCATAACCACTTAATGGCCAAACTTGGTCCAAAAAAAATTGAAATATTTTCTTATTGAATGTCTATTTGCGGGCCAAGATGACTATTTTTGAAAATTTACCACTGGATAACCGTACATGTATGTTGGAAATATATCAAGTTTTGGTGAATAAGGGCGGATTTTCCCAAAACCAATTCATGACTTATGCATAATATATTCAAGTAGAACAAATACGAGTGTATGTCTAAAAAATATTTTAATTTATGGGGAGGGAGTGGGCAACTTACCAAAACACAGCCGGGCATTAATTGAAAATCTAGCTCCGAAATGACGTCAAGTGTTACCCATAGAATATCTCTCTCAAGTTCTATCGAGATCCATTCATCATTAATGTAGGAATAGTGATTTTAAAATTTAAGTGTTGAATGCCGACAATGGTTAACGCTATTAACCGACAAAATTTAATTTTACGGTACACACCCACAAAGACAGGTATCAGTGGTTAACCAACATTAACCGGATGTACTGACAACAGTTAACACTTAACCGACGAAAATAAATTTTGCTTAACTTGACGGGTAATGGCGGTACACACCCGCCATAAATGGGCAATGGCGGCAAACTTACTAACCGCCATTAAAATACGGGTAATCATCGGCAGCTCGCTTACCCGCATTAGGAGCGTATAAAACCTATTCTCATCACTCAGACTGGCATCCAGACTCTACTTAAACTAAAGTATGTGTCAGGCAAGACAAAGTTAAGTTCATAAGTTGTTTTTAAACTTGAATCGTGCTGAATACCAAGATGCAAGAAGAATTTTGAAGATGAATGCAGCTTGTGCAAGTACATCCGAAATCTCGGCACCTTCTAGATTTCAAAGTCTTGTGCCGATAAACTTTCGGAATTCACCTGTACCTACAAATCAGGTTTTGTCCTAGCGGTAGATTACACATTCATGTTACAGGAAGCGGAACATGCAGTCCGCAGCTCTGTGAGTGCTCAAAACCAGGGAACAATCTGTCAGTCCACCCAAGAGCCAGGGATCAGTCTACACACAGAAGTCGCCCGAACACAAGAAACAGATGGAAATGACCCGAACCTGCCTGTAACGCCAGACCACAGCACAGACCAATATGCAGGCGACAATGCACATACACCAAACAACAGGAAGGAGAAAACATTGGTGTTCAAATTTTTAGAACAACTAGCCTAAATATTAGTTATGTAACTACTGTGTCAAACATTCTTAATCTCAACCGTTTTAAAGATTATAAGACGAGAAATCCATTCAACATCAATGTTGAATAACAAGGTCAATAACAATATCCCTGCCAACCTCAAGAAAATGTTGGATCTAGGGATCGGTTTCAGTCCCACCTTAATAGAACCAAGCATGGGACAGCTCTAATCATATCTAACGAGATTCTTTAAAGGCCTACACCTCAAACTCCATTTCAAACACCGTCCCTACCGGGGAGATGATAACTCAAGCTCTACTTCACTAGTGGAACCATCCACTTCCAATAATGATGTCATTAACAGGTTTACTGACAACCTCTCATGCAAATTCAAGCAGGCCAGATAATGGACACCATGTCCTGGTAATGATGCAACACTAGATGCATTCATTCGAGCTGTCAAATATGACGTATCCAGGTCCGTACCTAGATGATCACCAACTAGCAGTCTGTTAAAATTTCAACAAAAAGACATACAATTCTTATCCATTAACGAAACAGTGGTCATAAAATGGGCAGATAAAGGCCAAGCCACAGTTGTCTGAAGAAAAGGTTAAAAGCGCAATCCCTTCTATGGTTGTCAACGGTGTGATCACAACACACATAGCTAATGGACTGAGATTCGATAAACCTACAACCTCTAGATTTCACTTGCTACCTAAGATCCACAAAACCACTACTAATAGCCATACTCCTAGCCATCCGATCATTAGAGGAAACGGTAATCCAACCGGACATATTAGCAGTTCTGTGGATGAACCCCTAAGTTCACCTCACCAAAATCACCTCATATGTGCGTGACACTACAGATTTCATAAACAAATTGGAATTACATGGCAAAGTGTGTAAAAATGCCATGTTAGTCACTATGGACGTCACTTCCCGATACACAAAGATCCCAAACAGTGAAGGTATCAGAGCCATAGCCAAATTCAACAGAAAGCATGGCTTACCAGGTACAGCCAGCCTAGGATCTATCCTGTCCCTACTCAATATAGTGCTTAAATGCAACAATTTTGTGTTTCATGATAACCAATACCTACAAGTAGGAGGCACCGCCATGGGTACAAAAGTGGCACCCAGCTATGCAATCATCTTCATGGCACAACTAGAGGAAACCCCACTCGAGAAGGCCAGCTAGAGCCCAGCAATATACCTACATTACATATGATAGATGCTATAGTCATCCTATGGACACACTGTAGAGACAAACTAGATGATTTCATCAACTACATGAACTCATCCCATAACACCAGCAAATTTACAGCTGAAACATCCACTCAATAAATCTGTTTTCTTGACACTATAGTCAAGATCAAACCAGACCAAAAACTTAGCTTTGACATGTACAACAAACCCATGGACACACATGGCTACCTGTACCACACATCTGCACATCCTGAATTCACTAAAGTTGCCAGCCCCTATGGCCAATTCCTAAGACTACGCAGAATCTGTAGCAACACAACTGACTACGAAAAACACGCTCGCAACACCATCATAGACTATGAATCCAGCGACTATCCCATTGATAAGATTATCGACAGCTATAACAAAGCACTACAACAACAAAGGACGGAGCAGAGCGATCTCCTCACACCATAAAGGATCAAAACCAAAATCAACACACTCACCCCTCTCATCATAGCCTCGCACACTGAAAGCTTAAAACTAAAGAAAACAATCAAAACCACTGGGACTTACTGCAAACAAGCCTAAAATGCAGACACGTTCAATGATAAACCACTATTTGCCTTCAGAAGAAACCCCACATACAAAGACAAACTTGTCAGGGTCGAATTCAGCTACCTCAACAAAAAGAGATATTAAGGAACCACTCATTACAAGCAAAATCGAAACGTGTCTTAAAACCAACTGAACATTCACCATGGATCAAGACAAGACAATGTCCTTCCAAAGCTCATACACACATCTCAAATACAGATGTAAAATCAAAGGCCACTACAGCACTCGCAATGTGGTCTATCTACTTACCCCCAAACTATGCAAGAAACAATATGTAGGAGAAACAAAACTTGAATTCCAAAACACGGAATAAAGAGCATCTCAGCGATATCAAATACCACACGGACAGTCCAGTTGCAAACCTCTTCAATCTTACAGACCATAAAACCACACACGTCAGCTACAGAATCATCAAAATTCTACATCAGGACACTGACAGTGAGGAAGCCACCACTTTCAGGAAGGCAGTAAAGTTTACTGGATCCACCAACGGCATACTATGGATCCAATTGGTATAAATCATGCAGATTGGTAACCCCCACATGCTTTCTGCCAGTACAGAATTAAGGGTAGAATGCCCTACTACGGTGAACTGAAAATCTGGTTCTGTAATGATGGCAAAGGTTACTCACAGAATACCCCTCTCAAGTTTTATCGAAATTTAAGGGTTGGTGCCCTACTCATTGTAAACCCAGCAGGGTAGGGAATCGAAAATCTAGCCCTGTAATTATGTCAAGAGTTACCCATAGAATATCCCTCTCCAGTATTGAGATACAATAATTAACAACGGAGTAAGCGATTAAAAAATTTAAGGTTAGGGCGGAGTGGGGGTGCCCTTATAACACCCACGAGGGTGATCAATAGAAAATTGGGTACCATATTGACACCAACATTTTCCCATAGACTAAACCCTTCAAGTTTTACCAAGTTACATTTATCATTAACGGAGGAGTAGAGATTTTAATCATTACGGGGGGGGCCTTACTAAAACCTAGCAAGGAAGTGAATACAAAATCAGGCTCTGTACTGATGTTGGGACATATCCCTAAAATTGTGTTAAATTTCAATGAGATTGTATGAAAACTGAATGAGTAGTAGCAAAAAGAAACAAAAATCCACATCAACACCAACACACACAACCACCAAGAACAACAAGAGGCCCAAGGGCCTTAGCGCCCACCCGGACCATTTCGGAATTTGGTACAATCGATATTTAGCGGGAAGATGAACGCTGACCACACAATCAGATTGAACCCTAGGTTCCATCCACCCAATACAGAAATCCAATAAGTTCATCAAACTCAAAATTTTGAGCGGTCCATGACAACCATGTTTTATTAACCATCACGTTCTATTGAACAAACTTTAATCACCCTTAGTTATTGGTGAAATTAAATTTAATGAGTTTCTGCCTGATCCGTACAGCAGTTCCTGAGATGTCATTTTGTAAAACAAGATGACCACTGGAACAAGCGGTTGATGAGTAGCGTTTTAAACGATTTCCAGACCTTTTTCAGAAAATTCAAAATGGCCGCCAAACAAATTGGACAATCAAAATTCTGTATATAACCTTTGAACCATACGACTTTAGGGCCCTTCCAGTCGAGTTTGTTTGAAATCGGCCAAGTGGTTAATCAGGAGTAGGCTTTTAACTGATTTCCAGATATTTTCAGAAAGTTCTAGATGGCCAACGGAAAAATTGACCAATAAAAATTCTGTACACAAGTTTAAAATCTACCAGTCTAGTATCTTTCCAGCCAAGTCTGGTTGAAATTGCCTAACCAGTTAATGAGCTGTGGGTGCACTCAGTACTATAAATTCCATGTAATGAATTGTTCACAATTATGATAACATGAACTGAACAATTAACAGATTTGATAATCATCCTTCTGAACACTGACATCTTTCTAATATATTCAATAGTTTGTTATAAAACCTTTAAACACTCATTATCAACCTGTTGTACAGATTTAAGTTATGGAATTTTCAAACCATCTCAATGGACAGCAAAAATGGTCTACTGCCATTTCTATCTATTGTATTGTCTATAGATATTTATATCAATCCATGCCAGTATCCTAGTTATTTTCAGCCTTCGATATATAATGTCTCTACATACCGCCTTATCGTCTTTATCAATAATTTTGTGTTAATATCTTCCTTAGATTCTTAATTCTCTCTAAATATGATGGCAATGCATTGAAAATTATACACCTGGGCGAGATTGATTTATATGCAAGCAAAATAGTTGTATTCTAATAATGATTGCTTAAAGTTCCTAAATTGATTCCTCAAGAGATTGCTGTATACAAATATCAAGTATTTTACTCAAAACTTTACTGAAATGCCAAATATAATTCTATCTGACCTTAGTTGATATTTGAACAATGATCCAAATTTTTAAAAACTTATCATTAATTGATGACTCATAAATGGTTTGGTGAAGCCAATTTAAACCCAGAAAATGAAACACTGATTAGGTCATTGGTAAAAAATATCAATAACCCAAAAGCTTTCAAAACTTAATCCACATAGTAAGCATTATTTCTTTATTGATTCTCTCCATGAATTAATAACCAATTGTCTAGCCAGCAAGATCCTTATCATCCGAGGCTCTCTCGTATAAGAGGCTATTAACTAACAATATTTTGCTTAGTAGATGGACACGGTCCTTAATGTGTGAATGCCCCAAGATTGCCAATTCAAAAACAACACCTTACTAAATAGCAAAATCTGTTTTATGTATTTTTCAACTTGATGCTATGTTACTGTTTATGTTGCTTGATCCAATTCAACTCTTGTAGATTAACTCTCAGTAGACAAAAAAGTGTAAACGACTGGGTTAACGTCAAATCGATCTAATATAAAAAGCATTAATATCATAAGCTCCTGAGGTATATGTATTCAAGAAACATGTTGCTTAATCTGGAAATTAAGCCTAGAAGCGAACAAATCACAAACTTCATTGTAAAGCTACTACAGATGTACAAATAAAACTCCTTGATATTCAATTTGCACTCATCATCAAATACTCTGGATTTTGTTATTTGCCATACAATTCATCTGACCAGTTGAATGAGCAACTGTGATTCATAAATTTGATTCTCTAAATCATAGCCAAACTTCTCTGGCTGGTCCATTACAACATCGTGAGGGAAGAGATTAACACAGATATAGTTAATGTCGCTACTATAGAAATATATATTCAGAGACCAAATTTAGCACGAGCAACACCAAAGACTCTAAACACAACAATCGAGCTTTAATGCCCCGTACATTAATATGATGTTGCTTGGCGTTATTTCTCCATCTACCCCCTAAAGAATGTGTCTTCTTTTTCTGTGTGAGGTCAGTAGGTCAGTAACACTACCTCACCCCCTTCAGTTGACACATCAGTTGTTACATCATAAGCATTTTTCATGATTGAGTTGTGTGTCTGGCTGTTATTGAAATAACATCAATCCACCATGTAAACACAGAATAACCTGAATTTGACAATCACACATTTTTATCAAAACCATCTGACACCGTTTTCAGTGATTCAGATTAGTCAGATTATCAGATTCTCTAAAAGAATGTGAATTATTCTACAACTGAAAACCAACATGACCATAAGTATTATACGTTCAACACCCTAAGTTTCATATTTTTATGTTTTCAAATCTTTTACTTTCGTAGCACTGCGAAAAATATTTTTGTCACTTAGATGCCAGCTCTTCTGACACGCGCACTGAATGTTTCAACTCATAGGTTGGGATGAGAACTGGTATATTACAGATGAAACATCCAATGACATAAACATCATCTTAATTGTTATACATAGTGGCACAACATGAATCATATGAATGTGCATCACGAAACCAATCATCAATATATCAATATTCTACTGCTCGAGGCAGGGCAAAATTTACATAAGTGTAGATGCAACCCTGCTTTTTGTCTATGACAAATAACAGATAAACAATCATCTGTCTCTGAAGAATGACCAGTGCATTATATATTTGCTTGCCAAAAGAAACACAACCTGATATTAAATGCAAAATAAAACTATCTGACACCCATTTTGCACATAATGGTCCTTGATACCAGTGCTCAGCTTTAAATTGTTAATCATAATGATAATATTGAGACGTATTTGATACCTGTACTGTTTGCAGTCATAGGCATCATCATGCAAAGGCCCTTGATTTTAGAAAAGAATGTTATACCTTCTTGATACCTGTACTGTTTGCAGTCATAGGCATCGCTGTGGTAAGGCCTTATCAAGAAAAGAATATGTTTTTATACCTGGACTGTTTACAGTCATACATGTAGGCATCTCTGTTTATCAAGAAAAGAATATGTCCTTGACACCTGGACTGTTTGCAGTCATACCTGTAGGTAAGGCCTGTTTTTAGGCCGCTTTACCCCGAGTTCCAATGGCTTCCCCATTCAGGTGAAAGCGGGGCTCTGGTCTAAAAGACATATTTGCCTCAGTTAATCCTTTCAACGGCCTTGAGGATGAAATGGTTAGAAATAGTAATTGTCAGGAGCATGAAAACCAATTGTTTGCTCACCTAGGCATGGATCTGCCTATAGGTCACTGGCTACTTATTGCTCTTATTTATTTCAATCTGTTACTCAGATGATCAATATATACAATTTGTGCTGCTAGCAGCAGCACATACCTAAGCTTTTGTAAGCCACATTAGAACCATTCTCCTGACATTAAACTCCTGAATTTCAGTGTTTACCAAGCAAAACTCTCAACAAATGCGTTAATCATAACTGATATTTTTGACATATTATTTACTGATAATTTCTCTTAGATTGTGGTGTTCTCCTTAATGAAGTTACGACTTATAGCAAGAGCATAGCAAACGTTAACCCTTTGCATTTTAATGCCTTTAAATAGGGTTACTGAGAAGAGATTTACATTCTGGATTAACTTTGGTTATGACCAGCGACTGACATATCTGACTTTATTTTTCATCTGGCATTGCTATATTTACCATATTTGATAGAATGTTGGAAAGCCAGCCATCTAACTTCTAAGTTTGCCATATTATTTCAGCACCATAAAATATAGCCAGGTCCTGCATTGTAACATGATATTCACATATTCACCCCCTCCTCTCTCTAGGCATTGTGTGAGCATTAAGCTAATTTATAGCACATGTTGGTATACACTCTGAACTCTCCTCTGTTGAATAAATATCCATAAAACACTGTGTGACATTATCAGATGAAACTTTCACTGCTGTTTACAGACAAGGAAAGCTGAACATTTGATCTGAATTACTAATGATAATGATACAGATGATATTTAAAACACTGTATATCCCAATTCAGCTATCACAGTTGACCAATTTACAGCTGTGGTTTAATTGCTGATAGAGAAGATTTGCCTGTAGAAATTTAGCTTCAGAGATCACTAGGAGTTTCCTCCTTCCCTCTGGCTGTGATAAGCAGTGCATGTACAGAGGACAATGGGGGTCACTGGAAATTGTTCCTTCCCCCATGCTCTGAAAAACTCTGTGTGTATATGATTGTACTGGGCTCATTTGAAGTTTACTTCATCACCCTTGCACTGATAAGCTGGGTCAGCAATTTATTGCCAGCATATGACCCAAATCACTCTAGTCTGCTGCCCTGCATCTAAAATGGCAGCTAGTTCCTGTCTATCAGCCATGTACTAAAACTTAATTTTCTCTAAAACACTTCAAATCACACAAAACACTTAAAGCTTTTGACTTTAATTAACAACTTTCACTACTTGTTATCACTATCTTATTATATATCACAAATTAATAACAGAAAATGCACATTTTTCAGATTAATAGGCATTTTCTTAACAAATAACTGATCTGGTTAAAAGCCATAAGCACACTGATCTCAGCAAGTCATGACATGTCTCTCTTGGAACTCCGGCTGACGGAGTGGTGATTGGCTAGAATGAGTAGCATTTAAACCTTCGGGCCAGGTGAGCTGACAGCAACAACAACAACGAGGCCCAAGGGCCTGTGGTACTCACCTGGACCATTGGTATTTAAACCATTTGCATTTAAATATACATGGATGATTTTCGGGGAAAAAAAGGATGACGACCAAAAGACTGTCCAATCAAGACGTTGGCTTAATATGTTGAAGCCTACCGTAATAGGATCGTTCCAACCACGTTTTGTTGAAATCGGGTTATTGATTGAAGGAAGGAGTACCGTTTTTAAATGATTCTGGAAAACTTTCTGCCAAAACATTGACCTATCGAAATTCCAAATAAAATTTCTACAGGCTACAACAATAGGATCCTTCCAGCCAAAATTGGTTGAAATTGCCCCAGCGATAAATGGGGAGTAGCATTTTATATGAATTCTCATTTATCAGAAAATGCAAGATGGCCGCCATCAAAATTATGTATAGAAGTTCTGAAGCGTACAGGCCTAGGGTTCTCCCAGCTGAGTTTAGGTTGAAATCGGCCAACCTTGATCAGCACACTGATATCAATATTCTATTTTTTACGGTGTCAATAGCAAAGAAACCAGTTTACATTTTTTAACAATTTTGGTGGAATATGTAGGTGACTACGACAGCACCATCTTGCACCAAATTCGTTGAAAAATAAACACCAGTTCATCTTTTACTTTAATTTGAAAATTAAAAATTTTAACATTAGAGTGGTAAGGGTTAATGAGGAGTAGCCTTTTAACTGATTTCACAAAATATTCAGAAAATCCAAAATGGCCACCGGAAAAATTGACTATTCAAAATTCTATACGCAACATCTAAAGCCTACCGCCCTAGGCTCATTCCAGCCAGTCTGGTTGAAATCGTCCAAGTAGTTAATGAGTAGACGATTTTCAGCCATTTTTTCGGAAAATTCAAGATGGCCACTGAATAAATTTACCAATCAAAATTCTATATATAAGCTCTGAAGCATAGGACTTTAGGGGCCTTCCAGCCAGGTTTGCTTGAACTCGTTCAAGCGATTAATGAGGAGTAGCCTTTTAACTGATTTCCCAAAATTTTCAGAAAATCCAAGATGGCCGCCGTAACAATGGACCAATCAAAATTCTGTATACAAGTTCTGAAATCTTCCAGGCTAGTATCCTTCCGGCCAAGTCTGGTTAAAATTGCTCTAGCGGTTAATGAGGAGTAGCGTTTTAAACGATTTGCCGCCATTTTTCTGAAAATCCAAGATGGTTGCCAGAAAAATTTATCAATCAAAATTCTGTATACAAGTTCTGAAGCATACTAGGCTAAGGTTCTTCCATCCAAGTTTGATTGAAATTGGCCAGTGGCTATCGAGGAGTATGCTTTTAAGTGATTTCCAGAAATTTTCAGAAAATCCAAGATGGCCACCGGAAAAATTGAACAATTAAAATTCTGTATACAAGTTTTGAAACCTACCAGCCTGTGTATCCTTCCAGCCAAGCCTGGTTGAAATTGCTCAAGCAGTTAATGAGGAGTAGCGCTTTAAATGATTTCCAACCATTTTTGGGGAAATTCAAGATAGCGCCGGAAAAATTGACCCATCAAAATTCTGTATACAAGTTCTGAAGGATACCATGGTAGGGTTCTTTCATCCAAGTTTGATTGAAATAGGCCCAGTGGTTAATGAGAAGTATGCTTTTAAGTGATTTCCAGAAATTTTCAGAAAATCCAAGATGGTCGTCGGAAAAATTGACCAATAAAAATTCTGTATACAAGTTCTGAAACATAGCCATGACCTACCCAGCCAGCTAAGTCTGGTTGAAATTGTTCAAGTAGTTAATGAGGAGTAGCGTTTTAACCGATTTCCCGCAATTTTTGGGGGAAATTCAAGATGGCTGGCAAAAAAAATTGACCAATCAAAATTCTGGATACAACATCTGAAGCCTACCCTCCCCCCCCCCCCCCCCCCCATAGGGTCCTTCCAGCCAAATTAGGTTGAAATTCGCCAAGTGGTTAATGAGAAGTAGCGTTTTTAAGCAAAAGTTGACGGAAGGGTGGATTGCCACACGACGTACGGTCGCCATGCCATAAGCTCACTTGGCCATTCTGGCCATGTGAGCTAACAACAACAATACCAACAACAACAACAACAACAACAACAACATGTCCAAGCTTTAGAGATCCGTTCCGAAGCTAAAAATGTCAAAGCACAGACAGACAGCAAGTGGTGAATCTGAATCATGAATTCTGCCGGTAGGAGGGAAAAAATGAAGGAATTTAATCTAAACTGTGTCAGGATCCTTCCTCAAACATGAATTATTTGCAAAAGCTTTTAGCTAAAAACTACAACATGCTCAGAACAGAATTCTTTTGTTCATCTCAAGCTGACAAACAAACAGTAAGGTAAGTGTAGCAATATAGAGGAGTCTTCTAGAACAGACAATATGTAATATGCATCCTCTAGACAATACAGTACAGCTCAGAAATAAAATTAAATGCGGGACTGTGTATTTTGAAAATTATTCAGTTGGAGCAATGGCTTCCAATCCAATTATGCTCAAAATATTCACAATAATAATCTCTATGACTCAAGGATGTTTCCGCAACAGTTTGATTGATAACTTACTATGCATCCATACATGACCAAGTGGTTTTTGGGGAAAAGTTTCCAGCCAGTCAGACAGACAGACAGACAGACAGACAGACAGACAGACAGACAGACAGACAGGCAGACAGACAGACAGACAGACAGCCAGGCAGGCGCAGGCAGACAGACAGACAGACAGACAGACAGACAGAGACAGACAGATGCTGTGTCGTAAGTTCACTTGGCCTCTTAGGCCAGGTGAGTGAAAAACTGGACGTTGAAAAATCAGACTTTTGTACCATTGTTCTGTATGAATAATTTACTATCAATTCCAATGGGAAAATTTACCTTTGACCTATTATTCAGAAAGTAGGTCAGACTGAGCTAGTTCTTATTATCGCCATGACTTTAAAAAAAGTAAAATACGGAGAGTGGGCTTCTCCAGTTACTGAAATGGACTTTACAAGAATATTCGTTTTAAATCTGTCAAAGCTATGTAAACATTTTTGAGGACTGTAAAATGTAAAGAACAAGATTTGCTGTTACATATAAATCAGACTGCTTTTGTTTTTAGACTGTCAGTTCTAACAATGAATCACCAGTGATAGCTTGTAATTACGTGTCTACTCAACTATTAACAAACCATAACTACTCCTGTGTAAGAACAGACAGGCTGTCAGTTCAAGTCTTTATTCTTAAGCCTTTCACCGACAAATCCCTGAAAAAGTAAATTCTTTACAATATAAAACTTACTTTGCAGAATATTTTTGAAATTAATTTGACTGGAAGCCATGGCTGCGTTACACACCAATGGCTAATCCAGTTAAATTAATTTCAAAATATTCAACAGTTTGTGTATGGTTGCCTTTGAAAATGAGATATGGAGAATTCATCGGTGAAGGGTTAATCTCATCATTTTACATCCTGACATAACCATTTAACGATTCCTTCTCTTTTAGTGCTTGCAGAGTAGATAATAGTTACACTATCAGAGTAGATACTAGTTACGCTATCAGAGTAGATACTAGTTACACTATCAGAGTAGATAATAGTTACACTATCAGAGTAGATAATAGTTACACTATCAGAGTAGATACTCATTACACTATCAGAGTAGATACTCGTTACACTATCAGAGCAGATACTATTCACACTATCACAGTAGACACAAGTTACACTATCAGAGTAGATACTAGTTACACTATCAGAGTAGATACTATTCACACTATCAGAGTAGATACTATTCACACTATCAGAATGGATACTATTCACACTATCAGAGTGGATACTAGTTACACTATCAGAGTAGATACTAGTTACACTATCAGAGTAGATACTAGTTACACTATCAGAGTAGATACTCGTTACACTATCAGAGTAGATACTATCCACACTATCAGAGTAGATACTATTCACACTATCAGAGTGGATACTACTCACACTATCAGAGTGGATACTATTCACACTATCTGAGTAGATACTATTCACACTATCAGAGTAGATACTATTCACACTATCAGAGTGGATACTATTCACACTATTAGAGTAGATACTATTCACACTATCAGAATGGATACTATTCACACTATCAGAGTAGATACTATTCACACTATCAGAGTAGATACTAGTTACACTATCAGAGTAGATACTAGTTACACTATCAGAGTAGATACTAGTTACACTATCAGAGTAGATACTCGTTACACTATCAGAGTAGATACTATTCACACTATCAGAGTAGATACTATTCACACTACCAGAGTAGATACTATTCACACTATCAGAGTGGATACTATTCACACTATCAGAGTGGATACTATTCACACTATCAGTGGATACTATTCACACTATCAGTGGATACTATTCACACTATCAGTGGATACTATTCACACTATCAGAGTAGATACCATTCACACTATCAGAGTAGATACTATTCACACTATCAGAATGGATACTATTCACACTATCAGAGTGGATACTATTCACACTATTAGAGTGGATACTATTCACACTATCAGAGTGGATACTATTCACACTATCAGAGTGGCTATTATTCACACTATCAGTGGATATTATTCACACTATCAGAGTGGATACTATTCACACTATCAGAGTGGATACTATTCACATTATCAGAGTGGATACTATTCACACTATCAGTGGATACTATTCACACTACCAGTGGATACTATTCACACTATCAGAGTGGATACTATTCACACTATCAGAGATGATACTATTCACTCTATCAGAGCGGATACTATTTACACTATCAGATTAGATACAAGTTACACTATCAGAGTAGATAATAGTTACACTATCAGAGCACATTGGCAACTAATCTCTTGATACATGGCTTGACACTCTGAGTGGGTTCTTTTTATGTCCTCCCTCCCCTTGGACAGACACAACACAAGACAGGATCAGCAGTTTTATGTACTCTCAGGGTGTGTCATGTGACTGACATACATGGATCAGCAAAGGTTTTTACACTTTGATTGCATCGCCGCTGAGCCTGAGATTGAACCTGGTTCTTTGGAGTGAAATTCCCAGCATGCATGGCACAGCTGCTTAACCAACGGGCCCCCCCCCCCATCACTGTGCACTGTGTGTGTGTGTGTGTGCGTGTGTGCGTGCGTGCGTGCGTGTGCGTGCGACATGTATGCACATGGTTCATTGGTTAAATTAGATGATATGTAATCGCAAGTCTCCCTCCCGCCAAATCATTCTTCATTTATGTAGTTTAACCCTTACCACTCTGATGTCAATATTCTATCCTTTACTGCGTCAATAGCAAAGAAACTGGTGTACATTTTTCAACAATTTTGGTGGACGATGTTGCTGTCTGTGACAGCACCATCTTCCACCAAATTTGTTGAAAAATGAACACCAGTTCATCTTTAAATTTAATTTAAAAGTTTTTGCACCAGAGTGGTAAGGGTTAATACTTTTATAAACTGAAAGCCAAGCATTTCATTTTCAAAGCAGCTATACAGGTTGGTAAACTGTTTAATATTTTGAACCTAATTTGGCTGGACCAGGAAAATAATTTTCAAAATATTCAGAGGTATGATTCTTAGATTCGTTTTCCAGCCAAATTTATTAAAAATATTCAATAGGTTTCCTGTATGGTTCATCTGTGAAAGGATTAAGAAAAACTAATCCTCAAAATAGTACTTTTTTCAGAAATTGACATTCGAAAGGCGATATTACACAATTGAAAATTGACAGAAATGTCTGAAACCCGAACTTGATCTGTAACATCTCATACCAAAGCCATGTATCAATTTACAGTTGAATATTTCGAAAAAGTGTGTAAAAGTGCATAAAGCCGATATTTTACGTATTTCCTAAGTTGAAAGAGGATGTCACTAACTCCATAAAAAATTTATGTAATTGGCTGAAACTCAAAATTAATTCATAATTTCTTATACCAAAGCGCAGTACCAATTCTCAGTTGAATAACTTAAAGGAGTGCAAAAAAAATGTGGAAAACTGATATTTTTCGTATATTTCATAAGTTGAAAGGGGATGTAATTCCATAAAAAATTGACAGAAGCGCCAGAAACTCGAAACTTGCTATGTAACTTCTCATAACAAAGCAATTTTCAGTTGAATATCTTGAAGGACCGCGAAAAGTGTGGAAAACCAACCATGACAGACAGACGAGCAAACCTATAGTCCCATCCCACCAGTTTTACTGGTAGGGGACTAATAAGTCAGCCACCTTTTAAAACTACATTGTTATATAATGCTTGTAAACTGTAGGAACAGTACTCAATTTCACAAACGTTTTAATAGCTGATAGATTTCAGCTAGTTTAATCCTTGATGCATATCATCATCACAAAGCTTTGCCCTGTATCACACCACACACAATTTCCCTTTAATATTGAGTGGACAGCAATGGCCACACTTGTGATAATTGGGTGTGAAATTAGTGCTGTAGCGCAGAGCTGGCAACTTGTGATGACAAAAAAGTAGTAGAAATGGCACAAATCCAGGAATTTTAAGACTGGTAAGGAGTAGGAGAACTAGTCCTGATTCAGGGAGACTTCCGGAAATTCAGGGAGACTTGGGAGACTTGGCAGGGCCATAGAAATCTTATATTTAGTAACCAGGTTCACAGACCTGTGTCCGCAAAATCAACTTTTGCGACGAGAAACTGCAGTGGGCCTGAGATTTATAGTACACTAGTACCTTATAGATATTATTTTTGTTTTTCTTTGGGGGGGGGGGGAGGGAGTGTGTAGTTGGGGAAGACTCAAATCTTGGGGACCCTTACTTGCCCCGTAGGCCCTCTGGCTATGTTACTTTACTAGTAAACGCAAGCGAGATGATAGCTGGGACAAATACTCATGCTACTGGATTTTCTTAACATATTCAAAAGCTTTTCTATTCTGAAATTTGACACAACAGATTTCATAGGTGAAAGGGTTAATGATAAATAGTCACAGTCATTGGTGGAAAATACTTGTCTTCAAAACATTGCCACTATTCTTATCCACTTCATTTTGTTTCCTTTTAATTGCATTAGACAATTATTTCAGCTGAAAATCTCAACCAATGAGATCTAATCATAGAGAGAACCCCATTTTTCAGATGAGCAGATAAGATGAAATGTTTGAGCGTTTAAACACCAGTGTTTCTGACATTCAGATGCTCAGTCTGCTCGGCCACTGGCAGTATAGGCATGCAAAGCTGCTGGAGTGTGCTGTTTATTACATCATTCTCAGCTCTGTTATACACACAGTCACACTCGTACTTACTAGTGAAAAAGCTATAATTGTAATGCTTCTAAGAAATGTGCCTTTAATATATATCTGAGAAAATTGTTTAAATGTGTGAAGTTTAAGTTTCAATTTGCTTTATTCTCATAATTGTGCGTAATTTTAATTGTTTGATTGTTTTACGGTAAATTAGAAATAAATTATTAAACCTGCTTAGGAGACACTACAAAGGTAATTATAGACTATTTTATGTAGTTATATTACAAAAGTTGAGGGGTACGTTTTATTAATGTACCTTGTTTATCCATCCATCATCTGACTTCATATGACATCATAATTAACTAAGTGATGTGTATATGAAGTAACATGAATGACTCGATTTAGTCCATGTTTCACGCTTAATAGTGGGACACGTACGAATTGTATGTCGTTACCATTTACTAAACATTCTGTTGAATATTTTGAAACTAATTTAACCGGGTGCTGTTATTTTTTTAAAGTTACCACTGGAATGACTGGCTCGATAATCGAGCCATTTAATCCAGTGGTAAATTTTCTAAAATTGTCTTCTCTTGGTCTGCAAATGGACATCTTCTATGAGAAAATAGAAATTCTATTGACCAAATTCGAGGGGTTACGGGTTAATTGTGGAAATTAAATTGGGGAAACACCCACATCCCTGTTCCTCATAATAAATATTGACCGTATATAGCCAATTACAATTTCACATTCAGAAATTCCATTTTATTCCATATGATAATTGGCATTCCTTATGAAAACAGTGTTGCTATAACCTGTTGCAGTCCAAGACACCACAGCTTTCACAAAAATTGCTTCCAAAATGTACCCCCAAGCGATCATCCGCTAACTTTGTAACTATTAACCCTTACAACTCTGACATAAATAAATTGAAAATTTTAAATTAAACTAAGTGTTAATTTTTCAACAAATTTGGTGGAAGATGCTGCTGTCTGCAACAAACGACCACCAAAATTGTTAAAAACTGTACCCCAGTTTCTTTGCTATTGACAGAATAAAAGATAGAATATTGACATCAGAGTGGTAAGGGTTAAATGTGACCCTGCTGTAAGACATTAATTTCAATCAGCAAAAAAATACTTGACTTGAATATTTTGAAAACAATTTGACTGAAAGTTGTTGATGGCAACAACTTTCAGTCAGATTGTTTTCAAAATATTTAACAGGGCCTTGGAATATTTCTTCTGCAAAAACTCAGCAGTCAGACAGTTAAGAATCGAACAACAGTATGGCAATCATGTTACTGCAATGTGGGAAGTGATTGTGTACACACAGAGATGATAATGCAGTACTGGTAGATAGACATTGCATACACACAGAGATGATAATGCAGTAGACAGTCTATCGCTTTATATATCCAATCCAGTACATAATTGCAGATTTGTGAGCAGGAAAGACACTTAACAATACATATTGCCGTATAAAATGATAGAGACTAGACCTTAATCTGTATTTCAAATCATGAGACATGATGTATTATTACCAGTTTGACAATCGAAAGAATTTGTGGATCAAACAAGGGCATAATAGTTATAATGAAATTGCTGTTGTAACATTAAGTTATTACATTTAAATGAAATTCCATCTTGTCTAAATAAGGGGTATAGCCTGATTTCTTTGGAGATAAACAGCTGAGCGAGTAGTTCAGTATGTCACTACTGATATAGCTAATCAAATTTCCCTAAAACGTTGCTACACTAATAAATATTTTCACCTCAAGAAAACCATGCTTGATTTCTGAATTAAACTATTCATTTTTAGCTCACCACAGTCAGAGCTTATTCAATGACAATTTTTTTGTCTATCATTTGTCATCTGTCAACAATTCTGTTTTGTTGATGGATTAAACATTTTACAGATAATTGTTCCTTTTTAGGCAATAACTACCAAAGCTATGAATACGAAGTGATTATGCCTTTAAAAACCAGAGCTATAGCCCTTGTTAAATTTTATAAGTATTGAAACCCAAGCATGGGAAAAATATGTTTGTCACATGCTTCGTCATTTGTTGAAGGATTAAAGCCAAATTTGCCAACTTATAGTTCCTTCAGTTAAGGGAAATGACATTGCAGATAAACCGTGATTAGGCATGCTTGTCGGATGTCCTTATGTACCAAATGCCACTTATGATACAGTTGCGATTGAACTAGTCATTACAGTGGCTCAGCCCAGAGGCAGCTGCAAAGGAGCGATGGTTCAGTTGATCAGGCAGTGACAAAACAGCACCACTGCAAGGACACTGTTGTGGTACTATATGCCAATGTAATGGAGCAGTTACATAGTAGGTACATAGCAGTGCAACAGTTGCAATTCCACCTGCAGATTACAGCTGTCATTCCACCACAATTTCAGTAGCAATGCAGCGGCATCCAGTCAGCGGCATTGAGGCGCCAATGCAGCTCTGTAACCAGTCATTGACAATGCGGCGACATCAGCCAATGGCAATGCAAAGCCTCCAATGATGCATGGTTAGGTCACCATTTTGATAATAACCATTAACAGAGACAGTTTAGGCAAGATATGAAGTGTATGACGTCATGGCTGATTTGCTTGTTTTAAACCTGCAGAGCTTGTTAACATAAATACTGTCTGATCAGAGAATTTTTCAATAGAAGTGAAAAATTTAGCCAAAACTGGTAACCGTGAATAAACTTAAACAAATCAATAGAATACATACCTCCCAATAGATGTCTGCTACCATTATATGTTATTGATGCTATTAGCATACTGTGCAACAGATGTGTCAGAGTTTCCAAATTATCTATCTATATGTAATTCTATAACCATAGCTCTAATTCAATATCCATAGCTGATAATGATAAATCATGCAATGAAAACTGCTGGGTAAAAGAAATTTTAATTTCCCTCCAATTTACCCAGTCACGGTCGCATCTACATTGCCATTGTATTTATGTGTCACTCAGCAATCACCATGATACTCAATGCTAAAGTAGAGGCATGGCAGTTGATTAAGCTGGAACCAGTGGACAGAGCAGAAGTAGGGCAGCTGCATCATGAGTGATCAAAATTAGCATAGTCCTATCATAGAGGTGTCATCAAGGCACACAGTCAGAGCAGTTGTATGGCAGTGGCTTCATAAATACCCTCATTAAGCCAGAGTCACTACATACATGTAGCAGCGGCTTCATTGATGTGCAATGTCTGAGTAGTGGTATTGCTGAGGCTCCGTGATTCTTCTATGTTAAAGCAGCGGTATGGCAGCTGATCAGCTGCTCAAGCAGTAATTTTTGTGTGTAGAGCAGTGGAGCTGTATCTATGGCTAATTCGCCGCTACTCAAACAGTGCCACTGCCACAGTTTGCCACAGCAGGGGACAAAACGTTCCGCTGCCTGAGAAAGTTCCGCTGGCATTTGGCAAGGGATATTAACTTGTGAAATCCCAATTTTAGGATAAGAGCATAAGAAAGATGTTAAATAATTTGAAACTAATTTGACTCGAAGCTGTTACTGCCACAGGCAGCAACAACTCCGTGTCAAATTTGTTTCAAAATCTTAAACACAATTTTCTTTATCTCATAAAGAATTTTAGTTTAACCCTTTAACACTCATATCACCCAAAAACAGCTTCTGCAGTGGTCTTGAGAAATGTCCATTTGCAGACCAAGGTTATTTTTGGAAATTTACCACTGGAATCACTGGCTCGATAACCGGTCTGCAAATGGACATTCTCTGAGAAAATTGAAATTTTCTTGAATGAATTCGAGGGTTAGCCAGTGTTAAGGAATTAAAACAAAAGCCATCATTCATGTGGACTCAAGAGATGACATATCCACACATGCATGCACGCACACCACACCATCCACAGACATAAACATTTCAGCTAAATATACCTGTTGTATGGATGATAGGTTATGGTACCAGATGGGTGACTTAATCATTGCATTGAATCTGAACTTCTGAGTGCATATACTCTTGTCACAAGTGTGTGTAAGTGTCCAGCCAATCTCAATCATAACACATTGCCTGGTAATCATGACGTTGTGAATTTAAGGACATGGTTCATTGGGCCAGCATGTTTCCAAATCTAAAAATTAATACCCATATAAATACATTGAATAGTATGGACAAGAGAAACCTGAGATTTAGTTTTTCTTCCAACTCCCAGTAATTACTGTTAGGAATGTGCAGATGATGTTGACACGGAGTATGTGTAATCATAGTAATGTGACATGTTCTCAGTGGCTGTTTAGTGTACAAATTAGTACATTGAACAACACCCTACAGCAGTGTATCCACATAGGTATCTTGTTTCCATAACTATACCTTGTCAAACTTAGTCTGATTGCTTTTTATTGTTAAGAGGTGAGAGAAGACATACAGTCCTATAATCAATAGAGTATCAACTTTACAGTAGTCATAGTAAGAGCCTACTGTATAGAGTGAGGAAATCATAAGCACCCTTGACTGGACTGAAATCTGAGAACTATTAGATAATTAGAATGCTGGGAGGTATAACTATAGGTATTGCAGTTCA
Organism: Chaetoderma sp. LZ-2023a; assembly: GCA_034401795.1. NCBI lineage: Eukaryota > Metazoa > Mollusca > Caudofoveata > Chaetodermatida > Chaetodermatidae > Chaetoderma > Chaetoderma sp. LZ-2023a. Next base: position 62,174,913 of record CM067367.1, read on the forward strand.
ATGACCACTTCATACAACCTTTGATCCACAGCGCTATCAAATTTTATATAGCTAATATAGATTGCTGAACACTTGAGTTATATAAATGACCATGTAAACATAATATACAATGTTGAAGCACAGGGGATGGTTGCAGACTAGGGCCTACCAGGTAAGATTGCATGCACATGTAGACCCGCAATAGGTCAAGCTGCATGAAGATATATTAATCAAACAGTGAAAATTACAAAAGCTGTTTTATGGTTTGTCAGGCAAAACTAATCTATTTTAAAACTGGTTTAAAAATAATTAATACTAAGCCATTTTGCGGACCAGTCATCCAGAAACAATAATTCAATGCTTTCTGAGCATCCTAGACATATTATTTTCCTGTAGTAATTGACAAAATGTTATCGCAATAAGTTTGGTAGCTAGAACTTTGGTTATAATTCATGAGAAAATATTATTTTTGCAATGGAAATCTTCACCGTTAACATTTAACTGATCTGAAAAACAACAGGTGTCTTCGATCAATTCCTAGAGCCATGATCAACCATATAGACCAGACGACCAGAGGGTCTGGTCTTATGTTTTACTAATTACATATACCTAACCACTTGCATTACTATTGCTCTTTCCTTCTCTGAAGGGAAGCGTAGTAGGATGAATTTTTTACAACCAATGTTTGCTTGGTATTGTGGTTACAGTGACTGAAGGCTTCTTCAGGTATCTCCATACTCTCTCTAATGATGAGATCCATAGTAATTGGCTTGAATGCTATATCTCAGAATGCGGCAAGAAGAGGGTTAATCCAATACCCAGAGCCACTGAGAAGGTCATTAAGCACAATGACAACCTCTCACATGACCTTGTTGGTAGCAACCAAGACTTTGACGAATCCAGTCATATAATCCAGCTTTATGCAGATCCATGAAGAGGCAGATGATTCAATCACTACTCGACTCTGAATATCTGACTAAAGCTGAAATTAAAAATTAACCAAATTCTCTATATTATATAACAGGACACATCATTCAGAAATACCCAAATATGTTGAATTCTGACATATCTGGGTATAACAAAGGCTGAAGACTATAATGAATATCTTTCCTGAATATGACTATACTAATAAGATTTTACCATTTAAATGAAGCCCCCCCCCCCCCCCCAATCCGGGGCCCCCCCCCCACCCCCAAAAAAAAATTTGACAGGGGGAGGCTTGAGGTCGGCCGTAATCCAAGGAGGTAGGTATATGTAATTAGTAAAACATAAGACCAGACCCGCCGGGTCGTCTGGTCATTATTACTACATTACAACCTACCTCCTTGCATTATTATTGCTCAAATACAGATTTCAACATTGCACAAAGCCCAGGGAGACAAATTTTTGCGCTAAATTGATGTCAAAAATAGAAGGAATGAATACGAAGTTAGTAATAACAAGTAGAGTAAGATACTACAAATGACGGTAATTCCTCAGAATTACTCTCATAAGTACCCCTAATAAAAAGGGTACAGAAGAAAGAAGGAGAGCAGAAAGGAGGACATTAAACAACCCCAAGAACACAAGAGTGAAGAGATGATCATGCAAGAATGAAATGAATAAAAATAAAGTGTGAAGAAAGAGATGATATGAAAGAGGTGAAATACACACATCAGTAACTCCCCCTCATCCCAAATAAAATTTCTTATACGATTGAAGATTATGAAGGAAGAGAAGATGACGATGAAGAAATGTCGTGGTCCCTGAAGCTACCTTCTGAATATTTTTATAGAAGGACCAGAATTTTTTAAGATAGAAATTAATAAAGGTTAGCAACTTGAATGAAATCATCAAGAGAAGATCCATAAAAAAGGGCACAAGAGGTGGCAAGGCCCCTAACATCATGGGTCTTAACACCAACTAATGAATTGTCCCCGGGGAAGCTAATTCATTGCAAATTTTAATAGTATCAACGAACCACGTGAAATAGTAGTTAAATAGGCAGAACAATCAACGGCTACTGCAAACATAACCGAAAGATGTCTATCATCGGATCATTTGCAAGCAGAACGGAATTTGTAAATATAGACAGACATCTGGAGATAAAGCAGAAAGCCCATGAAATATGATGGGTTTATTTAAAAACTCAATCGAGTTTTGGAAAGAAATTCTGACCTAGGATAGAGGATAATGCTAATACCCATAACTTGAAAACTATCCCAATCAGCAGATAAGGCATGAATTTCCGAAAGACAGCTAGCAGAAGCTATTGCTAATAAAAAGGATGCTCCGAGAGTAAGATGTTTAAAACAACCAGATCCTAAAGGATTAGAGAGTTTACCAGCTAGAACCTGAAGTACAAGGGATAGGTTCCAAGATGGAAGGCATTACTGAAGGGAGGATGAAAATTTCCCAAAACCCTAAAGAGATCGTGAAATGTTACTGATCTTGAACCGAAGGACTATGTAGACATGTGACAAGAGTCCAGGCAAAGATGACAAGACCTAACAGGGGTAACGTACAGATTCTTCTGAAAAGGAAGAAAGTTTATGAATTATAATGGGATTACCCAAGAATTGGACTGAGTTTTTTGACAGAAATTCTGCCCTGGGATAAAGAATAATGCTAATACCGGAAATTTGAAAACTATCCAATTCAGCAGAAATGGCATGAATTTCAGAGCGACGGCTAGCTAATGCTACTGCTAATAAAAATACTGCTTTGATGCTAAAATGTTTTAAACAAACAGAACCCAAGGGTTCGAAATGTTTCCCATCAAGAACCTCTGATACAAGCTTAAGGTTCCAGGAAGGAAGGGGTTTCGTAAAAGGAGGACGTGAATTACCCATACCTTTAATGAGGTTGTGAAATTAATTTTTGGACTTGGACCGAAATGTCAAGAAAACATTTGACAAGGAGTTCAGACCAAATCGATAGGGACTGACAGTGTTAACTGAGAGCTTTGTCTGATAGAAAAGGAAACCGAGAAATCTGTGACCTGAGGCTCAGAGGGAAGGATAAAATGGACTGAAACCCATTTGTTGAAAAGCTCAAATCGAGCCTTATAAATGTTACGAGTGGAAGTTCTGAGGAATTTCTCCAAAAGTTCCTGAAAACTGACTGAAAAGATTGATGAAGTAAGGGTCAACTCGACAACTTCCAGACTGAAAGGAGAAAGATTTCTGGATTCTGATGGAGAATCCTGCCTCTGATCTGGGACAATAGATTGTGGGAGACGGGAAGTAACAGAGCGAGATCTACAAGAAGGTCCAGGAGATCCGGATCAACCAGGATTATGTCGGCCAAAACTGAGCCACTAACAGGACCCCAGAAGGAAGTTGCCTGATGTTTCAGAGTACCAGAGGAATGAGAATCATTGGGGAAATAACATAAGCGAACATGTTGTCCCAAGACTGAGATAGAGCGTCTACTGAAAGAGCAATGACTTCCGGAAAGAGAGATATGAAGGTGGATATCTGTCTGTTCTTGCCAGAAGTAAACAGGTCTATGAGGGAAAGACCTAACCGGAGAAAAATTGACTGGGCTACAGCCTCTATCAACTTCCGTTTCTGGGATCCTGGAAGGACGAGATAACTGATCAGCCAGAAAAATCAATTTGCCTGGGACATTGGATGCTTGAAGAGAAAGCTGTGGGACTTGTACCAGTGAAGAACGATCAGTGACTCTCGACAGATAGAGACTGACCTGGACCCTTCAACCCCACCTACTGATTGAAGAATGAGACTACTGTGGTAATGTCTGATCGGATAAAGACTGAGACCGAGAATCAGGGGTTCCCAATGAACTAGGACATGGAAAACCACCCACAGTTCTAAAAGGTTGATATGAAAGGAAGATTCTGTGAGGGACCAGGATCCTGAAATCTTCTTGGAATCCCCGGGAGCGCCATCCTTGCAGGGATGTATCCGTGAAAAAGATGGCCTGAGGAGATGGTGGATGAAGAGGGACCACTAATAACAGGGATTGACTGACCTTCCAAAACCGGCAATGGTTCATGAGTTGAAATTGATGAGAATCCAATGATACAGAAATCTAGAGACTGATTCCAGTGGGTCATAAGATAGAACTGGAAGGGTCTTTTCATCAGAGGAGCCCAAGGAATCACTTTCTATACCTAAACCATGAGGCCTATGAATCTGAAGAAAGATCTGACCGAAACTACCTGGCCTACCTCAAGAGGTTGAATTGTGGATACCATTATCTGCACATTGGGAGGGAGGGAATAACTTCCCATGAGAGGTCGAAAGAGACCTCCCGGTGGGTAAAAACACAGACCAGAGGAACCGTTCCATAATATGATATCATGTATAAAAAAACAATCTTTGCAACCAGCAAGACAAAATATGTAAAGACCACCCATTAAGGATGCTTATAAATCGATCCTGATTACAAAACGAAATGTGCACATCGGTTATACACGTAATACATTAAAAATAAATTAAGAAGACCTAATAACGAAAGGAGATAAGAAGCCTACCAACTGAAGATATACTAGTATGATACCTAATATCTGAATAAAGAAAGCTATAAATGAAGAATAAAGGATAAAAAGCCTCAATATTCCAATTAGGGGTAGGCTGATAATAGTTAGGATGTTGATAGTTAAGATATCTCTTGAGTTATCTCAGTATAAGTCCAAAGTGTTCAAGAGTCTATTTAAATAATTTAGGATGTTACAATGAAATCAGACTTTCAAGCATCGATTTATACTATTAGAAAGTAATGTTTCTTGAATCAAGTGAAAGGTGATGTATCTTAGTTATAAGAGCTATATCCTTATTCTAACCCCTTCCTGAGAGGTAACTTGCATTGATTTCTACTATACAATCTCTACCACTATCTTCGTATGGAGAAATAAGCATCATAGAAGTATGGCCGTTGATTTCTACTATTCAATCTCTACCACTATCTTCGTATGGAGAAAAAAGCATCATAGAAGTATTGCCGTACTTATTTAAAGTTGTAGACATTGAAACATTATACGTAAATTTATTTGAAGTGTTTTAACTAGATTTAGTGACAAATAGAAATCCCATAGTAAACCTAGGGGAGGGGTGAGAGTCTAGCTATAGCCAGATAAAATTAGATAAAATAAACTGATCTATGTATAGGATCTATATAATAACCAAAAGAAAAACTCCATGTAAACAAAAAGGGAACGAAATATATACGGGGTGAATTGTCAACGACCGATATAAAAAGTGACAGGAACGATGATGACAATCTGACAGCTACCGGAAGTAGATAAGGGAATGAAAAAGGATAAATTTCCAGCCCCAAATCACCAATCCCGAACTGGTGGGAAAGAACATGACTCTAAATAAAATGTTTTAGCTAAAAATAAGAAAATAGCCTTGAAAAAAGGGTAAATAGAAGAGAAAAACCCGATAATGTCGCCGAGATGAAATGAGACTAGGACGAATAGACTGCCGAACGAGGAGTGTTGACGATAAAAACTGACAGCTACTAAAGAACGACGAAATATGACAAAGAAACTTATATTAAACAAAATCACAAAATACCATAAGAGCAAATCTAATCTGACTTTTAGGAAATTAATATTTTAAAACAAAAGGGTGATAAATAAGGAAAAACAGCCTTAAAAGAACAAAATATTCACGATAAATATAGAATGACATGTAAATTATCCTAAAGTTATGAAAGTATGTCAACCTGCCAATGTAGAAGGGAGGTGTACTATATGAAAAGATGAATGGCCCGAATAGAACTGTACCTCTAACTCGGGACGGAAAAATTACCAAAACATAGCTAATTAAATCTGACAGATAGGAAAGAGTGCAAGAAGAAAAGGTTGAGAACGAATAAAAATTACTATAACTTAAATTGTGAGAAGGCAAGGAGAGATAACACGCAGAAAAGGGGAGAAAGAAGACTGAACTACTAAGATACTGCATGAGAGAGTACTGCTAGATAAGATAATGATATGCACATATGTAATAAGGTGAAAAAAGATCCCATTGAAAAAGAAATAACTTATCTAGCTAAGAAAAATTACAATTCTAAACAAAAAAGATAATAGGATGCCCGAACCCCGATCCAAAGAAATGAGCCAAACCCGGGTCCACAAAAGGGACCAGGGAAACATGAGAAAAAATGCCCAAAAATAGCGGAAAATACATTTTTATTCTGACTCTGGGATCCGGATTCCACCCCGGGCCAAAGCCGGGCCTGGGGCGGGGACCTCGGAATTCTAGAGAAAAAGATGAAAGATCATGGAGAACACTGCAAGGCACCTGGCTCCGGAGCCCGACTGAGCCCCGGGACCGGGGGAAAAAATAATAATAAAATCACAAAGATACTGACCAAAATTATTTGAAAAAATTAGATTGAATCTGACATGCCAAAAAGCCCAACCCCCGCCCCAGACATAATAAGAAGCCAAAGCGAAGAAACGACCAGACGACCCAGAGGGTCTGGTCTTATGTTTTACTAATTACATATACCTACCTCCTTGCATTACTATTGATTTTTACAGCCAATGTTTGGTGTGTATAGTGGTTACAGAGTGACTGAAGGCTTCTTCAGGAATCTCCATGCTCTCTCCAATGATGAGATCCATAGCAATTCGCTTGAATGCTATATCTCAGAATGAGGTAGAAAGAGGGTTAATACATAACCCAGAGCCATTGAATGAGTCATATGGCATAATGATCATCTCATTGGCTGACAAACATCACATGACTTTGTTGTAGCAACCAAGTCTTCATTCCTTGATGAATCCAGTCATATAATCCAGCTTTGTGCAGATTCATGAAGAGGCAGATGATCCTATCACTACTCGACTCTGAATTCAACTAAAGCTGAAAATTAAGAATTTTCCTAACTACTTAACATTGCCTACTGGGATAATTGGGAACTTTGAAATGGTGGGGCCTTGAAAATCTAACTCTACTGGAATAGAATGAACAAAGCCATTTTCTGAACCTATAGCGTCAAAAACGAGATTGATAACGACCACCAGAATTACGAGAACCTCTAGAGTGTTTCTTAAAAGGGATCTGGGCTCTCGACCTGTTAGAACTACGTCAGAATATTTGTCCTGAACAGGAGATCTATGTTGAGGAGACTTTCGAGGAGAGTGAACCCTCGAGAAAGATCTAACTGGAGAATGTGATCTAGATCTATTGAATGATCTATTAGAGTTTACAAAAGTCCTAGATGGGAAGGATGACTGAGAATCCGGACGAGAGGATTTTTTAGGTGGAGATGACGAGGGAAAAGATCGAACTGAAGTAAAAGATCGTTTCTTTGAGGGCTGAGACAAACCCACTTTGGCAGAAATCTCCTGAATACTCTTAAGCCTTTCCATCTCCTTCATAATAAGACTGGAAGACTCGGGGCCAAATAACTCTTTACCAAAACAAGAAGTGGTAATGAGGGTATCTTTAAGTTTCTGAGATATTGCTAAAGGGCCAAGAGCTCTTTTTCTACGATAGTTATTAAGAAAATCTATCAGACGAGCATCTAGGTTAAGATTGAATCTAGAGATATCTGCCATGCAAGCTAAGGAAGACTGAGGAATAGATTCTCCTCTAGAAGAAATCTTGAAAATAGCTTCTGACAGAAGAGCCGAAAAGTTAGATAACTTAAACCTAAGTCTAACTGATTGTTCCAAAGATTTGATCATGGCCTAATCAGAAACTACCTATCTACCTGTGTCTTTGATCAGCTCCCATGCATCACCAAATAAAGACTTAGACCTGATAGCTGCGTCAAAATCTGAAATAGGGACTCTAACAGAAGAGGCTAATTCTGGAGGATATAGAGAAAAATTTGAAAAAACAGGCCTGTTGGGAAAAATGATCCAATATATCAGCGGAGAAGTTATTGATGGGAATAACTTGATTAAAGGAAACATTATCTTCCGCCACCAGAGGAGAATCATAAGAGGAAAGATTGGTATGTTCTGGTAGTAAATCAATATGAAGAGTATCAGCAAAAGATTGAATGATAGGATCCTGAGAAGGAATAGGATCTTGAGAGTCATCCACTAAGGAAGAAACTTCTACATCACTAGATAAGATATCCGATACTGAAGAAGGATGAAATGAAGGAGCTAATGATATCTATAGATAGTCCCTAATCATATCGCCAAAATTTTGTCCTGATCCATAAAAATTGGCCAAAATCCAAGATGGCCACCGGCCAAATAAGCCGAGTGGCTTCGTTTGAACAAAAGTAAATCTCTATGCCATAAGGATGCTTCCTGCCAAATATAATTCAAATCGGCCTAGTAGTTCTCGAGAAGACATTTTATATTTCCCATTGCTTTAGTATGGGCCCATTGCTTTACTACGGGAGACTATGGCGGGAAAACAAACCAAGATGGCAGGAAAACCGTTTATCCGACAGTCTCGAAAGTGGGATATTTGAACTGGCCACGCTGATAAGTGTCTGGAGTCTGGAGTCGTTTTTGTGAAAACTAGGTCATCCAAGATGGCTGCTGAACCATTTGGTCAATCAAGGCGTCTTGAACAAAGTTGGCTTACCTCTTTGCCTTAGATGAGGTTTCATAAGTTTTGAATCGATTCCCCAAGCCGTTTCGGAGAACGAGATTTTTAAAGACATTTCTAAAAATTGGCCGAAATCCAAGATGGCCACCGGCCAAATTGGCCGATCGGCTTCCTTTGAACAAAATGAAATCTCTATGCCATAAGGATGCTTCCTGCCATATATAATTCAAATCGGCCCAGTAGTTCTTGAGAAGACATTTTATATTTCCCATTGCTTTAGTATGGGCCCATTGCTTTACTACGGGAGCCTATGGCGGGAAAACAAACCAAGATGGCAGGAAAACCGTTTATCCGACAGTCTCGAAAGTGGGATATTTGAACTGGCCACGCTGATAAGCATATATATAAGACATTTCCAAAAATTGGCTGAAATCCAAGATGGCCACCGGCCAAATTGGCCGATCGGCTTCCTTTGAGCAAAATGAAATCTCTATGCCATAAGGATGCTTCCTGCCACATATAATTCAAATCGGCCCAGTAGTTCTCAAGAAGACATTTTATATTTCCCATTGCTTTAGTATGGGCCCATTGCTTTACTATGGGAGACTATGGCGGGAAAACAAACCAAGATGGCAGGAAAACCGCTTATCCGACAGTCTCGAAAGTGGGATATTTGAACTGGCCATGCTGATAAGCATATATAAAGCAATTTTCGCCATCAAAATACATCAAATACAAAAAAGCCAGTATGACCAAGAAACGCTAAATTTTGATTGGTTGATGGCGGCCATGTTTTTTAACGAACAAACTTCCCGTGAACAAACTTGAAAGGCCCTTGGTTCCTAAGCATATTTAAAAAATTTCAGCTCTATCCCTTCAACGGTTCGAGAGAAGAAGTCATTTCCACGAAAACTAGGTCATCCAAGATGGCTGCCAAGCAAATCGGCCCATCAGGTTGCCTTGAATAAACTTGGGTCTATCGTTGCCACAGATGATGTGTTATGAGTTTTGAATCAATTCCACCAGCATTTTTGGCCGGTGGCCATCTTGGATTTTGGATGATCGGCTTCGTTTGAACAAACTTGAATCTCTATGCCCTAGGGATGCTTCCCGCCAAATATAATTGAAATCGGTCCAGTGGTTCTTGAGAAGTCATTTAAAGAAAAAGTTGACGGACGACAGACAACTGATGACAGACGACACACAGACGACGGATGGTCGCCATCACGTAAGCTCACTTGGCCATTCTGGCCAGGTGAGCTAATAACAACAATTTATTGGTTAACTTGTTCCAAGAATAGTACCATGTTATCAAATTCTTCCTTGTCATTCGCTCATGCAGACAGCAACTCCTGTGATTCAATCATATACTGCTACACACCGGAGGTCTTGTGTTAAAAGATTTTCTTGCTTGTGGGTGTGTCATTGGGTCGATCAGGTTTCTACTCTCTGATTTTGGTATATTGGACAGTCTTGGAAAGTGTTCAACTGTCATAGTTGATGTTTTAGAGGGGAATATTGGTTAATCTCTAACATTGTGCCTGAGGTGATAATGACCAGACCTCAGTCTCACTATAATTAACAGGTCTTCTCTGGAGTGCCAGAACCTTGATATGGATGCGTGGAGGAATGATGACGATGACGATTCACTGTGCTCTCCAGCTGCAGTAGCTTGATTATATTCTTGATTCTATTCTGTAGCTCTAAACAGTCCTTCTTTGGTCACTGATACTTGTCCTCAGCTAGAGTCATTAGCTCCCTCGGGTTCTCTAGTTCTTTACGGTATCCATTCCTATTTCTTTTAGGGTGGTGTGTCAATAGTACATTGAATACGTTTATGCATGGCTGGTGTTACCACTGTCTCACCAATAGCAGCGGTTTCTAAGGCTCTCTGAGACGCAGAGACGTCTGGTGGCATTAGCAGAACATAGTCAGAAATAGACCACGTTGTAGGGTCACTCACTAACAATAAGACCGCATTGCAAATACTGGTAGTATGTATTGAGTTATTGGAGATTATGTGGTCCGGCCATTGATGTGTGACAGTACGAAGGCTGCTTGCAGTGACATGCATCAAGCTTAGACATTTAGAACTGTCTTTGGGTCTGTCCATCTGTAACAGTTATACAGCATCAGCGAAACAATGGTTGCATCATACAAGCGTTAAGTTTCTTGGCCTGGCTGATCATTGATCGACTGATCTTGAACTAGTATGCAGCTATAGGGTTGTCACTGACAAGCCTCTTTAGTATACATAGTCAGAGTACTCCATCTCAATAGATAAGGGGGGATCCTAGTGGAGTGCTCCCGCACAGATGACCGAACTGCAGCATCGACGGTAGCATTTAACTCACACCAGAGAGAGGTTATCTCCCCATGAAGAACATGGTGAGTCAGTCTTTTGACATAACCAGTGGCACATTGGTTCTTATCAATTGTTCTGATCTTATCTGCATTTCCCATGTCAATCCCGATGAAGTTGCCGTAGCAATTCAGTGCTATGCACAGAAACCGATGGTGCTCCAGCAACTTTCAGAGCTTTGGCCACCCTAATCATTTTGCGACAATCATCTGTGGCTATGAATGTCATCTGCCAATAATTCGGCTTGAAGTTTAACATGTTCTTTCGGACGCAAATTGTATGCAAGCTAGGACTGACCCCAAAATCATACTTGTCAACATGAACCTGTACCCACGTATTTAATGAGTAAATCAAATTAAAAGTTATCAAAAGAAAATATAAATGTGCACACGCATGCACGCGCGCACGCACGCACGCACGCACGCACGCACGCACGCACGCACACACACACACACAATGGTCAGCAAGATAAAACTTAGTTTCATTAGCACATCCAAATAGCAGTTTAGAACAACAACTAAAATCTGCAGTCACACATGCAAATGACTAGAAAGATGGACAGACAGAGACACAAAAATTAGTATGATAGTGGGCCTACATTTCTTTCTAAAATAAAGTCAATGAACCTATGCAATCAGTACATTGTAACCATCCTATTAAGTTTTGCTAACTTATTTCAAGTAGCAATTAAATGGTTGATTAAAGAACTAAATCTGGATGCACACGCAAATCAATGGTATGCAATTAAGAGTCATGGAAGGGCAGATAGATGGACTGGGTATAAAAATAATAGGCCTCTTCCTAAACCAAGGCTCAAGCGGTAGCCATGAATTTTTCTTAACCCTTTAGTTGTCAAGATTTGTCATGAAAATTTAGATTTTTGCTTAGTAAATGTCATTTTGCAGACCAGCAGATTATTTTTTGAAGATTTATTTAGTTTGAGTGACTCAGGATTGGTTACCGAGCCAGTCATACCAATGGTCAAATTTCAAAATAGTCTTCTGGCCTGCAAATGGATCACTGCAAAGGCCGGTTTTGGCCGGCTTGGCCATCAAAGGGTTAAATAAAATTACATGAAAGTGTACTAAGGTGCAGTGGCTGAGTGGTTAGGGAGTCAAGCTTGTGACTCTGTCGCGGGATCGATTTTCGGCCGGGTTGCTGCGTTGTGTCCCTGAGCAAGGCACTTCACTCCGCATTGTCCCAGTACACCTATCTGTAAAATAGGTACCTGTGAGGGCAGTGTCAGCAATAGGGAATGTCTACAAAAAATTCATTAAGCACCTATAAATGGCCGCCGGGCTGTATGCTCCAACAGGGAGCTAAGATTGAGCAGGAATGAAAAAGACCCAAGATTGTACAGCGCTTAGAGCATGCAATTAGTCCGTGGGCTGGAGGGGCCCACCTGGATACACCTCCCCACCCCATAATTGACAAAACTATATTTTTCTAACAGCTTTCGATGCCCTCTTTAAGATTATGTATGTTAACATGTGATAAACTGGTACTCAATATGGTTTTTGATGGGTTATATTAGAGTTAATACCCACAGTGAAGCAGACCGTATTAAGGGGTAGGGGTATTAAAAACTGAGATATATTTTGATAGAATCATTGTAGATTAGTGATCGACCACTCAAAATGTTGCTTATAGTATCGTCTACAATTGCATATGGTTTACATGCAAATCAGTTTTATAATGATGTCGGCAGAGGTCAAAAGGTCACAAATCTTTGCCACAGCTTAAAATCAAGCAACTGTATGTTGCTATCACTGACTAAGCACAGATAAAGGAACATTCTAGTCTTAACAGCTTAAGATTGATCAAAATGCACCATTTGACAAATATAATGAGTAAAAGTTTACTCATTTAATAGAATATTGTTACTATGACAACTCACAGAATAGCCAATTTTTGAGAATCGATGAAAAATGTAATCATTGTAAACTAAACTTAAAATGAGTTGCTGCCTAACAGCTTACACCGCCCTTATTTGCAGTTATAGGTGGCAATAAGACCCCCACTTCATATCAAGGTAATGTGTTTATTTATTTATTACTGCATATTCTCTCTCCACATATGATATAGGATAATACAGGTGGCTGCTATCAGCTGTTTACACTTATAAATCATTCAGAGAACATTTTCCTGCAATCTGATGTCACAGCTTTAGCTCCGCACACTAAATTCAAATTTTATTCAGCTCTCATGTTTATTTGAGCTAATTCTCATTTAAATGAGTATTTTCCAACAATTTCTTCGAGATGACAGTACCAGTGCTATACCAAGAATGTACTGTGCAAATATCTAAGAAATCTGTAAGGGTTTTATACCTTATTTTTTAAAATATGCTACCTAGATGTGAAAGGTGGTTAGATTTTGATAGATGTGACACCAGCGCCATCTGGTGCCTTTTATAGTCAAGGTGGGCCTTTAACATACATAATCTTAAAGAGGACATCGATAGCTGTTAGAAAAATATAGTTTCGTCAATTAGTGGGGGGGTATCCAGGTGGGCCCCTCCAGCCCGCGGACTATATCTATCTATTTACTACTCTTACAATGGATGAATCCAGTTTTAACTATTCCCCGCCCCTATCTAGCTAAGCTCCACCCACCCTTTGCCCGTGTTTGGATCAATTGATCAATGCACTCTCTGAATCTCAATTACCAGAAGACTACACAGGTACATTGTGCAAGCTGTTGAATATTTTGAAACTAATTTGACTTGGCAGCAACAACACCCAGTCAAATAACTTTAAAAATATTCAACATCATGTTTATTAAATAGTAAAGACATACAATTCACACAACCTGAAGGACTATTAAGCATGTAAGACAGACAAAGTTGAGTCACTCATGACATAATTGATTATGACGTAAGCCTACTACACATCACTTAGTTCATTATGACGTCATATGATTGACTGAGAAACTAGAACCCTCTAATGCTCTACGCATATATTTTAATCTGTCAAATTTGAAATGAGCTAACTGAAATTCCCTACATTACGCTGCAAGCAGTGATGTATTTCATATGCACTACAATTTATTGTCAAGATTTAGGGATAAGATCAAGATATTGCAAAGATCACCTGATCTTAGTGATAAAGGTTAGTTTTCATGAGCTTATAATGTAGTTTTGATAGACTCAGACAGCACATTTCATAGGTCCTCTTTTTGGCATGTTAACAAGGCATGGAATTTATGGTAGACTAAGCTATTGTACATTAACCACTATGCATCTGCCAGAATGTAAATCTTTTTTAGTAATTGGTGATGGCATCTAGATATTTTCATCCTGAATTTCTACACATTTTGATGGCTTTTTAAAACTGGAATCACCATGAAACCGACAACTAATACTTAATATTTTTAAAAACATTTAGTTGGTTTGCGCGTTAATGACTTTCAGTCACATCGAATCATCAGGAATGTTAACTGCGTGTGGAGTGACAGAGGGGGTGGGGTGAGATAACTGTATCTTGGGTCTGTCCATTCTTTTTGTTTATTTCAGAAATTACTGATTAATTGTTTATTAACCCTTTCAATCAAACACGATATAGGCATAATTATTATGACGGTTAATAACTCCCACAGTACGTCTTCAGGTAGTATGAGATTTCATCTAGTTGAACTATGGTTGACCTTACGCCGAGTACTGATGGGACTCATGCCCTACTAGCATGACATAGTTATTATGCCCCCTAATTATTTATGACAAGAAAATGTCTTTAATATTTTGAAATTAACATGACTGGAGACAGCAACAGTTTCCAACAGACTTGTTAGATTAATTTCAAAACGATTCATTTTCCATAAAATATGCAGTTCTATGGTTTTTAGTTTGAGTAAGCTGTTGCTGAACTGTCTGTCAGCTGATTTCTACAGAATACATTGTCTATGGGGTGGATATGCTACCGTAAATATTTTGAAAACAATTTGAAAGTTGTTCGTGGCTAACTTTCAGTCAAGTTGTTTTCAAAAATTGTCAGCAGGTCCAGAGCTATTGACCCTTGAAATTACTGTCTGGTGGCTTGCAGCAGTCAGCCAGTTAATCCTTTAAGTCTTGAATTTGTTCAAGAAATTTTCAATCTTTTCAAAGAAAATGTCAATTTGCAGACCAAGAGAAGACTATTTTTGAAAGTTTACCACTGGTCTTCTCTTTGTCTGCAAATTGACATTTCTCGAGCCCACTCTAAAAGCCATTTTTGGCTGATATACGGGTTAAAGGGTTAAGAGTATTGCTGTTGTTTAGTAGCACTGATCTCATACTGTACATCATTCTGTCCAATGTTGTAGATCAGCCAGTCTTCAGACCATTAAGTCATGAAAATGTCACTCATTTTTCATAGTTTTTGGACATAAGTACTGAAAATGTCACTAATTTCTCTTAGCTAAATGCACCCTCAGGCTTGACAGTTATTGTACATAGGTCTACATATCTAATATTATAGCTAAAATAGCCTTTTAATGGTAAAATTTGGTCAAGAAAATAAAAATATTTGCTAATTGAATGTTCATTTGCAGGTCAAAACTATCTTTTAAAAATATACACCAGGTATGACAGGCTCGATTACCTACCATGATTTTTGCCTTAAATTTTCAAACATAATCTCTTGACCTGCAAATAGGCAAAAGGCCCACCTTGACTATAAAAGGCACCAGATGGCGCTGGTGTCAGATCTATCAAAATCTAACCACCTTTCACATCTAGGCAGCATATTAAAAAAAATAAGATATAAAACCCTTACAGATTTCTTAGATATTTGCACAGTACATTCTTGGTATAGCACTGGTACTGTCATCTCGAAGAAATTGTTGGATAAATATTCATTTAAATGAGAATTAACTCAAGGCCCTGTAGGTGGGGCTTAGAATACACCTTCTGTCTCCTCTGCGTGTCGTAAGAGGCGACTAAAGGAGGTAAGGGTGAAGTAACCCTGACAGAAACCTCGAGTGCTGAAGACGGAGGTTTCAGGCCGCACGGCGCACTCTAATAAACCATGGATCCACGCACTTAACGCATATGATCATGTCGATAGTCACTTACAGGACTGGCGGTATGATCAGCGAACGAAAAGAAGAAGAAGAATTAACTCAAATAAACATGAGAGCTGAATAAAATTTGAATTTAGTGGGCGGAACTAAAGCTGTGACATCATATTGCGAGAAAATGTTCTCTGAATGATTTATAAGTGTAAACAGCCACTTGTATTATCCTATATCATATGTGGAGAGAGAACATGCAGTAATAAATAAATAAACACATTATCTTGATAAGAAGTGGGGGTCTTATTGCCACCTATAACTGCAAATAAGGGTGGTGTAAGCTGTTAGGCAGCAACAGCCTTCAGCAACAGTGTTTGTAAACTGTATATTAGCCTTTCTAATACCGGCTTTGTAACAATTAATCTTTTGATATCCGTGGGACAAGTGTTGCAGAAAACTGCTGCTGTATTTGACAGTAACAGATATCCCCATTCCTATTTTCAAAATAACCACATTAAGAATACTACATGCATCACTATCTAATAAAACTTTCTAATACCTCAATACAGAGCTAAATGTATTGCTAGATAAATTTAATTGGTTGACTGCTGAATTCCTGTAGGCTACATTTTCAACAGGGTTTAACTCTGGATATATGATGAATATTTTGGAAACAATTTGACTAACATAGCCACCAACCACTTTCAGTCAAGTTGTTTTCAAAATAGTCAGCAGTTATTGTCAGTTGAAATTATTGTCTGATGGCTTGCAGCAGTCAGCCAGTTAATGTTAAATTAATTAAATAAATCTTTTTGAAGGAGTATGTGAATATAGTACACATGTGTATAGTGTGACTATGCAGAGGGTGGACTGTCCTACTCTATAGTAAACCAGTCATCTAGGTTTAATATAGGCTGTGTACAGCTTCCAGGTGCTGAGCTGTGAGATGGTAGGCTATTTTATGCATGTGCCATACACTTCATCATAGAAGCTCCGCCTCAGAGGGTTTTAATTTCATCTCAACCAAGGGAATGAGAGTTGCGGCAACTGCAGGGACAGATTTCGGTTGGCTTGACCATAGATATCTTATATACTGACTAGATGGCTCATGCTCATACCCTCAGTATGGGGCTAGTTGTCACAATCGCTGATGACTTGAGTTTAGTAAATTGCAATACACCTTTCCCACATTAACGTCATTACACCAGGATTCCCCTAAAACTGACCGAGCCAGTCATTCCAGTGGTAAATTTTCATAAATAGTCTTCTCTTTGTCTGCAAATATGGATAATTTAAATTTTCTCGAACAAAATTTAAGGGTTAAAGGGCTAATATTAAATAGGGTCTCTATAATAATGCTACATATCTGCCTGTTACCTCATTGTTACTAACACTTGTTTAATGTTTGCACTATTGTAGTACATTCCTGCATACATCACAACTGACAAGTATACCTCCTGACATCCTGATTCATAACCAGACAGCCATTGTTTCATAGATATTATGTAGTCACACGCCACACTTTCAATACCTATCATCAAACAGGTTTGTGCGGTGACTTCCTCTCAATCATTTATAGTTTCCGATCATCCAGTACAGGAAATGCCATGGCGCTCTGTAAAGGAGTGTCAGACAGTCTGATCGCCTCCAGAGCATGTGGGAAAACATGTACATGAACCGCTACATTGTTCAGCTTCATCCATGGATAGTGGGACTGTATTGCACATTTTAAAATTGTTTAAAGCATCCATGGAAACCCATCGTACTAACATACGGCCCCTCACATCGCTACAACAGCGTAGCATGTTGGCGACACCGTTCAATAGGATGTGGAAACCAAGCTGTCCAGTCAGCGATGTTTCGCGATGGCACAGATGTGTTTGTGGTGCCATTAAGCATCGCCTTTCTCTAGAAATGCTTTTAGAGTTACCAAGCGGTTACAGTTGTACTACATTAGTGAAACATTTGTTGCATTGCAAAGTATATTTTTTGGATCCGGAGAATTCCTTGACACCTAAATCCAGTTTGCGTATATAAGGACTTCCAGTTGCGCTGTCCATGGTGCAACATGTGTCGGAGTCAGAAAAATAATTTCTGGACCTGTTAATATTTTGGAAACCATTTGACTGAAAGTTGTGGGTGGCTTAGCCACCACCAACTTTCAGGCAAATTATTTTCAAAATAATTAGTGTATCCAAAGTTAAAAACATGGAAAGTCTAGTCTACAAAAATTCAGCAGGCAGTCATTTAAATAGTGTGGAATTTAGATCTGATTGATGTACGAGAAAAAACAAAGCAACATGCATCTCTTACACACACACACGCATCCATTAAACCACACCAACAAACCACAACAACATTAACTTACCATTATAAATTCAGGTCACAATGACCAATAATACACCATAAATTCCAACTGAAGCTAATTCATATTAATTTAGAACAAGTCTGGCTACCTATCCAAGACATCACCATCCCACAGAAACCATAGTCGCAGTCCTACGCCGACCAGGGGTCCACATTGGCATCCCCTGGATCAGACCTTACACCAACTGCACATGCTTTGGCTACATTCATGAAACAGTTCTCATTCTTGACAAGATTGAGTGGCTCTGCAGCTTTCAGTGACTATAGTTCACTCAATCACACCGTATACTTTTACATTTGACCATAATCCTGCATGCTTTGGAATCCCAGTGTCACAGGTTAAAGATATATAGGATCATTGAGAACTCGTCGTTTCTGGTATGTTATGATCAAAGTTAATGGCTCAACCTCAGTGCCTGTCCCAGGAAAATGTTCTTGCTTAATACATGTAGTTTGGCTCTTGGCCTTATATTTATGTACATGTACTTAAATGTATGGCCATTTTCTCAAATAAAATCAACCAAAGGTTGGTCAATGATCCTTTGTTTTCACAATATTCAAATCATTTTTTTGCTTTGGTTATAGTTACCGAAGATAGCATTAATCACCTAATTATACGGTTTTGTTGGCCTATTTATTTGGTCTTGTGGTGCTTTACCAACTTTGTTGACACAATTTCTGTTACAAGATATTGGTCTCGCACATGTATATCAATCAATGTCAACAATTTTCAACATGCATGTAAATCGATTTAAGTAACTTCATACTTTTCTTGGATATTCTTGGCATGATTTCCTTGGACCTCAGCCATTGTATATCATGTGCATGCAAGCGATGTCTTATTTAGGAAAGATTGTTTGGCAGCGGTGATACAGGGAGTTCAAGTGTTGATTCCAAGGTATCATTACTCGTGTCTTCAGAAAATGTGGAGCTCTATATTAAACACTTCAGTATGCCATTTTACTGGAAACTAATCCAGGAGCCTGGTGAGCAATTGCTTCCAGATAAATTAGTTTCAAAGTATTCTGAAAGAGAATGTTTCTTACATTATGTGCCAAATATGTATGCAAAATTTCTTGTATTTGGTCTGCTATGAATTGAATGGGTTGTCACAGCATAAAATAATAAAATTTATTTTTATCTATTTTCAGATGGATTTACTGAGATGGAACTGTAGAAGTGAATTACAAAATTCTTAAATACACCAGAAAGTTTCTCAAATCCACTACCTTCATCAACAGAATTCTTATTATAAATATGGAGATGGGTAGCAGTTGTAAATTATGCGCCTTATATTTGTGCGTTATACTGTTTATTATCATTGATTTATTGCCTATAAGTTATGCAGTGGAGGCTGACTCTGTACATCAACCTAACAAGATGGCCGTTATACATGGCTCAATATGCTCCTATACCATCATTGTTAAAGAAATTAATGACACTTCAATATGTCCCAGTATGGCTGCTGAAAGGCCAGTCAAATCAGCTAGAATACGCAGGAGACGGCATCGAAGTAAGAAAATGTATAAATCTATAGCTCAAGTCAAAATGAATGGCAATAAGCAGCGAGATCAAGTTCAACAAGATGGCTGGCGAGAACTTAATTCAAAACTTCGAACTGTTGAAAGAAAGTTAGCAATGGAGGTGCTGAAGAATAGTCTATTAAACTTAACACTTAGTCGTCATGGAAACATGCTCAGAGCAGCGGAAAATCTTCTTAATGAGCATCGAACTAATTTTACTAAGCTGGAAAATTCTATTACAAAATTAAACAAGAAAGTCTATTACCAACGAGGAGTTAGTCGTAGCCTTGGCAACAAACTGTCATCGGTGATGCTTGATATTGTGGAAGTAAACCAAGTATTAAAAAAGAAGGTTCCGTCAGAGAATACAAATCTCGGAACAAAAGACATCCAAGTTCAAAATGTGGCCAAAGTGCGGTCTTGTGGAATCACTCATGAGCTGTCATTATACAGAGGTAAGATCAGAGATTGAAATTAATTAGACTATGGTAGCAGAGACTTGCCGGGCTTGTAATTATTTATGAATTCACGTGCTCTTGAAATACATATGTGGCTTAGACCTTTACCCCTTGAGCTTGTCAAAAATGGCATCTGCCGGTGTCTGTCAGAAATATCAAAGATTTGACAAGAGACTAGAGACGCTAACTTTCTTGGAAAATCCAAGATGGCCAGTGAGAAAAATTAACCCTTCTCAATTCTCGCCTCTATGTATACACCTGTGCAAAAGTTAAGCACCACCCTATTTTTACGCACATGCGAGGGTATATTCATGTGCTATGAAGAAAGCAATAGCATAAACATTTATGTACCCATCCATCTTAGTGCAAGAGGTAATAATGCAACTAGAGGAATGCTGATTATGATGTTGGGGAAACACTGTATGTTTTTGTTTGAACTTGAAAACGAGGCCTGAATATGGTTACGTTGACACAACTGACAACTATTGCCCTACAGTTGACACACGTGGCTAGATTGTCATTAATGGTGTCTGAAAACGAAGTTTAACATCTGTGCACGAGTTTGAGACTGTCATTATTAATACCGGGTATATCCACCTTGTGCCTGGATGACGGCCTGGACACGACGTCTCATGCTGGTCACCAACCGACTGATACGCCATTGTGGTATTCGTTGCCATTCAAGATGGAGTGCATCTGTTAATTCCTGTAGGTTCTGCACAGGAGGATCCCTCCTTCTCACCATGTTTCCCAGAATGTCCCAGATATGCTCAATAGGGTTCATGTCAGGGCTCCTTGCTGGCCATGGTAGGGTTTCGATGGCATTCTGGCGGAGGTATTCATGCACAGCTCTAGCACGATGTGGTCGGGCGTTGTCATCCATGAATATAGGGTGGGTTCCAGGTGCATGATTTACAAAATGAGGGACCACAACTCTATCCAGTATGGAATCTTGATATCTTTGTCCATTTAGTGTTCCAGGTACAGTCAACAGATCCAGCTTACAATCAAATGAGATGCACCCCCATATCATAACGGAACCTCCACCAAATGGAACTTCTTCCATGATGTTACGTTGGTCGCACGACGTGCGTCTGGACCTCCATACACGAGTTCGACCATCTGTGGCATGAAGCAGGAACCGACTTTCATCGGACCAGTGTACCCGTCTCCAGGATCTCATGTTCCAGTGTCTTCTTTCGTTGCACCACCTCAGACGCTCCTCTTTGTGGTGTGCAGTGAGGAGAGGACGTCTGACAGGTCTCCTAGCTTTCATGCCAGCAGCATACAGTCTCCTTTTGACGGTAGACATTGACACTCTATTGCGCGTTTCCCATTGCTGGCTGAGCACTCTGCTGTTGGTGAATGGAGATCTCCTAACAAGGCGTACTAGGGCTCGATCATCACGGGCAGTAGTCTTCTTCGGTCTTCCAGATCTAGGCCTGTCCTTCACCTCGTTAGTTTGCCCATGTTTTGCAATCAAACGACTGATTACAGTATGGTTAATGTTCAGCTGTCTGCCAATCTCTCTGCATGACATACCAGTGGTATGCATGCCTATGATTTGCCATTTCACACGATCACTTAACCTTCGTCTTGCCATAGCGGTTCACAATCAAGAGCTACTTCTCTCTGTACAAATAAACCACGGTCATGAACACAAAATTCCTAATCTTGTCGCCTAAATCTGTATGTAATGTTCTACACCTCAAACTGGACTTTTACATAACTGAACACGTGTGCTGTTTCCCGCCACGCACGGACATCAAGCGGCGTGAAGTCATGCATGCATGTGCATTTCGTACTTGGAATTATGTCAGCTAACGCGGGGACAAAAGTATGGCAGCCTAGTTGTACCGTCATGTTTCTACGTTCTATTGTTTTTGCTGGTGCTTAACTTTTGCACAGGTGTATATATTGACCTTACGAATACATTATAACCCAGAAATAACATAACCCATTTCCGAAACAAAACAAGACATACTGTTGAATACTTCGGACTTAGTCTGATAGGAAGACATTGCCGCATAAGGCAGCAATATCTTTCAGTCAATTTAACTCCTATTCAAATAAGCAACAGAGCATTTCTTACATCGGGTTTGAAATTGTAATAACATGTTTCTGTTTTTGTTTTGGAAAGAGGTTAGTTTATTCATGAGCTGTACTGTAACCTAGTTATATTCCTTTACCCTGTAACCCTCAATTTGTTCAAATAAATTTAAAAATAGAAAATGTCCATTTGCAGACCAAGAGAATGCTATTTTTGAAAATTTACCACTGGAATGATTGGCTCGGTTATTGAGCCAGTCATTCCAGTGTTAAATTTTCAAAAATAGTCTTCTTTTGGTCTGCCAATGGACATTTCTCAAGACCACTGCAGAAACCATTTTTGACTGATATGAGTGCTAAATGGATACGGTTGACCCGTGTTCGATTATCACAATTCGCTATGACAACCACAGCCTATGGTTATCGGTCACTTAGGTCCAGATCAATAAAGTAAACTTTACCACTGAAATGACTGGCTTTAGTCATTCTATTGACAGGTTTTTAAAATATTCTCCTCTTGACCTGCAAATAGACATTTCTGTACTACACAAGCCATTTTAGCTAACTTAAAATCACTAAAGAGCTGTAGATAACTATTACATTATCAAAATATACTTTAAAGTCTTCGTGTCCCATTACCTTGTAAATAGACACACTTTTTGCACAAGATGTGATGCCCGTTAATTTCATGGCACAAATATGCTATGGCAGAACTGGTTCACCACGGCACTACTACACCATTTTTTCAAATTTCAGTAATTATAACCTTTGTTCTACTTTTGGTGAATTATAGCAGCTTGCTTTAATATGACATCATGAATGATACCTTGTATCTATGATAAAATCACATTTAAGTGCTGATTTCCGTGGCAAATTTCGAGGGTGAAAACTCTGTCTGCACATGCAAATGATCGTTAATGTCAGCCAACTCTGGAAGCTTTATAGCATGCACATAGCTGACATAGGACGTATTCATGCAGTACATTTGACAGCCTGTATTTCAAAATTTGGATTTCAAATTATCATCAAAGTATATAAAAGCTTTCTCCTGGAAATTGACACTTGCCCTCAACAAACCGCTGTCAAACCTACCGCCATGAATATGTCCTAGATGCATGCTTATGCTTCCAGAGCTGGATGACTAATGACCATTTGCATGTCCAGAAGGTCACTGCGCACTAGGTAGCACTGCATGCTGGTTAGCACTGCACTATGGGTAAATTCATTGCGCACAAATCAACAGGCACCTTATATCTGATGCAAATGTGTCTCTATTTAATGGAACACAAGAACGTTATCATAGACCCGATAAGAGAAATTTACAGTACCAGAAATAATCTGGTGCATATTTTGAATGAAAATGACGAAAGCAAGCAACATCTTCCATGACCAATAATCTCAAAATATCCAGCATCTGGTTGACGAGAAAGCAGGAAAAGTTATGTAATGCTATCTTTATTCCAGCATGATCTGCAAGCGTCAAGCAGTGCGAATTAATCCTACTGACATTCTGTTTATATATATTCAGGGATAAACATTTATTTTACGGGATAAACATGGAAAGTATAGGTATGTTTAGACATAGTTGTTTCTAGTAGAAGCTGATACGTACTTAATTCAGGTACAGATATATTACTTTCGCAACTGACAAATCATATGTCATGAAAATGAATGTTTCCGGCAGCGTGTTGGCTGTCTGCGCTAAATCATGGAATTAAAAACTTAATGTTTCCACCACCCTCATCTGCACGCACACACGTATGTCGATTATAAAGGCCATGCGAGATAACATATTCTCGGCATAGCATGAAGCCATGACACTATGTACAGATTGAATAAAGGTGTATGACAATAATTTACCTTTCCAGAGTATCCATCGATGATCTGACATCATATGACGTCATACTCAGCTAAGCAGCATGTATAATGACGTCATAATCATTACATTATAAATGATTCTATATGGCCCGTCTTTAACTGTTAATAGTCCGACATGTTATACGATTTGTATGTCTCTACTAATTAATAAACATGTTGTAGAATAGTTTTAAAATAATTTGACTGGGCGCTACATTTTGATTGGTCCACTGCAGCCATGTTTCTGACGTAGCACCTTCCCTTGAAAAAACTTTAATGGCACTCAGTGCATAATGATATCTCCCAAATTTCCACCCAATCCGCTGTGGTTCTGGAGTCATTTTGGCAAAAATTTGGTTATCCAAGATGGCCACCAAACCATTTGGCCAATCAAGTTCCCTTGAAACAAACTTGGTGCAGCTCTTGCCTTAGATGATATTTCATGCGTTTTGAATTGATCCTCCAGAGGTTTTGGAGAAGATTTTTTAAAGACATTTTAAAGCAGCCAGTTTCTTTGACGGATCAACTTCTCTTGAACAAACCTTAATGGCCCTTAGTCCATAATCATATATCACAAATTTCGACCTGATCACTTCAGTGGTTCTGGGAAACGAGTCGTTTTTGCGAAAATGAGGTCATCCAAGATGGCCACTGAACCATTTAGTCAATCAAGTTCCATTGAACAAACTTGGGTCAGCTCTTACCATAGATCATATTTCATGAGGTCGGAATTGATCCCTCGAATGGTTTTGGAGATTTTTAAATACATTTCTAAAAATCAGCCAAAATCCAAGATGGCCACAGGCCAAATTGGCCGATCGGCTTCGTTTGAATAAAATGGAATCTCTATGCCCTAAGAATGCTTCCTGCCAAATATAATTGAAATCGGCAAAGTAGTTCTCGAGAAGACGACATTTAAAATTTCCCATTGCTTTAGTATAGGAGCTTTTGGCGGGAAAATGATCCAAGATGGCCACCAAACTGTTCATCCGACAGGTTCGAAAATTGCAAATTTGAGATCAGAATACCCAAAAACCTATATAAAACCAATTCGGCCTCAAAATCCATCAAATAAAAAAATCCAATATGGCTGTCAAACACGCTATATTTTGATTGGCCCACCCAGGCCATGTTTTTTGATAGATTAACTTCTCTTGAACAAACATTAAGGGCCCTGAGTCCCTAATCTGATATCACAAATTTCGGCCTGATCGCTTCAGTCATTTTTGCGAAAACTAGGTCATCCAAGATGGCCACTGAACCATTTGGTCAATCAAGTTCCCTTGAACAAAGTTGGTTCAGCTCTTACCCTAGATCATATTTCGTGAGTACTGAATCAATCCCTCAACAGTTTTGGAGAAGATTTTTAGGGACATTTCTAAAAATCGGCCAAAATCCAAGGTGGCCATCGACCAAATTGGCCTATCGGGTTCCCTTGAACAAACTTGAATCTCTATGCCTTAAGGATGCTTCCTGCCAAATGTAATTGAAATCGGCCCAGTAGTTCTCGAAAGTAAGACATTTAAAATTTCCCCATTGCTTTGGTATGGGAGCTTTTGGCGGGAAAATGATCCAAGATTGCCGCCAAACCACTTATCCAACAGTTGCGAAAATTGCAAATTTCAAATCAGAATACCCAAAAACCTATATAAAAACAATTTCAGCCTCAAAGCCCATCAAATAAAAAAATCCAATATGGCCGCCAAACATGCTATACTTTGATTGGCCCACGGCGGCCATGTTTTTTGACGGATCAAGTTTTCTTGACCAAACTTTACTGGCCCTTAGTCCCTAATCATATCTGCCAAATTTTGGCCTGATCCCTTCAGCGGATCTGGAGGTCATTTTCGCTAAAACTAGGTCACCCAAGATGGCCGCCGACCATTTGACCAATCAAGTTCCCCTGAACAAACTTGGTTGAGCTCTTGCCCTGGATCATATTTCATGTGGTTTCCTTCAATCCCTCAAGCGGTTTCGGAGATTTTTAAAGACGTTTCTAAAAATTGGCCAAAATCCAAGATGGCCGCCAGCCAAATTGGCCGATCGGCTTCGCTTGAACAAACTTGGATCCCTATGCCCTAAGGATACTTCCTCCAAAATATAATTGAAATCATCCCAGCAGTTCTTAAGAAGTCGTTTAAAGGAAAAGTTGATGGACAGACGGACGACGGATGGTCACCACGACATAAAAACAGACAAACAAGAACACTGGCGCGATAAATTTCGCTAAAAGTATAGACAATTATGGTTATGAATAAAATCAAAACATAAGTCATAAACGCATTAAATACAACCATCACATACAGTTTGATGCTGAAAAGACTAAGTACACAATGTGAGAACAAGATTCCCTGGTATTGCCCAATACGAAAGCCATAATGACGTGGCCTATTGAACTTAAGCCAAACTGTTCCGACTCGGTAGATGCAATGCAAGAGCTACAAGCCTAGGTAAGACACTGCATTAACAGATATGTCTCTAAAGTCTCAATGTTAAAAAAAACATGAAAGGTAGGAATAATTCCAAAGAATACAGCTAGAAATAGAAAATTTCTACGAGTCAAAACATTCACAACAATTATATTTGATGTCTCAGATAAAGTTCATTTCCACACTTAAGGCAAAACTTATATGTATCATCTTTATCAGAATTTGTATATGATAAAGTTTTACTATTACTTGCATTGAAAAAATTAATCTTAGAATTTCTAGAAACTACTTTATATTGACTTTAGTCCTTACCTGGATGATAGGGGGGAGGGGGGGGGGGGGAGGGGTGATAACTACGTCGTGTTAGGCAGGGGCCTAGCATTCAAGGCGCCTCACCCTGCACGGGTGATACCTTATGGCTCCATGCAGTGGAGTTGATGGATCCAGTGTAATTCTTTGGATCATCTCCAATAGGTGGAGTTGTCATCATCAGAATCTGATGAGAGAAGTTGAATGATGCGATATTGCATGTCATTCCTTGAGTGTGCATGGATGTTGAAGTGTCCTGATACTTGTGTATCGTACGAGGCACTTTTGTAGAAGTAAGAGATGCTTCTTAAATGTTCTTTGATGCATGTTCCAAACGGGCGTTTTGTTTCACTAACATACTGTTTCTTGCAAACTTCGCATGTGATGAGATAGATTACGTTTCTTACTTTGCAGTTGCTAATGATTTTGGACCTGTATACCTGTATATGTCGCCAGTATGTGTGCTATAAAAAAAATTAGTTTTGATTATATTTTAGCAAATATTGCAATTCCTCGTGGTGCAATGCTGGAAAGGATTGCGAAAAGGAGGTCTATCCTTATTTGGTTTGGGAAGACGTGCTCTAACCACTTTGTCTCTTAGTCGTGTTCCTCCAGTATCCGAAGACTGGGTTTTTTTCAGGGAAAGCAAGGCAGCACCTAGCGTTGGATTCTAGTAGAGGTCTTAAATTGAGAACCACTGACTTAGCGAACAGATTATTTGGTGTATAGTTGCTTATAAAGAAAGTTTTGATTGACTTGTTCTGTGTGAGCTCCTCTCCAGCGGGGGGGTGGGGTGGGTGGGTAGAGAATATTGTTGCGTTCCTTTGATAATGCTTTATCATATGCTTTTGTGGGAATGCTGCTAGGTTATCCCCTAACCATATAGTGTGAAATTAACTCTGTTCTGTGCCTGATGTATTCTATGGTGTCAGCGCAAATTCTGCGCAATCTCAGGAACGGGCTCGCATTTTTGCATGCTGGCAGGTGGGCCGAGCTGTATTCCAAGTAGTCATGAGTATCAGTGGGTTTGGTGAAATATGTGATCTTTCCTCCAGGAGATAGTTTTACTGTGGTGTCTAAGAAACTGACAAGATTCTGCTGTGAATTTTATATGTGCCCCTACACCGGTTGTGACTGCACTGCCCCTTTCCTTAAAGGGGGGGGGGGGGGTACCGCAAGGTCTAGGAACACCGACCAAGGGGACAAATCTATCGGCGCCGGAGACGCAGAGTATGTAACAAAAAGGGCGAGAAAAATCAGTCTCAGGCCATTCAGGCTTTTGAGTCACATGGCACTCAGCGTAAGGTTTTACATAATTCCAATTGAGGAGATCCCAAGACTATCTGAATTGGTAGTTATTACTCCCCTTACCTGGATGATAACTTAACACTTTTATGATGAATCCGGCCAGACCCGGCCTCTGCAGTGGCCATGTGGAATGTTCATTTGCAGGTCAAGAAGCCTACCTTTGAAAATTTTACCGAACCAGTCATTCCAGTGGTAGATTTTCAAAGATAGACTCCTCTTGGCCTGCAAATGAACATTCAATAAGTAAATATTTTGATTTTTTGAACAAGTTTAGTCAATAAATGGTTAAATCAATGGGTGCCCCAGTCACATCAAATGTCAGTACCTCTATATATGGCCAAATATGTGGTGACCTGGGTATTATCTTTCCCCATCTGACACGACCAATTGCACATTGGCTCAAAAAATTACAGAAACTAAACTCTGATACTGTAGTTGACTTTAAACAATCTTCATTTTCACCATGCAGATGACATGTTTAGGTTGTAGGAACATTTAGACCAGGGAGATTGTCAATCTGTCCTGGAATAACAAAACTGACTACCATTATTAACCCTTACCACACTGATGTCAGATTTTTCTTCATTTTCAAATTAAATTAAAAGATGAACTGGTGTTCATTTTTCAACAAATTTGGTGGACGGTGGTGCTGTCAAAGACACCAACATCATCCACTAAAATTGCCACTAAAATTGTTGACAACTATACACCAAATCTGTTGCTATTGACATGGTAAAAGATAGAATATTAACATCAGAGTGGTAAGGATTAATGATGCACGGACAGATGGACAAATATTAAGACAATGTGATTGACAGCTCAAAATTCCTGCTGGTTCCACATTTCTCTCCTGTGGAATGGGATCCCTAGGAATTCCAGGTGGAAATAACTGGAGAGTTACGTAAGAAATGACACATGAAATGGCTTTGACACAATTGAGATAATCCGCTTATTTTTATGTGGCTGACACTGGCTGTGCATGTGCTTCCGATTTCAAAATTACATAACACTGCTACGCACCATTTTCTGTCTTCTTTTATAAAGGATAATGCTCTTAAATAAGCTAACCCTTCAAAGGTCAAATTTGGTGAAGAACATTGAAATATTTATTTACCGAATGTCGATTTGCAGGAAAGAGAAGACGATTTTTGGGAATTTATCACTGGAATGACTGGCCAGTCATTCTAGTGATAAATTTCAAAAATTGTCTTGTGAAATGTCCATTTGCAGACAAAGAGAAGGGTATGTTTGGAAATTTACCACTGGTATGACTGGCTCGATAACCAAGCCAGTCATTCCAGTGGTAAATACCCTTCTCTTGGTCTGCAAATGGACATTTTGTATGAGAAAATTGAAATTTTTAAAAACAAATTTACGTGTTAAAGCATTAAAGAGTGAAATTAAAACTATGGAACAGGGGCCACAGCAAAGGACCTTAACCCTTGTAATGATCAAGATTTGGAACGAAATATCATTTGCAGGACATGAAAAAGCTTTGTTTGAAAATTTATCACAGGAATTACTGAATGGCTGGGATATCGTGCCAGTCATTCCAGCTGGTAAAATTTCAAGTTCTATTGGCCTGCAAATGACCATTTCTCAAAACAAAGGCTGCTCAGGATCTCTGACTTGACCATTAAACGGCTAAAACAAAAAAAATTCCAAAGGAATTCTGTCTGACAGAGCACAGGTACTGGACCTCATGGGTAAATCAAAGCTTTAACCAAGGTGAGATTTCTACACCTGCTCACACACACACACACATTCACCATTAAAGATTTCCTTATTCATCAATCAAAAGAGTTATGCAATAATAATAATAATAATAATAATAATAAATAATTTATATATATATATATATATATATATATATATATATATATATATATATATATATATATATATATATATATATATATATATATATATATATATATATATATATATATATATATATATATATATATATATATATATATATATATAGCATGTAATATCTTAAGAGATGCAAATAATATTCTAGGTGTCAGTTTTAATAACCTCTGCAATATAATATCTCTGAATATAACTGTCTTCATCCTTATTCAAAAGTGTTAAATATATATATGTATTTATTGCATAATTACAAGAATGACATATGTTCATGGTTACGCCAAAGACGTTAATGTTCTCATAAATTAACCAGCGCTTCAGCAATACTTTATATAAATTACAGAGGATAAACCCGTCCCACCTGAACCTAATTTTTCTTTAATATTGTGCAATAGACGAAACGTAAAGACTTCTGGTACACATGAAACTTTCAGTCTAATGTTTTAGTTTTCGAGATAATGACAATAATCTTGGGACTGTTTTTTGTATTAGTTCTTTTGAACAATGTTTAAGCGAAAATAGATGATATCAGTGCTAACTACAGCTGGTTTCTTAGCTCTCTCACTGCTGCAAGCAAGTGCAGCCAATAATTCCAATTTTCCAAAGCTCTTGACTTGTTGAATATTTTGAAAACAATTTGACTGAAAGTTGTTGGCGGCTTAGCCACCAACAACTTTGAGTCCAATTTTTTTCAAAATATTTATCAGGTTCAGAGATATAGCCTTTGGAATATGTCATCTGCAAAAACTCAGCTGTCAGACGGTTACTAGAGGTTTAAATACAATTGAAAAAAAGTCTCTAAAGGCAGGTAGGTGGTCTTTATAGCAGGTTATTCCCCACCACCACACAATCCATTTAACACATGCGCATCTGGCTGAATCACCACGTTAGCAGCAGGGGTAGGGTGAGCTGGAGTTGATTTAGAAAATAATTTGACTTTAAGGAATTGCTGCCTTAGGCAGCAACAACTTTCATTGCTGCCTAAGGCAGCAGCAACAACTTTCAATCAAATACATTTCAACATATTTTTAAGAGAATAGATGTCAGAGCACATAATACATATCTTAAATATTTCGGCAGTATTGGAAAGGTTAATCTTAATTGGAGTTTAATATCTACTTTGGCAATAAATTCTGATATGGTGATAAACCAATGGATGGTGGGAACAAACCTGTATTTGCCCTATGAAAGTGAGACTGCAAATATTTAAGGGGTGATAACTCTGGCATTTGACGTCCTATCAGTTTCATTTTCACAACACAGATATTAGATGCCGACCTTAACTGTGTGACCATGTTTGGTGTCAACCCGTCAAGAAATAACAAAATGAGCCGCCATTAATGGTGACGGACAGACAGATGGATGGACGGACATACAGAAGATGGATGGGGGTCATCGCTTTTCGACAGCTGACTGACAAGTAAGCTGAGTTAATAAAAACAATTTTGGCTTCAAAATCCATCAAATAAAAAAATTGAATATGGCAGCCAAACACGCTAAAATTTGATTGGTCCACGGCGGCCATGTTTTTTACCTATCAACTGCCTATGAACAAACTTTAATGGCCCTTAGTCCATAATCATATCCCCAAAATTTCAGCCCGATCCATTCAGCGGTTCTGCCGAAGAAGTCGTTTTCACAAAAACTAGGTCATCCAAGATCGCCGCCGAACCATTTGGCCAATCAAGTTCGTTCGAACAAACTTGGTTCAGCTCTTGCCCTATATGATATTTCGTGAGTTTTGAATCAATCCACCAAGCGGTTTCGGAGAAGATTTTTCTAAAATCGGCCAAAATCGAAGATGGCCACTGGCCAAATTGGCTGATCGGCTTTGTTTGAACAAACTTGGATCCCTATGCCCTAAGGGCAGTTCCTGCCAAATATAATTGAAATCGGCCCCGAGATTCTTGAGAAATAGTTTAAAGAAAAAAGTTGATGGACGGACGGACGGACAGACAGATGGATGCACAGACGATGGATGGTCGCCATGGCATAAGCTCACTTGGCCATTCTGGCCAGGTGAGCTAATAATTGGTACAAATCTTACATAAGCTGTGTGATATTTATTAGTTTATGTGCACTAAACAAGTGTCTAACATCTTAACCCTTTAACACTCAAGTCGGCTAAAAAAAAAAGGCTTCTGCTGTGAGCTTAAGACCAGGCCTGAGTCATTCCAGTCATAAATCTTCAAAAATAGTCTTCCCCGCGTCTGCACAAATGCACATTTTCTGTGAGAAAATTGAAATTTTCTTGAATAAATTCGAGGGTTAAAGGGTTAATTCATATCATTTATTAATATATGAGAACTTTAAGCAATGGTTTATATACAGAACACATGACACAAACGATTTATTGCATTGTTTTTGGCATAGGTGTTCTACATTTGTTAGATCTAGTGTGAATGGCTGCAAAGGTAGAGGATATTTTAAGCCTGATCCAATCACTCCTTTGTATTCATCTAAATATAAATACTAACACCAAGAACAAATGCCTGTTACTTGTACCAGCATTGGTATCAAAGGTATCCTTGGGCTTGTTTGATTCAACATGATGGTTGACCCACTGGACACCATCAACAAAGCAAGCACTGCAACGGCTATACGTGTTCCAATGGTGTCATACAGGAACTCCTATCTATTTCCAAACCTGTGGAAAACGAAACCTTCCAAGTCACACCGATTGGCCGATCTCCACCCTAGGACAAGCAAGCACAGAAGCAAGACAAGATCAGATGGTCAGGCAGCCAACCGAATCACATCATTGTCAGACCCGCTGCTTGTTGGGTTGGTTTTTTTACTGTATTTCTAGTATGGTTTTACATAGGCTCGATCTTATGTTATGAATGCAGTGCTAGCGACGTCCTTCGATGACATCCGAGGCCTTGAATGTTACCGTGCCTGAGTCATCTGACCAAGCGGGTGATGGATCAGACAATTTTCAGGAGTGTGTTGGAGGAAGAGGGAAAATAGATGGAGAAATGAGCCTTGCGGTGGTGCTAAGACACTGCAATGCGTGAATGCATCTGTTAGTTTATTCCCCTGTGGGTGCAACTCTATCCTACGTTATTAGGATAGTGGTTAGTAGACGACTATAACAGTAGACTTCCCCTCATCAAAGGAGCGATCTTGCTCAGCGACGGGTAGGTAGCCTCGAGTTAAAGCAGACAAAGACACATTATCTTCAGATGTCAGTAGACTGCTTATGGCTGACACTGTCTTTCCTCTTCAGATGCTCACTCATTCACGGAATCATTCTCACACCAAACCACATGTGCATGCAGTCTATTGGTCCCATTACTGTTGCTGTGTCGTGTTGACAGCTGTTCTTCTGGCGAGTTTTGAAGTGTGGGGTATGCATGCTATTGTGCTATGACCAAGTCATCTTCATTTTAAAGGTTACCTTAATATAGTTCAGTTCTTGGCCGCCATCCATCTAGTTTATTCATTTATTCAGATATAATCACATATGTCTTGCTTTATCTTCAATCACAGTTTTCTTCTTTCTTCATTTGTTTATTTCACAGACTTATTAAACATCACTGCTTCATCTCAATGTAATTATGCCATGACCATCACAGTGGCGGTTTCCCGCATGCTCTCGTGAGAGCTGGACATTGTGCAAGCATATGCGTATATACGTTCTCGACACGCCGTGATTCCCTCCCTCAGTATGCGTGCATGCGTGTGTGGCAGAAGTGGATGCACTGTGTACTCCACCCTCTCTTCATCAGGGCTTGTCCACAAACTTAAAGCGGACTATTAACACCACTATAGCCATTGGGCGGCAATGGTGTGCTATAACCCAGAAAAATGCTGCCAACGTATTCTCGTTACATTGTTTTGGTAAACGGAAGAACACATTTCTGACAATGGACAAATTTGGCATGTCGAGAAGGGAGAATCCAGATAGATTTGAACACAATAAGCAATATCCTATCAGCCACTGAAAGCATGCCTCACCCTGTTTTCCAAACCATGGTCAAACCACCATGGTTTGACTATGGTTTTACCTTGAAAGACCATCATTGACCATTCAGGTTAAATGGCACCAGTCAGACCATGATCAACCAATTCCTCAAGACCTTGATAAACCATGTTTGATGGTCGGCGAAAGCACGTTTGACTATGGTTTGATTGGTGACCATGGTCAACCATGGTCTGGATGTGGTGCCATTTAACCTGCATGGTCAGACCATGCTCAACCATGCGCTGAAGGTTGGTGCCATTTAACCTGCATAGCTGATCATTGGTCCGCAATCCAACTCCACTTTTCTAAAAAAGTGTGCTGTGCCAGACTGTACAGCATAGAACATTGTACTATTTTGGCCTTAGCCAAAAGGCTGAGAAGTGATTACAATATTGTAAGCATTGTCATGAGCTATGGTAATAGTCATGAAGATATAAAATATCGATCCAACTTTCTAGATATATTAAAATTTTGGAATGGTTAACATACACTGGCTTTGTTTGAAATAAAGTGTATAGAAAAATTCAGTGTGTATTATTACCTGTATGTTTCTATGTATATGACATTTAATATTCAAATGTTATAATTAATGATGATTACATAATTTATGTAATTATAAGACTTTAAATGCAAAAAGATACTTGTTTTCAGTGAAAGAGTTGCCTCCCTTATTAAACTACACCGACCACGGTCAAAACATGGTCGACCATGGTCAATTAACTGTTCCTGAAAATGGTTAAAAGTTTTAAAAAGGGCATTTAAAGAACTTTAAAGTTTAGGAACTGTTCTTCAGTTGTTGCAGAAAATATTCAAGAGCAGCTTAGGGATATTTTAAGACCTTAAATTCAAAAATTGTTCTTCAGTAATATTTTTTTACATTTTGACTAAATTCGCTGACCATGATATCACCGTCAATAGGAATAACATTGAAATTATCCGTTAACCGTGGCCAACCATGATATATCACCATGAAGGACTTTGATAATTGTTAAACATATTGGTGACATATCTGCGTTACCATGAACTGACCATGATATCGCTGTGAATAGGAATAAAATTGAAATTCTCCAGTGACCATGATATATCATGGTCAACAAACGACTGATAATTGTTAAAAATGTGGCAGAGGTACCTGACGATAAACTGACCATGATATCACTGTCAATAGGAATAACACTGAAATTCTCCAGTAACCATGGTCGACCATGATGTATCATGGTCAATGAGGGACATTGATAATTCTTAAAAATATTGGTGACATATCTGACCATGAACTGACAGTCAAGGTATTACTGTGAATAGGAATAACATTGAAATTCTCCAGTGATCATGTTCTACCATGATAGATCATGGTCAATACAGACCTTTGATAATTGTTAAAATGTTGCTGAGGGACCTGACCATAAACTGACCATGATATCACTGTCAATAGGAATAACATTGAAATTCTCCAGTAACCATGGTCGACCCCGATATATCATGGTCAATGAGGGACTTTGATAATTGTTTAAAATATTGCTGACATATCTGATCATAAACTGACCATGACATCACTGTCAATAGCAATAACACAAATTCTACAGTAACCATGGTCGACGATGATGCATTGTGGTCAAGGAGGAAATTTTTAAAACTAATGTCACGTATTTGACCATCACTCGACCATGATTTCATTATCAATAGAGATACCATTGAAATTTTGCAGTGACCATGGTCGACCATGATATATCACGGTCAAGGATGGACTTAAAAAATTGTTAACACATCGGGTCAGATCTGACCATGAACTGACCATGATTTGATTGTCAATCATGTCAATAGGGATAACACTGATAGTTTTAAATGCCCATGGTTGACCATGACATATCATGGTCAAGGATGGGACTGAAAATTTCTAAAATGTCAGATCTGACAATGAATCGACCATGATTACATTGTCAATAGGGATAACACTGCAATGACCATATAGGACCACAATAACATGGTCATCTGACCATGGTCAACTGACCACATTTATGTGGTCACTGGGACCATGGTCAGTTGATTCGAAAAATCATGGTCGACCATGGTCAAACCATGAACTACCATGGTCGACCATGATATCATGGTTGGCAGGAAATTAAGGGCAGTAGTTCCTAATGGATCAAGGTCCCATATACCACCACCATCTAAAATGAAGCAAAAAGGAGCAGACATCTATAGCTCTCTGATTTTTACTGCATGGTGACACCAATACAAATTTTCAGTAGGAAATTATCAAAAACTGTCATCTCTTGGCCCGCAAATGGCCATTCACCAAGTAAAAATTGTAATTTTCATGACAAATCATGACCATTAAATGGTTAATGTAAGTTGATTAATCAGCATTAGCCACCAACACCACACCCAGCAGTGATTGAGGGTTAAACGCTGGGAGCATTAAATATAGCTTATTCTTAACCATTATCACACTGAAGTCAAAAGATTATTTGTTGGATGCAGCATGCGAGACTCACGGTATGCGAATTAAGGTCTGGTGTACATTCTTTTTCCAACTAAGTCTATAACAACTGCGTACAGCAACCCTGTTTCCCAAATGAATACCTAGGGTTATATGATGAATAAAGGGATTTAGGAATTGGAAGCATGAGTAGTTGCTTAACATTTGGTTCAGAATTCCTAACACTGATGTTGATTCAGTTGACTGATAACTGATATTATGTGTGATAACATTAACACCTCATGGGAAAACCACAAAATTTTAAGCTCATAAAAACATTCAAATGACCCATGGCAGGTGAAGGGAGTTGGCAAGCTATACCAATAAAGCTAAAGGGCTCTATAATAAAGAATAAAAACTGGAAAAAATTAGTTATTAATAACTTTTTCGGTGGAATAAAACATGGACTATACTGGGAGTGACTGAGTCATGAGAGGTGAGATGTTGCACATATTTATGAAGAATGGAGGAATCTAGTTTCTCAGTCAATCATATGATGTCAAAATCAACAACCTCACATGTAGGCCGAAGTCATAACCAATTATGTCATGAATGATTCGTTTTAATCCATCTTAAATGCTTAATTGTCCGTCGGGTTGTATGAATTGTCTGTCTTTTGTATTTAATAATCAAGCTGTATAGTATTTTGAAACTAATTTGACTGGGCGGTTTCTGTTATAGGCAGAAACACCCAGTTTACCTGTATCGTTTTCTGGAAACTGAAATTCAGGGCATGCAGGGATCGAACGATCTCAACATGGGCACACTGTGGGTGTCGCTTAGGTAGAGATGGGCGGGGCATAGCTAAAACTGGATGCCTCCATTGGAGATTAACACCTTACTGGTCAAGATTTAGATCTAATTTTTATAAAACACATTACTGTTGATAAAAATTTAATTCATATGACTAAATTAATAGATAAAATCTGCAAAATAAAATGCGGAAGGGAAATCTTTTTCAGTTCCATTCGTACTACATGAGTATGTTGTCAAATTGTATTGCTGAATGTGTTCAAAAACTGTAATCTGAGCTCCTGTTTTAGTAACCTGTATGATATGCATTTGAAGGCGCTGTAAGGGATCTTATGTTTATGATATCTAGGACTATTATGAATTCTGAGCTTGTGCTGTTTAATAACATCTGGAATCCATGGAGTGATTTAACCCTCCAGCATAAGTTGTGATCAAATTTTCTGAAAACTTTCGGGCGATTAAGCATAATTTTGAGTGAATTTTCTGGAGTTGACGCATCTTATGTCAGATGATATAATGGGAGAATTTGCGCCATAATTTAACACTTAAAGCGCTGAGATTAGACAATATTAATGCCTGAAAAGAAATGTTTTATACCGCCATTCAAAATCGTGCTTATGATGTTTATTAAAATAAGTCCGATTGTCTTTTTACACAAAATGTTACAGTATGCTAGTAAAGGCTAATAAAGCCGAGTTTGATTACACTAATTTGATTAATTAGATCAAGAGATTTGATTTGCAGCACAAGCGCACATGCACAGTGCAATAGGTGGATTGTTCCACATGATATTAGTCAAACAGCTATAACCAGATTCGACCTCGTCACAGTCTAATCAACCTTCCATTAGTCAGAATTTATCATTGGCTTGCTGTTTCCAAGATGTGAAATGACTAAGTGTCCAGTAGTAATTTTAGCAGGTGCTCTCAAAATGCTCTAACTGTAGTTTCGTCATCCTATGATATAATTTCCACGTCACGAACGTCTTTAATCGGCCACTACATTTATACATCATTGTAAATTTGACAATGTATCGGTCTATATGATAGCCTAGAGGTGGGTATACCAATTGCTAATTGTCTCTAAGAATCTCATAGATGACTGACATTTTACAATGGCAGATTACGATTATGACATTAAAAATTATTTCTATCCCAATAATTTAAAATTATGCATAAAATCTAATCTTTTTAAACCAGTATAAGCAATAATTTCACTAAATCCTCTAAAGATTACTTCAGATGTTATCGCTACATATTTATGTCGACAGCTAACAACGTTCTAATTTCGTATTTTCAGACTAATTTTCAATCCTATGCGAAAA
Source organism: Chaetoderma sp. LZ-2023a (assembly GCA_034401795.1). NCBI lineage: Eukaryota > Metazoa > Mollusca > Caudofoveata > Chaetodermatida > Chaetodermatidae > Chaetoderma > Chaetoderma sp. LZ-2023a. The sequence goes on from CM067367.1 coordinate 62,213,415, forward strand.
CACACCACGACTAAGTGTTGCATAGTCAAGGCATATGGCCCAACCAATGAAAAAGCCAAAGAGAATCCAGTAATATTAGATTCCTTCTATGCAGGACTGAGCTCAGCCATTACAATCTCAGCTAGATGGCAACTGTTCGTGTGAGGAGATTTCAGCCGCAAGCTGGGTAAACTCGGAATTGTGGACAAAAGTTCAGGCTTATGCATGGGATCGTATGGAGATGCACTAGTGGCATTCCTTAGTTCCAAAGGCCTAGCCCCAAAAGGTTCTCAGGTTACAACAGCCATCTTCAACCGCTACTTCAGAATGCTCGTTCCTATGGAGGCACAGACCTCAGTTCTGACCACATGCCAGTCATTACACGCCTTCAGATGAACGATCTCTACCTAATGTATAAAAGCCATAACAGGCAAGAGGGTAGAGTCACCTACAACCTATCCAAGCTCATCAGGGACACTGACACTCAAATGTCATACAAAAAGGACCTCGGGGAGCAGATAGCCAACATCGACGTCAGCTCCGATCCAAACGAAGCCCTAACCAAAATACTGAAATCTATGGAATCATCAGTTACCAGCACCATAGGTGATCTTAAAAACACCCGAACTAGGTATACTGACAACCCTCTAGTAGTTAAACTGTCAGTTACTGACTACACCCCACCACTCACTATACACAAATCTGAACGACACTGAATCGGGACTGACCAGGGCAAAGACGAGGCGATTCGAGAATGGTTCAAGAAACAGTTCACTGACCAAGATGATGAGCCCTTGCACCCATTCTCAGGCGACCCCTGGCTAGTACTAATTTAAAGCCCTGAAAATTGCATCTGGACCTGATGGTATGACCTATTCAAATATGCAATTGGCATTATCTCAAAACTGATCACGCACCTAATTAATTCAGCTTTTATGCACCACCTTCCCATCGACACTGTAGGCCATTAGGCACCATAATTGCACTACCCAAGCCCAAGAAGCCACCTGGCCCCACAGCCAATCTGCAACCCATTGTGCTCCTGAACAGCATACGGAAAATCCTATTCAATGTTACTCTATGCTGTATCCGAGACAAGATCGATGACTTCTCGGGATCATGCCAAAGTGGCTTCAAACGTGGACGCAGCTGCACAGACATTGTATGGGCTCAACGCATGCTTGTGTCGGTAGTCATGTCCAAAAAAAACCCACAGACCCCCCTTGTGGGTTGGTCTGTTGTTTTATTAACCACTATAAAAACATACTTACCGTTCAATCACTACTTGCTAAATCAATTATCTGCATTTAGCTATCAGAATAAGATTTTTATGCCGGCATACACACCTCCCCATGCCTATTCCTATTAATACGGACACTCAACCAGGCTACTGGTTAAGTCCATCTCCAGCCTACTGACAGACATAGACTGGCACCAGTCTATACTCACCCCATAGTAACGCTTGTCACTAAGCGCGCTTGCGCATGCGCACTGGAGCCCAAATAGGAAACAGATTCACTTTTCTAAATTTAAGTGCTAAATATTAAAGGCCAATTCTCAAATCTTACCACGCTGAGGCCGGGTCGTAGTGATTGAACGGTAAGTATGTTTTTTATAGTGGTTAATAAAACAACAGACCAACCCACAAGGGGGGTCTGTGGGGGGTTGTTATTACACCACAAAAACATTCATTACCGCTCAATCACTACTTGCTAAACCCGTAGATTTGGTCAGTGCCCCATTTAAACATTAGGTGTCAGGAGATTTGAGAATCAACAAGCAAGGATAAAAATCAAACCAATCTTATCCAAATGTTAATAACATAACATAATAGTGCATATAACTCAATCACACCGTGATTAACAAATAAGGATAACTTGAACTTAAAGAAATAAACAAAAACCAAAAGAAGACTCTCACCATTTCTTACAGACGCACAGTCCTAACGAAAATGGTGGGAAGTGCTTGGTAAATGGTCTTCAGCTTTTTTAGTTAAAATAGTAATGTTACGAAAGAAGGAGGTTGCTGCACTCTGGTCTTTGAGATAAAAAGATGTAAACGTTGATTCAGATTTCCATCCTGCCACCTGCATGACCTCATCTAAAGACGAACTGGCAAAAAGAGCGAAAGAAGTAGCCATGCCTCTAACGTCACAGGCTTTAATATGGGAGAGATTAATTTGATCCGGTGAGGCTATCTCGTAACAAAGCTTAATTGTCTCACAAATCCATCTGGCAATCGTAGATTTTGAGACCGGCTTAGATAACTCTTCCGCATAGGAAACCCATAAATGGGATGGATCGACTCTTTTAAAATCGGTTCGCTGTTTGTAGGTTCTTAATGCCCTAACAGGACACCAAAATTTATCGGATGGCGAAAAAGACGATAAAGATTTTAAAATGATCGGACTAGCAGGAAAACGGTTAGACTAAGTTTTAGATAAAAAGTCCCTTCTGGGATATAAAACCAAAGCGTCTCCTGAAACTATAAATCTATCCTTTTCAGCAGAAAGAGCATGAATCTCTGAACATCTTCTAGCAGAGGCAGCAGCAAAAAGAAAAACAGCTTTGAGACTTAAAAGCTTAATACTGATAGAAGAAATAGGTTCAAAATGGCGACCTGCCAAAACTTAAAGAACCAAAGCCAAATTCCAGGAAGGTAAAGGCTTAGCAATCGGAGGACGAATATTACCTAGACCTCTAATAAAACTATTAAGAGTCTTAGTATCCTTGACATCAACATTCAAAAAACAAGGAAGGGAAGACGCCAGAGAAAATCTATACCCCCTGACCGTATTAGCTGACAAATGTAACGAATCAAACAGATAAGATAAAAAATCTAAAACTTGTGGTATAGAAACAGAATCGGGCACGAAACCGTGGTCTGAATACCATTCATTTTAAGTCGACCCTTGTAAACTCGATTCCCTTCTGGCAGAGTCAATAATTTCCTGAGATCTTGAAGAAACCTTATTCTCGAGGACCTCAGACCCGGGATTCTCCAAACGCACAGATTGACGATTTCTGGATTTGGATGCACACAAAGACCTCTTACTTGAGATAGAAGATCCTGGGATACTGGAAGAAGACGAGGAAAGTCTAGCAGAAGATCTAGAAGGTCTACAAACCAAATCCTCTTGGGCCAAAAGGGAGCCATCAGAAGAATCTCGCAATCTTGGTCCTTGACCTTCTTCAAGACTAACGGAATCAAAATTGTTGGAGGGAAGGCATAGGCGAACATTCCTGTCCAGGACTGAGACAGGGCATCCACCGCCAGGGCTTGACTGTCTGGAAAAGGAGACATGTAAGAGGAGATCTGGACATTCAGAGAGGTCGCGAACAGATCTACTAGAGGACGATCCATGACTGAAAATCGCTTTGACAACCGACATCTTTAACTGCCACTCTGTGTGGGCGAACTTGCTGGGACGTGACAGTTGGTCTGCCAGAAAATTGAGACTGCCTGGGACATGGGAGGATACTAGAAAAATCTGCCACTTGCAGCACCACAAGAGAAGATTCCACACTTCTAAACAAAGGAGAGACGACCTTGTACCGCCCTGCCTGTTGATATAAGACACCACTGTCGAATTGTCCGAATTGTCGAATCGGGACTTTGAGACCTATCACCAGATCTGACCATGAAAGGAGAGCCTTCTTAACAGCCCACAACTCCAGAATGTTGATATGGGCTGTCGACTCCTCCAGGGACCAAAGGCCGGAAACTGACAGGGAGTCCCAGACTGCTCCCCAACCCTCCTGGGAAGCGTCTGTGAAGATAATCGCCTGAGGAGAGGACTTTACCAGTGGAACACCCATCAGAAGAAGAGAGCGATCCCTCCAAAAATCTAGATGAGGGATCAAATGTTCTCTGATGGGAATCTGATGGTAAATAGAGTGGACTGACTGTTTCCAAAGGGGCATTAAATACATTTGGAAGGGTCTTCTCATCAGCGCCGCCCAAGGAATCACTTTCTCTACGCTGACCATCAGGCCTATCACTCTTAAAAAGAATCTTGCTCTTACCACGGGAGAAGAAGAGAGGATTTCCATTGCCACTGATAAAACCTCTATCCTTGGATCTGAGGGGAAGACTAGACCCTGGGCCAGGTCGAAAGAAACACCTAGATGCGTAAAGATTTGAGATGGAACTAGGCTTGATTTCTCTAGATTTAAAATCCACACTAGGTTGCATGCCAGACTGAAAACTTCTGGAAGAATTCCTGAGAGAATTGAGGATGACCTTGCTTTTACCAACCAGTCGTCTATATAAACGTGAAGATGGATAGAACGGTGTAAAATTCCTGCCACGGCTGAAACTAGAAGGGTAAAAAGGAAGGGAGCCGTGGTCAGGCCGAAAGGCATGGCGCGGAACTGCCAAACTCAGTCCTTGTAAGCAAACCTCAGGAACTTTCTGAAGGCAGGGTGAATAAGAACATGGAAATAGGGGTCCTTTAGATCGATGGAAGACGTCCACATTCCCTGATCCAGACTGGAAATGATCTGGGAAATCGTCTCCATCTTGAACTTGGGGGTGAGAATCATAAGATTTACTTTTTGAAATTTATGATGGGACGCCAACCTCCTGTTTTCTTGGAAACTATAAAGATGATCGAGTAGTAGCCCGGGTTTACTCACCAATGGGGAAATTCTTCTTCTTCTTTTCGGCTTAAGACAAGACACAGTGGACAAAAGCGAAGAAGAACTGATTGCAGCTGTAGGATGTTTCTACTACTACAGCCGCAGAATACAGTAATGATATATAATTTTCACAATTTTTTGGGTGAAGGATCCTGGACCCTTTATTGCGTGAGGGATACTCATCATCCAAGATTGTCCATTTGCAGATCAATGGACCCATCTCCTGTTTTAGCTATGCCCCCACCAACACACACCCCCCCCCCAATCTCTAGCTGAGCATCAACCACACCTCACTCGTGTTGGCATCCCTGAACTCCCTGAATATAAATTTCCAGAAAACTATACGTCAGGTAAGCTGTCGAATAGGTTGAAACTAATTTGACCGCAAAAATGTAAATATTTCTGATCAACCCTCACCAGTAAAGAGTTAACCCATTCACCAGCAAATCACTGAAAAAGTATATTCATTAGGCTATAGAACTTATTCTCAAAATATTCAACAGTTTTCCTGTATGCTAGCGTTGAGGATGAGATAAGGGGTTAAATAAGTGGACAGACATTATATGACTGATCACTAGTGCGAACTCAATCCAAATCTTGATGTTTATTTTGCTAATTCTGACATAAATAAGAAATATAAAGTGTTAAGCGTGACAGGTTAAATTCAAAATTACACAGCCATTACACAGCATTAGTAATTACACCCCCCCATTCATGATCTAGACAGGCTATTCAAACAGTAATAGCTACTAACAATCTATTGTTCATGCTGTCAATAACAGAAGCAATAGTTGTAGATTATATCAATTATCCCATTATTCAACAATCTCACATTATACAGAGCTATACACTCAGAGAGAATAAATGTCACAGAAATGTCATATTATTTAGTGCAGTCAAACTTGGCCAAAGATGCAGGGTGGGAGCTAGGTTAACTCCTACATTCTATTAACCAAACATGACTAAGTTACTACCGTAACCCATGAAGCCTTTAATTATTTCAAGAAAATTGAAATTTTCTGAAAAGAAAATGTAAATTTGCAGACCAAAACAACTAATTTTTTTAATTTACCACTGGAATTACTGGCTCTGTTATCGAGCCAGTCATTCCTGTGGTAAAATTTCAAAAATAGTCTTCTCTTGGTCTGCAAATTTACATTTACGGCAGAAGCCGTTTTTGGCTGATATAAGTGTTAAAGTGTTAAAGGGATACTAATCTCATCTCAAATGTTGTATTGCACTGATAGATTATGGTTTTATAGATTCAGTATCATTCATATTCTGTCACATTCCCTTATCTGTATCACAATTATCTGCTTTGTAAATTGTAATATCGAGTAAATGTTGAACAGAGATCTCCACCATTTTGTCTTCTCTAGCGATCGTGTGTGATGTCATGTAAATGCCAATGAATTACATTCTTTATCTTGTTGAATATTTTGATACTAATTTGACTGGAAGTTTTGGCAGCAAAAACTTCCAGTTAAATTAGTTTCAAAATATTCAACAGCTTACTTCTAACAGTATAGTTCAGGGCATAATATAGAATTCTGCTTAGTTGTCTGCAAAAAATGTATAGCAATTAACTCTTTCATGGATAAATTCCCTGTATCTCAATCTCAGAGCAAACAAACAGGAAAAGCCACGTTTTGGGCCAATCCATACAGTGGTTCCTGATTCTAAGTTGTGTTCATCCAAGATGGCGACCACGTAAATCGATGAATCAGGGTCTCTTGAACAAACTTAGTTCAGCTCTTATTCTACCCGAAGTTTCTTGAGTTTCACATGGATTGGCCAAGTGATTTCGAAAAGGATATTTACAGGTGTTTCTAAAAATTATGCACAATCCAAGGTGCCACTGTCCAAATAAACCAATTAGAACCTGCCTTTGAACACTCTTGGATCTCTATGCCCTAAGGAGTGTTTTCAAGAAGTTGCTTAAATGAAAAAGTTTGTGGACAAATGACAGCCAGACAGACAACATAAAATTCGCCATTCCAGACTGTCCATCGATGATCTGACTCATATGACGCCATACTCAGCTAAGCGGCATGTAGGCTGACGTCATAATCATTATGCCATAAATGATTCTATATGGCCCGTCTTTAACCCTTAATAGTCCGACACTTTGTACGAATTGTATGTCTCTACTATTTAATAAACATGCTGTTGAGTATTTTGAAACTAATTTGACTGGGAGCTATTGCTGCCATAGGCAGCAACAGCACCCATTCAAATTAGTTTCAAAATATTCAATAGCTTACCTGTATAGTTCTCTGGAAATTGAGTCAGGAATTTCAGAGATCGATCAATCCCAATACGAATGAGGTGTGGGTGGAGCTTAGCTAGAGAGGGGTGGGGCATAGCTAAAAATGGAAAGGTCCATTTTTCGCAATGGCATATGCTCACAGCCCGTCAGTTAAATTTTACATTGTGAGCTCATTGGTTGACATGATCAACTGACTTGAAGTAGGACATTTTGCTTCATGATACCATAACGATGTCTCACATGGCAAAATACCTCTGTACCATCACTGAACACTGATGGCTGGACAGCATAATTTCCAATGCTGCCCTATACAAGATGTGTAATAAGTCGCTGCTGTCGGTAAACGTTGCCCAGCAAAGGTCCATGCTTGGCCAAATCCCAAGAATGCCAGAAAACACACCAGCCCAGAGCCTTAGAATTCCCCCCTACTGAAAGCCAGTAAATGTAAAGCCAGGAGCGGATGCCATTGCATAAATCTGTTAAGCATGCTGCGAGGTGCCCTCAAGAAAGCAGGACTCAGCACTCAGATAAGGAATGGACCTGAGGAAGCTAAAGATTTTGGCTGAGGAAAAGACACAGTGGTCAAAAGCGAAGAAGGGATCATTGGAGCTGTAGGATGTTTTGACAACCACAGCTTCAGAATACAGTAATCATACATACCATTACCTCAATAGTATTTGTAATTTGGATCTTACTCAATGATAGAGTGCTTTTGGTACAGTATGCTGTAACAGGCACTCTAAGTGCTTTTGGTACGTTGTAACAGGCACTGTAAGTGCTTTTAGTACGCTGTAACAGTTGCTGTAAGTGCTTTTGGTACACTTGGTACGCTGATTAACAGGCGCTATAAGTGCTTTTAGTACACTGTAACAGGCACTGTAAGTGCTTTTGGTGCGCTGACTAACAGGCGCTGTAAGTACTTTTGGTACGCTGTAACAGGTGCTGTAAGGGCTTTTGGTATGCTGTAACAGGCGCTGTAAGTGCTTTTGGTATGCTGTAACAGGCGCTGTAAGTAGTTTTGGTATGCTGTAACAGGTGCTGTAAGCGCTTTTGGTATGCTGTAACAGGCGCTGTAAGTGCTTTTGGTATGCTGTAGCAGGCGCTGTAAGTACTTTTGGTACGCTGTAACAGGTGCTGTAAGTGCTTTTGATATGCTGTAACAGGTGCTGTAAGTGCTTTTGGTATGCTTTAACATGCGCTCTAAGTGCCTTTGGTATGCTATGCTGACTAACATGCACTGTAAGCTTACCAATACAAGCCTTGAGCTTGGACCCAACAGCTATTACCAGCTAGCCTGCTCGCAAAAAGCACAGGTTTGAGGGAATTCCATCGTAATGACATGACTTATTAGGGTGTATTGCAGTATTGATATACTTGTGGTACTAATTATTATATAATCAGGTATGAAAATAACGCGAGAATTTATCTGCAGTAAAAATTTGTCTGACATTGAGTGAGACTGATATTAATTTTTTATTTAGTTACTCTTTACATGTATATAATCTTAAATATTAATATAGGTTTCTTCAATTTTTTATTTCAGACTGCAGTGATGTGTATCGGCGTGGCTATGTCAAGTCTGGAGTTTACTACATAACCCCTAATTATGTAGCCTGTCCTATTCCTGTCTACTGTGATATGGAAATATTGCCAGCAGGATGGCTCATCATTTTACGTCGGCTTAACGGATCACTCAATTTCAAGCGGAACTGGGATGAGTATAAGAATGGATTTGGAAACGTTGTTTCAGAATACTGGCTCGGAAACGACAACACATTCTTATTGACCAACCAAGATCAATTTGAACTTCGTGTGGACTTATGGGACTTTGAGGGTAACAGAGTTTATGCGAAGTATCGTGTCTTCAAAATTGAAGGTGAAAGAGATAAGTATAGACTTCATATTGGAAACTATACTGGTAGTGCACATGACAGCTTGGGCAAGCATAACGGAATGCAGTTCAGCACTGTCGAGAGTGACAATGACAACTGGGATGATTATCACTGTGCTAAGGAATGGGAGGGCGGGTGGTGGTACAAGAACTGTTGGTTTGCGTTCTTGACGGGGGAATACTACAACACATCTTTGGTACGTTATCGCGGAATTTCATGGAATGATTGGAAACATGAACAACTACGGCAAGTTGAAATGAAAATCAGACCACTCGATGAGGCTGATAGGACAGATAAGGATAAGACGCTGGACAATTATGATGATGATAATGAAGTCAATCAATCAGTTTCAAGAGATGAGGATGATGATGATGATAAAGAGGATACTGTGGATAAGAATGGCACAGATATTCATGGCACTAATACATTGCTGACTGTTGATGATGACATTTGATTCAGAAGGCCAAAACACCTAACTGTCTCAATGCAGCAAGCCATCAGACAATAATTTCAGTGAGCAAAACTCTTGACTTGCACAATATTTTGAAAACAATTTGACTGAAAGTTTTTGGTGGCTTAGCCACCATTAGTCAAATTGTTTTCAAAATATTTAGTAGGCCCAGAGATATAACTGCTGGAATACATTTGTATGTTGTGTGCAGGAACTCAGCAGTCAGATGGTTAATGGAGGGATCCAATCTGTCATTCAAGTAACTGTTGTCATAATCAACTATGTGACTAGTTCACTAATGTTACAATCAACATGACATACCTCCATCAGGAATATTAAAACGTCTGTCATGAAGGTGTATGAATTGAATGTCTTTGATGAATTTACAATTTAACAACAATCTGTTAAATTGTTTGAAAAAATTTTAGTTTCAAAATATTCAACAGCTTACAGGTATAATTACCTCGAAATTGGGTTTCTAAGTATATATAAATCGGTTGAAACCCACACACAAAGTTGGTGGAGCTAAGCTAGAAATGGGCATGGCTTAGCTAGAAATCAATTTCTCTATCAAAACTAGGGAACCACTATATTACATGTACCATAGATAAAATGCAGAAACTATTGTGATATATCGAGATATTATGAAGACTATTTTGAAAACTTACAACTGTTATCGAGCCAATCTTTAGAGGTAAATTTTCAAAAATGGTTGCCTCAATCTTGGTACTTCTCAAAGAGTATTCTCATCAAAAAATCTGCCTTATTAAGTTACAATACAATCCAGTGTGTTAATCTACGGATCCGATCTGTCACTCAAGTATCTGACATCATAATCAATGGACCTTTCCAGTTTTAGCTATGCCCCGCCCATCTCTATCTAAGCTCCACCCACACCTGGCTTGTATTGGGAAAGATCAATCCCCTGAAGATCGATCCATGAACTCCCTGATTATCAATTTCCAGAAAACTATACGGTAAGCTGTTGAATATTTTGAACCCAATTTGACTGGGTGTTGTTGCTGCCTATGGTGTTTCTGTTGTCATTCATGCTGTAGTTGATTATGACGTCATATGATCGATGGATAAACTGGAAAGGTCCATTGTTAAGCTGCTAGCTGACGTCGAACTCATGACGCAAGGCTCTGTCACGAAAATAAAAAAATCTGTCACTAGTGTACAAAGATGAATGTCGCTTACAATTTAATAAACATTCTGTTGAATATTTTGAAACTATTTTGACTGAGCTAAAGGTCTGCAGTCAAATTAGTTTCCAAAATACTCAACAGCTTCAACACCTGACTTAGATATATCTTGAAATTTAGATTCTGGTAATTTATGTTTCAAAGCCTCAAATCGATTCCAGCACTCACAAAAAATGGCCTGCAGCTTGATGATAAATAGGTGTGGCATACTCCAAATTTATCCCCACTATCTAGACAATCTTGAATCATTCTATACCTTTCTATAGAAGATTATTAACTCTCTCTCTCTCTGTTGAATTCCTGCAGACTACATTTTCCATGGGGTATAACTCTGGACTTGCTGATTATTTTGAAAACAATTTGACTGAAAGTTGTTGGTGGCTAAGCCACCAACAACTTTCATTAAAATTGTTTTCAAAATATTCAACAGGTCCAGAGTTATTGCCCATTGAAATTATGGTCTAGTGTCTTGCAGTAGTCAGGCGGTTCAGAAGATGGAGATTCGACATTAACTCTTCAATCCTCAAATTTGTTACTGAAAATTTTCACATAGAAAATGTCGATTTGCAGACCAAGAAATTATTATTTTAAATTTACTACTGGAATGACTGACTCTGCCTTCTTGGCCCGACTTGAGTGTTAAATTGTTGTTTTATTAAATTAAAATATTTACTCATTGGATGTCCATTCATAGACGCAGAGAAGACTATTTTTGCAAATTTACAATTAGAATGATTGGGTCAATCTTCTCTGGGTCTGCAAATGGAGGCCGGGTTTTGGCCATTAAAGGGTTAAACGGCTGAGGAACTTTTTTTTTTAAATGTTAGTCTATATATTTTTGTATAAGCATGCAGTTATCATGTTGAGAAAAACATTGTGGTTCACAATTATTTTCTCATAAACTGCAATATATTAATCATAAGTGAAAAGTAGAAAAATTATTTACTATTTAAATTCTGTGGAAATATTTCCAAAAGTACAAATGCTCAGGTCAAATAAATAAACACCTTGCTGGATAGTAGAATGTATAAAACTGAGAAAAACTGCTATACCATCAAGAGAAATTCATTAATGACGAATTGCCAGGTGATACAAAGAATTGCACATAACGCAGGTAAAAATATCAATAATAATTCGCTATTCGCATGTTTATTTTAAAAGCCTTTAATGGTCAAAATCTGACAAGAGAATTAAAATATGTGGTCAGTAAATGTCCATTTGCAGAACAAGATAATAATATTTACAAAATTTACCACTGGAATGACTGGCTCCTTTATCAAGCCATCCATTCCAGTGATAAAATTTCAAAAATAGTCTGCTTGGCCAGCAAATGGACATTATTACCATACCAAAACAGAGTTTAGTTTGTGCCGGCTTGGCCAATAAGAGGCTTTTAAATGAATATTTTAACATTCCCTTGAACAGAAATCAAAGTTGTCATAGCCATGTCACTGCGCTCCAACTACTGGTCGGGCTATCCAAACATCGATTATATGTTGCTATGGTGATGATCTACACATGTACATGTATTATTGATCAAGATGCTAATTAAGTTATTTTTGTACCAAGTTCATCATAATCATAACCTTTGACCTTGACCACTAAATCAAAATGACCATTCATCTCCCTAAAGGTAATATGCTTAAGAGGCTTTATAGCACATTGTGCACAGGAGGTATGGATAAGAGACTTTAACCCTTTAACCCTCAAATTTATTCCAAAAAATTTCAATTATCTCATAGAAAATGTCAATTCGCAGACCAAGAGAAGACTATTGTTGAAAATTTATCACTGGAATGACAGGCTCGGTTATGGAGCCAGTTATTCAAGTGATACATTTTCAAAAATAGTCTTCTCTTGGTCTGCAAATGGACATTTTTCAAGACCACTGCCGAAGCCATTTTTGGGTGATGTGTTAATGGGTTAAAGGTCAAGTTCAGATCACTAACAATAGTCAGTAATAGTTTGTTTACTGATCAAGCACATTGGCTACGTCAATCAAACGATGGATGGTTAAAAGGTCAAATATTAACATGCAAAAATTGTTTGTACTTAATGCAGCTCCTCCAAAACCGTTGGATGGCATTCAACCAATTTTGGTATGTGAGTTATCTATATAATTGTGGAGTGCAAGAGGTCATAAACATGGCTTCCCCCCCCCCCCACCCGCCCCCCAGGTGTGGGGTGGGTGGGGTGATAGGTCAAGAAATTGATTGTAACGAAACTCCTCTGGAACCCTTGAGCTAAATTCAAGCAAGTTTGGTATGTGACTTACCCATATGATTATGGAGTGGATGGCAGGACATTTATGTTTGGCTCCGCCCCCAGGGGGATGCATGGAGTCAAAAGGTCAAGGAATTGATTGTAATGCAGCTCCTCCGATACCATTAGATGGAATTCAACGAAATTGGGTATTTGTGTTACCTTTATAATTGCACTGTGCAAGAGGACATTTACATTCGCCTCTGGTGGGGTAGGGTGGGGATTAAGAGATCAATGCGGTGAACATAGGGTTTTGCGATAATACATCATTGACCAAGCAATCTAGTTCCATTTTGATTACCCAATCTTGAAATATAAACTTAAATTTGTTGCTACGTGTAAGCTCTAAATCTTGAAGCGCTATAGTTCTATACCAAGATCGACGTAACCTCGACCTTTGTCCTCACTGCTAATTGCTGCTGCTTTTTAACAGCATACATGACAAGGTAATCATGTTTATTGTTTCAATAGGTTTAACCAATCCTGAAAATAAGAGGCCCAAGGGGCGTGTATAACTCAGTTGGATCATAGGCATTTCAACTAGAAAGGTCATCGGCTATAAGTAAAACCCTACGGTTTTGGCCAGAATTCTGACAAGAATGCGTCCTATCAGACATTTTAAATTTCCAATGACTTTACTATGGCAGTTTTTAGCAAAAACAAACAAACAGAAATTTCAATCTGGCCACCAAAATGCTGAAAATCTGATTTGTCTATGCCCCAGCTATGTTTTTAACGTACTAACTTCCCATGAACAAACCAAAATGGCCCTTAGTCCATAACTATACATCACAACGTTCAGCCTGACCCCTTCAGCGGTTCGGGAGGAGAACCTTTCATAAAAATTAGGTCATCCAAGATGGTCGTTGAAGGATTTGGCCAATCAAGTTTCCACGAACAAAGTTGGTTCGCTGTTGCCCTAGATGATGTTCACCGAGTTTCAATCACCAAGCGTCCAAAATCCAAGATGGCTGTCCGATCGGCTTCCTTTGAAGAAACTTGGGTCTCTATGCCAAAAGGATGATTCCTGCCAAATATAATTGAAATTGGGCAAGTGGTTCTTGAGAACAAGACATTTTAAACTTCCTATTGCTTAAGTATGGAATTTTTGGTGGCTGAATTATCCAAGATGGCCACCAGACTGTTTACCTGACAGTTTTGAAAGTAGCAAATTTGAAATTAGCATACCAAAATACATTTATAAAATCAATTTCTGCTTAAAAGTCCAATAACAACCTACCAAACTTCGGCCCAATCAGATGAGCGGTTCTGGAGAAGTCGTTTTCGTGAAAACTAGGTGAAGTAAGATGGTCGCCGAAGCATTTAGCAAATCAAGTTCAATGGGAACAAAGTTGGTTCATTTCCAAGATGGTCGCCGGCCAAATTGACCGATCAGTTTCCTTTGAACAAACTTAGATCTTTATGCCCGAAGAATGCTTCCTCCTAAATATAATTGAAATCGGTCAAATTGTTTTCGAGAAGACATTTTACATTTGCTACTGCTTTAGTATAGGAGATTTTGGCGGGAAAAAGAAACAAGATGGCCTCCAAACTGTTTATCTGACAATTTTGAAAGTGGAAATTTGAAATAAACAGACTGAAAAATTATATAAAACCAGTTTCAGCTTCAAAATCCATCAAATTAAAAAACTCAATCGGGCCACCAAACATGCTACATTTTTATCATTTCCTTATCTATCAATTTCCCTTGAACAAAGTTTATTGAGCCTCAGTCCCCAATCAGATCTCCAAATTTTGGCCCGATCCGTTTAGTGTTTCTGGAGAAGTCATGTATCTTATCAAAGTGTATAATCGCAGATGAGTCCCTGGTAAGAAAAAATCCCACAAGAAACGCTGTAAAGGCTGCGCATCACATGACAAATGAAACGTAATGATGACAAAAGTCACATTCTTCAATTCTCAAACAGGCATTAGATACCACATAACTATTCCATGTTCAACAACAAACTAACATCAGTCGGGCGCCACCCATACCTAGGAATAGAGATAGACGGCCAAATGCACTGGAACTGTACATAAAGGATTTAAGACAATAAATATAGTCTACAGAAACATGTACAGATGACCCCAGTCAGTCAAGGAAAGGCTCTAACAGACACTTGTACAGTCAAGTTTGGAATATTGTGCTCCAATCTGTTACATCGTACACGAAGATCTAGATCAACCAGATGGAAAAAGTGCAACATAAAGCAGCTCTATTCACCATACAAAGACCATATAAACAATCTTAACACACCAACCAAGTAAGCAGAGCCTATCCTACAATACAAATAAACTTGTCACTCCCTCTAACAACTATCTCAACAAAGGTTAATTCAACTATAGAAGATCACATCAATTAGATTCAGTACCACCAGTCTACATACCAACAAAATAAACTACTATCAGATGCAGCAGCTGTGTCATCAATGAACCTTTCCAGTTTATCCTTCAATCATATGTCATAATCAACTATGAGACTTGTATGTCATAATCAATTACGTCTTGAATGACGTCACGCTTAATTGATGATGGACTAAGCACTGCCATAGGAATTGTATGTATTTACTATTTAATAAGCATCCTGTACATATGAATATTTTGAAACTAAATTGACTAGGCGCTGTTGCTGCCATATGCAGATAGGTAGCAACAGGTTGCTGTCACAGCATCCAGTCAAATTAGTTTCAAAATATTAAACAGCTTACCTGTATAGTTTTCTGGAAATTGAGTCAGGGAGTTCAGGGATCGATCGATCCCAACACAGGCAGAGCGGGTGGAGCTTAGCTAGGGATGGGTGGGGCATAGCTAAAACTGGATGTCTCTATCAAAACCTTCAAAATGATGGTGCAGCAGATGTCTCCATAAGACCACATCAGCCATGTACAGTGTAAATAATTCACACACTATTTGTATATATAGATATGATCTCAGTAACAAACATGCCAAGCACTGCACCTCCTCTGCACAATAACACATAGGATATCATAAAAGAAATTGTAGTCAGCACATACATATATATATATATATATATATATATATACAGGATATTATGTTCTTGGAGCAGATTTCAGACCATGGCATTATAGATACCATCGAGCTGCTTTATGTTGTATCTTTTGTATTCTACACACAAGCTTTAGCTAACTCTGTAAAATCCTGGTGCAAAGTCGGTACATTACACACCATTTATGATGTAGGAAATAGTCTATGCAATTTTAAAATGAATTTGACATGAAGCCTCTACATTCATTTTGAGATTTTGAGGAAGCGTGTTGCTGAAAAAGCTAACAAAAGGAAACTTATCCTTTAACACTCAATCTCGCTAAAAATGGCTTCTGCAGTGGTCTTGGAAAATGTCCAATTTGCAGACCAAGAGACCATTTTTGAAAATATTTACGACTTGAATGACTGGCTCAATAACTGCGTCAATGAGAAAAATAAAATTTTCTCAAAAGAATTCGAGGATTTAAAGGCTAGTGCTTTCAGTCTATTAATTTTTCCAAATATCCGTTTTAAACAGGTCAGATTGCCTGTTGGAACACAGGTTATTGTATTAAGATTTTAGATAAGTATAGTACTTAAGACAACATTTTCTAAGAATGTATATGTAAATATGTACGGCGATGACCCAAAATGAGTTCATTGTAGGTCCTGTATGACATATATAAAGCTCCTATCTATGGCATAGAACATAAACAGAAGTTTAACCATGGTCAAATTTGGTCAGGAAAATTTAAATGAATGTTCATGTACAGGTCGAGATAATACAATTTTTTAACATCTATCACTGATGTTATCTCGGTTATCGAGCCAGTCGTTTCAGTGATAAATGTTCAAAAAATTGTATTCTCTTAGTCTGTAAAGACATTCCACGAGACCATAAGCAATTTTTAAAACTTGTATTCTCTTGGCCTGTAAATGGACTTTCCCGTAAGAAAATATTAAAAATTTTTGGATGAAATTTGACCAATAAAGGGTTAATAAGTGACATGAATCTGATATTTGATATTCAGTTATGTATTAGAGAAACATAGTTAATTTGTAAAATTGTGATATGTGTAAATTTTATAAGCTTATATACTGTATTATCATGTTGTAATTAGTTTGCATACAAATGCAGACTTAATTCTTTTAGTTATAAATGCTTCCATTGAGACACTGTTTGGCTCTTTTTTCTTGAGAACAGCTTCGGCAAACATTAACTGCGCCATTTAATAGCTAAAGTTAGTCAAGAATATCAAAATATTTGCTCATTGCATGTTCATTTGCAGGTCGGGAGAAGATTATTTTTTGGGAAATTTATCACTGGAATGACTGGCTCGATAATCATTCCAATGATAAATTTTCAAAAATAGTCTTCTCTTGGCCTGCAAATGTACATTCCTCAAGACCACTGAGCGGCCAGGTTTGGCCGGCTTAGGCTGGAAAGGATTAAGCACACATGGGCAAAATCAGCATGAATTGTCAAGTCATCAACTTTCTTGAACTATTTAATGTTTAATCAAAAAATCCAGTCCTGAGAAACGTCAATTTGAAAGACCAGGCTTTTTGAAAGTTTACTATACAAATGACGGGAAGATTTCAAATATAATCTCTTGATCAGCAAATGGACATTTTCTGTTTTTTAACAGTCTTCGCCACCAAAAGATTATACAATTAATAAGAGCAATCAGATATCGCAGATCCTCATCCTCCCGTTTTTGTCGCCTTTTGTAAAAAAAATTCTGATTTAATTTTCTGGATATTTCAGATTTTCTGGATTTTTTTTCAGATTTTCCGAAATTTTTCACATCAGACCAGAAGTTGTGGAATCCTAGTGTATGGTCCCACACTTTCCCATGTTAAGATTATATCCAAAACAGACCAAGTTTCCCAAATATCCATAGATCCAGAATTTGATCCAAACTTCTTCTTCTTTTCGTTCACTGATCATACCGCCAGTCCTGTAAGTGACTATCGACATGATCATAAGCGTTAAGTGCGTGGATCCATGGTTTATTAGAGTGCGCCGTGCGGCCTGGAACCTCCGTCTTCAGCACTCGAGGTTTCTGTCAGGGTTACCTCACCCTTACCTCCTTTAGTCGACTCTTACGACACGCAGAGGATACGGAAGGTGTATTCTAAGCCCCACCTACAGGGCATGATCCAAACAGTATCTGGGTTCTTTTATCCAGATCACGACCAAAGTCCGGAAATCCCCTTGCAGGGCATCATACTACCATATGCCCACTCTCATAGCTCTGCTGTACCGTGGGTGTACTTCGAGTACTTTGATCCCCTGCTAAGCTTACATGTGGAACTCAGTCGCCCAATCAGATTTCCTTTGTCTTATCGAGCAGTTTCATTGGCGGAAGCTGTATAAATTTATGAAGTTTCGTGAATTTAGTGTAGGCATCAAAAGCCTGCAAGAACGGCACTCTATACAAGAGCAGAGCAGGAGGGTGAGACCCGTGCAATGGGATGATGCATGTACCGCAAATTCCTTCGTTATGTTAAAATATTAGCCAAATCAGATCCATAGTTTTCGAGACAGACAGACAGACAGACAGAGAGACAGACAGACAGACAGACAGAGACCCCCTCGCAATACTGTCTTCCCATTACGGGCTACGGGTAAATATATGAATTCCACAGCTGGATTCTCTACTTCATCATGCAGATGTTTAACCATGTACTTAGACATTAAATTCCATGAGTGTCTCCATTTCAACACTGTATAGACACAAATTCTGTTGAACATTGTGTAACTAATTTGACTGGAACCTGTTGCCGCCTTTCAAGAGAACATTCCTTACATCATATAGAATTTGTCGTTTCTGGTCTCTAACAGTTAACTGCCTGACTGATGCAAGCCGCCAGACAATAATTACAATAACTCTGCACCTGCTGATTATTTCGAAAACAATTTGACTGAAAGTTGTCTGTGGCTTAGCCACCATCAACTTTCAGTCAAATTGTTTTCAAAATGTTCAGCATAGCTAGCGTTAAGCCCCATGAAAAAGGTAGTCTGCAGAAATTCAGCAGACAGACAGTTAAACGTCAAGCTCGCATGACAACGCAGCATTCCAGAATGGAGATGACACATCATCTGCAAGATGAACTTTACATGGCTCAGTGAAAGTAGTTTGTATACATTTGATAATGATGATGCCCACATCTCTTTCAGCAACAACACTCTAAAAATGGCCATCAGTTGTCATGCCGAAGGATTCAATTGAAAAAATGTAAATGATACACCTTGAAAGGCTCGAAGGTTTGTTGTTTTAAACTCTCAGTTAACACACTGACTGAATGGCTAAAGTTTTCCTGACACCAAAAGAGTATTATATAATTCTCAGATTAATATCATTATCACCAACATAGCTTAGATGTAGAGATAAATTGAGAAGCTAACATCAACAATATGTTAGTTCTTCATTTTATCAGCACTACGCTGTAAACAAATATGCACATGCAGAATTCAATCTCTCGCCTGTCAAAATTCCTGTAACCTGACTAATTCCTTAATTCAGCTTGATGAATGAAATATGCTGTACAGAAATAAGTCTGGGAATGACTTTATTATATAATATGTTTACATGTCTCCTTAGTGTAGACATATGAAAATGGTGGGTTGGTGGAGATTAGCTGGGGTCATGGCATATTTAGAGAGAGAGAGAGAGAGAGAGAGAGAGAGAGAGAGAGAGAGAATGTGACTGCCCTGTCTGGGTTCCAGATGATGTGGATTCTGTATTGACAATCAGTATCACGTGGTGCCAAGTATGTAGACACTTCATTATATCAGGATGGTAAGTTGACAAAAGAAGCTGAAAATTAGTTTTTTAACCTATAGATATCTTATTTTAATGTAACTAAACGCTATACACATTAAGGTTAGAGAAAAAAATGACCAGTTCCAGTCACACATCCCCCCGACCAGGGCTTTTTAGTAAAACCCCAATTTTTAAAATCCAAATATTGTATTCTTTCAAGAAATTAAGGGGTATTACTCTGGTAATTACACACAAATTTCAGCCAAATGCAATCCCAGTCAAGGTCTCATGCAGAGGAATGTATTTTCAAAATTTGAATTGACTCCATCCAGGATAAGTGAAGTTATCAAACGGAATGCACATATTTTACAATTTTTCAAGAAATCAAGGGGGATAACTCTGGTGGGTCTAGACACATTTGCTGATATGCAATCCCCACCAAGATTTTGTCATAAGGAGTTGACATTCCAAATTTGAAATTAATCCATTCACGCTAACTGAAGTTATCGAGTGGAAACCACATATTTCAAAAAAGATTTTCAAGAAATAAAGGGGGATACCTCTGGTGGGTCTGGATACATTTAGCCATATGCAATCCCCACCGAGGTCTTGTCATAAGGAGTTGACATACCAAATTTAAAATGAATCCATTTAAGCTAACTGAAGTTATCGAGTGGAAACTAAATGCAGACGGATGCACGGAGGGATGGGGCCCATTTCTATAGTCCCCGTCGACGATGTCGGGGACTAATCAGATATTACAAAACCCCTCCCTTCCATTCTGTGCCATGTGCACTGACCAAGTTTTTCCCTTAACCAATGTTAGGGAATAGTTTCCCGAAATAATCCCTGTGACAAAATTTGAATAAAATCGGAAAAGAAGTTTCGGAGAAATTGATCACGGCAGGCAGGCAGGCATGACAGTGGGCGAACGGATGGATGCTGGATGATGGATGAATGACAGACAGTCACCACAGCATAAGCTCACTTGGTTTAAACAGGTTTCTGGTTAGCAAAAATTTGTATAATTTGGGAAAATTTGTATATAATATACACATGTAAGGTTTGATCTGTTCTACAAGATGGGGTCATTATATACAGGTTTTTGGTCTACAGAGGGTGTGTTTTATAGAAGAGTAGCAATTTACCCCTTTAATGGTCAACCTGGTCCAAACCGACTTTTGCTGACATTTTTATGTAACTTTGCAGGCCAACAGAAGATAATTTTTTAATTTTACAAGTGACTGGCTTGATTTGCAACTGAACCAGTCAGTCCAGTTGGAAATTTTCAAAAATACTCTTCTCTTGGCCTGCAATTGGACATTCACTTAGCAAGAATTTAAATTTCCTTGACCTTAGATGACTGCTCTTTTTATATCCTCCCGGAGTTGAGCCTGGATATACATGGCCTTTAGCTGAGATGAGTTAGATTTTCAGTACTATCTTTAGAATTTGGTCATGGTCTGGCTATGAATCCCGGGTAGCCATAAGGGTGCTGGTGGGGGATAAGGATCAATTACCAACTTACCATGTATCTAGCATAAGGTACAATTTAAACTACTCAGTCAAATAAGACCAATACAATATTCACCGAATTATAGTAATTTGCATCATAAATTACATAAGCTTAAATTTAAGCCCAAATCATATTACAGGTTACATAATAATCAGTAATTGATATCGAATATTTACAGTACATTACCCTTTAGTACAATGAATGAATTCTATTGAAATTGACGCACACAACATTAGCAATGCCCACTCAACCCTGACAATGCAAGAAAAGAAATGATTTTAGAAACATAAGCTTGACAGTATATTTAAATGAAATTGTTGTTTTGATTGAATTTACTCACAAAATAGAACACGGACAAATTTCTCCAATACCCGCATTGTTGAAATATTTTTTCAGTCGGGCCGCCATAAGGTCAAGTGTCTATTTTGGAAACAATGTTACCGAAAGTTGTTGCCTTTGCATTTTACTTTTTGATGGCAAAGTTGCCACATGTCTTTGGGACCCGACTGACAAACCTGTCTTTTGAACACAATAGGTCCAAAGGGCCTGAATCGCTCACCTGCAAAATAGGCATTTCAACTAGAAAGCCATCGGCTATAAGTAGAACCCTAAGGATTTGACCAGAATTGTAACAAAAACACAGTAGCCATGTTTCTTTATGTATCAACTTATCTTGAACAAACTTCAATGCCCCTTGTCCCTAATTATATCGCCCAAATTTCTGCCCAATCCATTCAGCGACTCTGGAGACGAAGTCGTTTTCATGAAAACCAAGTCATCCAAGATGACTACTAAAGCACTAGGCCAATCAAGTTCCCGTGAACAAACTTGGTTCATCTGTTTCGCTAGATAACCTGTCATGAGTTTTGAATCGATCCCCACACACCCGCCCCACCCCCAAACCCACACACACCCACAAACCCCACACACACCCCACACACACCACTCCATAGAACGGATTCGGAAAAGATGATTTTTAAACCATTTCAAAACAAATTGGCCAAAATCCAAGATGGCTGCGAGGCAAATTGACTGACCATCTTTTTTTAACAAACCTGTATCTCTATGCTCCAAGGATGCTTTCTGCCAAATATACTTGAAATTGGTCCAGCAGTTCTCGAGAAGACATTTTTAATTTCCAATTAATGTGATACGGTGGACAACCAGGGCAAGCAATGATAGATGACTCGAAGAGATGGATTGGGTGACAAGAAACCCATAGCTTTGATGTAAACAGCAATCATATAGGACTGTACAATATACAATAATACCCAGCCAATAGGTATATTTGTGGCATCTAAGACTAATAGGTGAAGCTATGGTCATCCCCTAAACTACAACTGTTAACTATGACAAGAAAAAAAGCACAGGACACGACAGACAGGAGTGTACACACAGACAGACAAACTATATGGGAGGGAGGGATGGATAAAAACCTGCGCCAAAATTGATTAAGAAAGCTTGATGCCGGCAGCGAGACTGTTGAGGGAATGATGGGCAACTTGTAGTGACCACTAGCTCGCAATCATTCAAGAGACATGCTTTAAAGTAATTGGTCAGATGTAACGCAATGACCACAGTGATTGATTAGTCAAAAAACCTGGGAGGTACTATGGTTGGTTAACAGAGACAACCATGTGCCCCCACACGAGCATATCACGCAAGTTGACGTGGCCTTGAACATGCTGCATCCCCAGCCCATTAATAGCATATTAACCACTTAATAATTTAAATGCTTTAGTAATTTAGAATTTCTGATTGGAAAATGATCCATGTTGGCCACTAAACCGTTTATCCGACAGTTTTGAAAACGGAAAATTGGAAATCAGAATACCAAAAAAATCTATATGAAACCAATTTCGGCTTCAAAATCCATCAAATAAAAAAATCAAATAATTGGCCACCAAACACACTACATTTTTGTTGGCCCAGTGACAATGGTTTTTGATGTATCAGTTTGCCGTGAACAAACTTTGATCGGCCTTAGTCCCTAATCATATCATACAAATTTTGAACGATCCACCCAGCGATTCTGGAGAAGTCATTTTCATGAAAACTAGGTCATCCAAGATGGCTGCCGAACCATTCGGCCAATCAAGTTCCCTTGAACACACTTGATTCAGCTCTTACTCTAAATGATATTGCATGAGTTTGATATCACTCCCCCAATCGGTTTCGGAGAAGATTTTTTAGACATTTATAAACAAAATTCGGCCAAAATCCTAGATGGCTGCCAGTCAAATTGGCTGATCGGCTTTGTTTGAACAAACTTGGATCTCTATGCCCTAAGGATGTTTCCTGCCAAATATAATTAAAATTGGCCCACTGATTCTTGAGAAGTCGTTTAAAGAAAAGGTTGACGGATGCCGGATGAATGGACGCTGGATGGACGGACGGATGGGCGCCATGCCATAAGCTCTCTTGGCCATTCTGGCCAGTTGAGCTAACAAGAAACAGCGGTCATGTTTCTATAATTATCTACTTGCCTTGAACAAACCTAAATGGCCCTTAGTCTCTAATCATCTCCAAAATTTCAGCCCGATCCGTTCAGCGGTTTGGAGATGTCTTTTTCCTGAAAGGTAGGTCATCGAAGATGGTCACTAAATCATTAGGCCATGTGCTAATTTTGGCAGGCTTATGGTTGTGCTTACACCCCTAGAAACATCTCACGTTTTGATTATTTCAGTTTTACTTTTATTTATCACAACTCTTCATGGGAGCTAGCAACCCTTCGGGGAAACACCTCTAAGAGTCTCGTGGCTCAAATACACCTAGGTGTGAGCGGTCAATAAAACAAACTGAAAGAAAAAGAAAGAAAATTTAATATCAAGAGTTTTGAATTGATCCTCCAAGCGGATTCAGAAAAGATCTTTATCTTCTGTTATACATGTGAGCCTACTCAGTGCCACGCACACTGACCCAAATTCAATTTGCCATCAAATATGTTGCCAATTTTTGGGCTAGGTATAAAATCTATATAAACACACAATTTTCAAATTCTTTTCTTTATGATGCAGACTGGTTGGCAATTGCAGTGGTTTCATGGAGTGCAGAAAAACAACTTTTATGGCAATTGCATAATTCCTTGTTAACTGAAATGAGTATGAAAATATTTTTTTTTATCATAAACAACAAAGTTCAAAGAAAAGTACTACAAAACTCTGAAAAAGATTTCAAAACATTTTCATTATATATATATATATATACACCTGTGCAAAAGTTAAGCACCACCCTATTTTTACGCACATGCGAGGGTATATTCATGTGCTATGAAGAAAGCAATAGCATAAACATGTATGTACCCATCCATCTTAGTGCAAGAGGTAATAATGCAACTAGAGGAATGCTGATTATGATGGTGGGGAAACACTGTATGTTTTTGTTTGAACTTGAAAACGAGGCCTGAATATGGTTACGTTGACACAACTGACAACTATTGCCCTACAGTTGACACACGTGGCTAGATTGTCATTAATGGTGTCTGAAAACGAAGTTTAACATCTGTGCACGAGTTTGAGACTGTCATTATTAATACCGGGTATATCCACCTTGTGCCTGGATGACGGCCTGGACACGACGTCTCATGCTGGTCACCAACCGACTGATACGCCATTGTGGTATTCGTTGCCATTCAAGATGGAGTGCGTCTGTTAATTCCTGTAGGTTCTGCACAGGAGGATCCCTCCTTCTCACCATGTTTCCCAGAATGTCCCAGATATGCTCAATAGGGTTCATGTCAGGGCTCCTTGCTGGCCATGGTAGGGTTTCGATGGCATTCTGGCGGAGGTATTCATGCACAGCTCTAGCACGATGTGGTCGGGCGTTGTCATCCATGAATATAGGGTGGGTTCCAGGTGCATGATTTACAAAATGAGGGACCACAACTCTATCCAGTATGGAATCTTGATATCTTTGTCCATTTAGTGTTCCAGGTACAGTCAACAGATCCAGCTTACAATCAAATGAGATGCACCCCCATATCATAACGGAACCTCCACCAAATGGAACTTCTTCCATGATGTTACGTTGGTCGCACGCCGTGCGTCTGGACCTCCATACACGAGTTCGACCATCTGTGGCATGAAGCAGGAACCGACTTTCATCGGACCAGTGTACCCGTCTCCAGGATCTCATGTTCCAGTGTCTTCTTTCGTTGCACCACCTCAGACGCTCCTCTTTGTGGTGTGCAGTGAGGAGAGGACGTCTGACAGGTCTCCTAGCTTTCATGCCAGCAGCATACAGTCTCCTTTTGACGGTAAACATTGACACTCTATTGCGCGTTTCCCATTGCTGGCTGAGCACTCTGCTGTTGGTGAATGGAGATCTCCTAACAAGGTGTACTAGGGCTCGATCATCACGGGCAGTATTCTTCTTCGGTCTTCCAGATCTAGGCCTGTCCTTCACCTCGTTAGTTTGCCCATGTTTTGCAATCAAACGACTGATTACAGTATGGTTAATGTTCAGCTGTCTGCCAATCTCTCTGCCAATCTCTCTGCATGACATACCAGTGGTATGCATGCCTATGATTTGCCATTTCACACGATCACTTAACCTTCGTCTTGCCATAGCGGTTCACAATCAAGAGCTAATTCTCTCTGTACAAATAAACCACGGTCATGAACACAAAATTCCTAATCTTGTCGCCTAAATCTGTATGTAATGTTCTACACCTCAAACTGGACTTTTACATAACTGAACATGTGTGCTGTTTCCCACCACGCACGGACATCAAGCGGCGTGAAGTCATGCATGCATGTGCATTTCGTACTTGGAATTATGTCAGCTAACGCGGGGACAAAAAGTATGGCAGCCTAGTTGTACCATCATGTTTCTACGTTCTATTGTTTTTGCTGGTGCTTAACTTTTGCACAGGTGTATATATATATTTACTACTTATCCAAAGAGTTGCCGACAAGGCACCAACCAGTTGCGGACAAATCACGTCATCTGCAACCAGCTGTGTACAAACATACACAATACGACTTTCGATCTAGTCTTTATGTATTATGAGTTTTGTTAATCTGAGGAAGTGATGATATATTTGGCGGATACTAGTGGTAAGATTCAAGAAATCATCCTGATAGGCTGTGATCACTTAATGCAACTGCACAGGGCATATTTTCCATGACCAAATTCCAGCAGAACTTCCTCCGATAGCAAAGATTTGTTTCAACTGATAATCGACTGCATTGGTCTTGTTTGAGTAGCAATAGCTGCATGACCACTGCTCTACACACAAAAAGCCGATCAACTGATGCTGATCAACTGACATTCTCCTGCTCTAACATTAGACGAGAAATGTGGTTGCAATGCAAGAATGAAGCCCAACTTTACGATTTTGCAATGAACTATGACGCTGGACTTCAAACATAAAATAAATATATAAGGCTTATCAATACATTTATCAATAACAATGACCTTTGACCGTTTGACCGCAAAGTACTTTGCAATGAACTAAGAAGCTTGACTTTAAACATAAAATAAATATAAGGCTTATCAGTACACTTATCAATAACAATTACCTTTGACCTGTTGACCTCAAAGTAATTGTCCCATCCCCTCTCATAAGAAAGTGTCCAAGTTTGCGCGCAGTATGATTAACACAGCATGCGATATGAACTGATAAGTTGAGGTAAAAGCAAAATGTTAATGTTGAGAAACCTCTTCAGTTTTGTCATATTATCATACTGACTTTGACCCTTGGATGGCAAGGTAATTATGTCATGCCATAGCATAAGGAAGGATGGATGTGCCTGCATATGGGCCCTGTATGTTTAACCAAACATGAGGTATAAACTGCTAAATTGAGCTAAACACAAAACATCACTGTTGAAAAAAAAAGTTTTCCCAAGACCACAATGACCTTTGACTGTTCGACATTGTTTCATGGTCTCTCATTATAAGGACGCATACAGGTAGTTAAGTTTGGGTCCAGTACGATTAACAAAACATGAGATATGAACTACTAAGTTGAGCTAAACGTAAAATGTTAATGCTGAAAAAAAAGTAATTTAGCAATATCACAATAATATTGACCTTTGACCTTTTAGCCCAAAGGGCTTTGTTTTGTGCCCTCCTTATAAGGAAGTATGTGTACAAGTTTGGGTCTGAAAGATTAAACAAACATGAGGTATTAACTGCTAATTTGAGCCAAACACAAAATGTTAATGTTGAAAAAAACCAAAAGTTTTTACCAATGTCACAATAACCTTGACCTTTGCCCTTTTGACCCTATCATTGTATAATTCTCTCCAATTATAATGAAGTGTCTGCCCAAGGGTGGGTCCAATATATTTAACCAAAGATGAGATATGAACTGCTAAGTTGAGCCAAACACAAAATGTTAACGTTGAAAAACATTTTTTTACCAATGTCACAATAATTTTGACCTTTGCCCTTTTGACCTCAACATCATTGTATTATGCCGTGTCACTATAAGGAGGCATGTGTCAAAGTTTGGGTCCAATATGATTAACCAAACATGAGATATAAACAGCAATGTTGAGCTAAACGGAAAACGTAAATGTTGAAAAAAACTAGGTTTTTACCAAGGTCACAGTGATCTTGACCTTTTGACCCAGGGTCATCGTGTGATGCTGTGGCATTATAAGGAAGCATGTGCCCAAGTTTGGGTCTAGTATGATTAACCAAACATGACATATAAACAGAAAAGTTCAGCTAAACACAAATTGGATGACGATGGCAATGACCATGCCACCACTGCCGCCGCCGCCATTACCACTGCCGGACAACGTGTAGGAGATCACAATAGCGTGTTTTACTTCGTAAAGTCAGGTTAAAAAGTCGCTGCTCTAATTTTGAAAATAGATGAAGCCGCTGCCATGCTGCTGCTCCATCTCTGTACATTGAACAAACCACTGCCATACTTCTGCTCTATCTACAGGTTGTTGTTAATCAACTGACATACCACTGGTTTAGCATAGAGTATCAGAGTGGATGCTGACTTTCCTAGATACATACAATGACTCATGTAAAGGTGACCAATACTCTGTAAATTGGAGGATTTACTATGGACATAGAATTAGATAATTTAACAAATTTGACAGAACAGTTACACAGAATACTTAACATCAGTGACATTAAATTGCAAAAGAGTTGTCTTAGGATCTATGGATTCTAGTAATTTGTTGAAATTTATTAGCAGTTATCAGTTTTGAACTTTTGACGTTCTATGGGAAACTGTAATGATCCAACTGTATTTCTTTAAACATTCTTTACCTGTAGGTCTATAACTAAGAAATCAATTAGAACTTTGAAATTTTATTTGTTATCGGTTATATCTACCTACTGAGTACATATATTATTTCTAAATAGCAGGGTTCATACACCTTTCTGTTTGAAATTCCATGACATTTCATGAGCAAAATGAACAAATTCCAAGACGGGCAAGAATTAATTTTTAGGAGATTTGTGTTTATAACGTAGCTACACAAATTACAATCTGAGTTATTCTATAAAATGTCTGGATATTGTCTTGCAACAACCAAGCTGAAGACCATACCATACTCTTTATTGTATAGAAGTGGTGGCCGAAATTTAAGCCTTTATTTTGTATGATTACCCTTTTCCATGACCTATGATAAAAATGCGGATTTTCCATGACTTTCCAGGCCCGGAATTTAAATTTTCAAATTCCATGACTTTCCAGGATTTCCATCACCAGTACAAACCCTGAAATAGAGTAAAAGCAACTTTCTTATTATAATTCTAAAATATTCCAAATGGCTACCCAAACTTGTATCATAGGAACCACTGCACTGCCACCTTCGTGTTGCTGCATCACCGATGACTGGCTTCCACTGCATGACCGCTTTAATATCACTGACTGGACATCAGCCTTAATAGCTCTGTATTGCCACAGACCAGATGACATTGCATTGGCATCTCAATGCTATTGCGATGCCGCTGAATGGTTGCCATTACATGTACACCTCAATGTCGCTACATTGATGCTAAAAGTGTGGCGGAGGAGCAGCCTTAATTTGCATAATTGGACATGCTCTATTGCTGCATTGTCGCTGGTACATTGGATCTATAGTTCCACAGAAAGATGACATCTTCACGCCGGACTCCTCCGTAAGTACCAACTTTGTTGGGAAACTAAGTCACCAAGGATTGTGGGCTGATAGCCGCACACAGAGGCAACTCTGACTATGTCTAACCTTCTTCTAACAAGAAACTGTGCTCGACATCCTTGGACGACGCAATCTTCCCAGGAGCTTACCATAGCTACGTGAAATGTACGTGGTCTGACTGCAACATCAAATAGGCAAACCTTGGGTGCAGTCTGTGAACACTATAAAATCGATATTACATACATTCAAGAGACTAAAGTAGCTAAACACAGGCCATAAGCTAGTACTCATGGAGCAAAAACACGCCACTTACCGGGGATTAGGCTTCATAATCTGGCCAAGGGTATTGGACCATGTCATTAGTTTTGGATATGTCAGTGATCGCACTGCTTTTATCGACCTGGCCATACCAACACGAAAGCCCACCACCACTAAGTGTGGCATAGTCACCGCATATGGGGCAACTACCAAGAGACAAATAGGATCCAGCATTATTAGATTCCTTCTATGCAGAACTGAGTGCCGCCATTACTATCCCAGCTAGATGGCAACTGTTCTTGTGTGGAGATTTCAACTCCAAGCTGGGTAAACTCGGTATTGCGGACAAAGGTTCAGGACTTGGCTTATGCATGGGATCGTATGGAGAGGGCACACGCAACAGCAATGGAGATGCACTGGTGGCATTCCTTAGTTCCAATGGCCTATTTGCCACAAATACGGCTTTCAAAATCCCATGCCATCACCGGGCAGCATGGACTGGACACATTGCTGATCGCAAAGCCCCAAAAGGTTCTAAGGCTACAACAGCTGTCTTCAACCAAATAGATTTTATACTTTGCAAGACAGCAGCAAAACCCCTACTTCGGGATGCCCATTCCTATGGAGGCACAGACCTCAATTCTGACCATAAGCCAGTCATTACACGCCTCCATATGAACCAGCTCTACCTAATGTATAAGCGCCATACCAGGCAAGCGGGTAGTCACCTACAACTTACCTAAGATCATCAGCGACACTGACACTCAAATGTCATACAAAAAGGCCCTCGGAGAACAGTGCTAACATCGACGTCAGCTCCGATCCAAACGAAGCCCTAACCAAAATACTGAAATCTATGGAATCCTCAGCTAGTCGCACCATAGGTGTTCTAAAAAACAACAGAATTAGGTATACTGATGACCCTCTCGTAGTAAAACTGTTAGCAGAACAGAAAGCGTTACGACTGCGCACCTATTAGTGGCCAAAGTGAAGATCGCACTAAACTACACCAGGAACGCAATAACACTCTGCACCACATTAGCGAACGCCTAAAAGATGTTGCTATCCAACACACAGACTCTCTAGCAGATGAAATCACTGCCACGGATGACTGCCACAAAATGTTTCGGGCAGCCCGTGCCCCGAGAGCTACTGACTACACACCACCACTCACTGTACAAAACTCTCCACCACTCACTGTACAAAACTCTGAATGGCACTATCAGGGCTGACTAGGGAAAAGCCGCAGCAATTCGAGAATGCTTCAAGGAACAGTTCACTGACCACGATGATGAGCCCTTGCACCCATTCTCAAGAGAACCCACGCCATTACTAACACCAATCAATACAGCAGATGTTGAGAAGGCACTTAAAGCCCCGAAAAATGGACGTGCATCGGGACCTGATGTCATGAGCAATGAACTATTCAAATATGCAAGTGACATTATCTCAAAACCGATCACGCACCTAATGAATTCAGCCTTTATGCACCAATTTCCAATCGACGCTGTAGGCCAAGGCACCCTTATCGCACTACCCAAGCCCAAGAAAAGACCTGGCCCCCAGCCAATCTGCGGCCCATTGTGCTCCTTATGGAAAATACAGCATACGGAAAATCCTATCCAATGTTACTCTATGCCGCATCCGAGACAAGATCGATGACTTCACCTGATCATGTCAATGTGGCTTCAAACATGGACACAGACATTGTATGGCCTCAACACAAGCTTGTGTCGGTAGTCATGTCCAAACAGTGGGATTTCCACAAAATGGGCATTGACATCTCACGCGCTTTCGACACAATTAAGCGACTTGCAGACACCAAACTGAGATTACGAGTCAAGTCATTGAAGTCTGTAGTTTGAAACATGAATCGGCTCCCCACGACTATCCCCTGTGCTTTTCACCCGTTACCTGGCTGCTGCATGGGAAAGTTCCACAAGACCAAACACACACACACACACACACACACACACACACACACACACACACACACACACACACAACACACAACACACACACACACACACACCTTCCACCTCATACCCACCCACCAACCCAAAATCTGTGTGGGAAAGTTCCACAAGACCAAACACACACACACACACACACACACACACACACACACCACACACACACACACACCACACCAACCACACACACACCAACCACACACACACACACACCTTCCACCTCATACCCACCCCCCAACCCAAAATCTGTGTGGGAAAGTTCCACAAGACCACACACACACACACGCACGCACGCACGCACGCACGCCTTCCACCTCATACCCACCCACCAACCCAAAATCTGTGTGGGAAAGTTCCACAAGACCAAACACAACACACACAACACACACAACACACACACACACACACACACACACACACACACACACACACACACACACACACACACACACACACACACCTTCCACCTCATACCCACCCATGTGGACTTTATAGATGAGCAAATGAAACCCCTTGACGAACTTCTCCCAATAGAATTGAGAATCTCTTTATGAATGAATCCAAAATGATGATCCACTTCGTGGCGGCGAACCATGGAGGAATAGTAAAATCCTGGGCTCACTGCTTTGCAGTACTGCTGCCTTTGCTGCACACTGCATCATGGGCAAGATAGCTTTCCAGTCCTTATGGAAGCTATGGATTCGTAGATCAAAGATGCCCTTGATAAAAAGACTACGTTTATACAATGCAACCCGCGTATCCTTGATGCTGTATAACTGTAATAGCTCGGCAGCTCCAAAGGCAGCTCTAGACAAACTCGACGCCTGCCACCGCAAACACCTACGCACCATCACTGGACACCGATGGCCAGACAGCATAATTTCCAATGATGCACTATACAAGACGTGTAATACGTAGCTGCTGTCTGTAAAGTCGCCCAGTAAAGATGGTCCATGTTTGGCCATGTGCTAAGGATGCCAGAAGACACACCAGCACAGAGTGCCTTGGAATTCGCCCTTCTCGGAGCCAGCAAATATAGAGCCAGGAGAGGCCATCATTGCATAAATCTGCTAAGCATGCTACGAGGTGACCTCAAGAAAGCAGGACTAGGTACACTCAAGTCAAGAATGGACCTGAGGAAGCTAACGATTTTGGCGGAGGACAAGACATAGTGGGCAAAAGTGAAGAAGGACTGATTGCACCTGTAGGATGTTTCTACTACTACAGCCACAGAATACAGTAATCATTCAATCATAGTTCCACAGCAGCCTCTGCATCGATGCTGCTAAGTAACTGCTTGATAACTTGATTCGCCACTACTTTACCTCTGTTCTAAGGTGCTGCAATACAGTTCTGCACTTGGTAAGGGTTCTGATGATGTGTCCACAAGATTGTTTCTTTGCTTTTGCTTTCATGACCACCTGTCTCTAGAAACTGCCATTTAACCATTTTATGGTCAATATAGTTCAAGAAAATCTAAGTTTTTGCTCATACCTGCCTATTAGCAGAAGACAATTTTTGGAAATTTACCACTGGAATGACTGGCTCGGTTATTGAGCCAGTCATCCCAGTGATGAATTTAAAAAAATAGTCTTCGAGTCTTAGCCTGCAAATGGATATTCAAGAAGACCTTTGCAGAGGCCGGTTTTAGGAGGCATGAACATTAAAGGGTTAAAGGACCCCCCTCTTCCAGTTTATTCCAGTTAGCCCGGAAGAAATGTTTCTTCTGGAACAACCCAACCCTACCCATTTTGTGGTCATTATATGTACACTTTGACTGTACTCCTACTCATCATAAAGACAATTGGATATGACAGAGCTCGAGATAAGAATTAGTCTTTTAAGTATTTTACTCATAGGGGATGATTATAATTGAGTATTCTTCATATCAATTGGGTATTTCAAAATACCTTTACTCATAGGAAGTGGCAGGAATTGAGTATTTGAGGCTCACCTAAACGTGAAAATCTTTGTATTAATAGAGACTAATTGACTATACCGACTCAGGATAGTCAAATAGTCTCTAGTAATACACCTTTTTTATACTTCAAAAGTGACTTACTGTACATGTATGATAATGGCTTTGACATGTAAATTATTTACGTAATTACATGTACGTACATGTAGACAACTTAGACAAGTAGACAGTCTAATTGTGGGAGAACTGCGGTGCTGGAGCGGACTTCATAGAACCACAAGCCAGTAGGCCCATGGCCCAGTA
Organism: Chaetoderma sp. LZ-2023a; assembly: GCA_034401795.1. Taxonomy (NCBI): domain Eukaryota; kingdom Metazoa; phylum Mollusca; class Caudofoveata; order Chaetodermatida; family Chaetodermatidae; genus Chaetoderma; species Chaetoderma sp. LZ-2023a. The sequence continues at coordinate 62,246,932 of CM067367.1, forward strand.
ATAAGTGACCAGGTGAAAACAATGTATTATATATGTTTCAATTGTGAGTTGTGAATGCTCTGAGTCTGATTACGGTATCAGTCTATCAGAATCACTTGACCCACTCTACATTTACATCAGAGACAGCCTGAGACAGTATGACAATATCAAACCATTTGATATTATCATACATTCATACTGTCTCAGATATAAATGTTGTGGGTCAAATGATTCAAATCATTCATGCTGTTTTACATGTATGATCACCATGATGTATACATGGAATCCACATTTCTTAAGTTGACTGATGAATTGAATTAAAAATTAGGCAACTGTGCCAGTTGTTACTATCCGTGTTTTGTTTTCTTTACTATATTAAAAGATGTTCCTAGCGCAGTGTAATCACATGACATTAATGACAATTGACAAACTAATTTTCTCACTTCCATTTCCCTGACTTTTATGGTGTGAGGCCTATAATCCAGTCAAAAATGTTTGGCTATGAATCATAGGCATCAAACCATAAAAGTCTGGGGAAAATGAAAGAGAAAATTAGTTTAATATTTAATAGTTTGTCCACCATTGATAGTCTGTGATGCATCATTTTCACTGTCAGTGATAGTACAAGGGTTAAAGCCACATGGGTGCCACACACTATTAAATCAATAGTTAGTACCTGCTGGCTGCTGTGACACCAGAGTGGCAATATTCATATAACAATATGCTGAGTGAGTTCAAATTCGGATTATCCTTTAAATGTCCATCATATACAGTAAACTACTATGGCTATATTCTGGTAAACGAAATACGACCTACATGTATACGAGTTCTGGCGTTCAATCGTCATAAGCAGTTCACCCCGAAGCGAGCGTAGCATACGTTCATTGCGGGGCGCATTGACGATCTTTCATAACACGAAAATAGGACACATTTCCGCCGGTTCAAATTATTTCCGTCTTACAACTATGTTTAATGTATGTCCATCATCGCGGGAGTGAAATTATTAAGTGGCACTGTATAAATATTGTGTATGCTTTAATAATTTATTAGTTAAACGAGAACTTACCTGAAAGAGGAAGTTAGATGTTTGACTGTAATTCTAGCCAATCACCACTGGAAGCCGGAGTTACATGAGAGACATGTCATGACTTGCTGAGATCAGTCTTCAAAGATAAATTGAGTGCACAACACAGTAATCCCAAATTAGGGTGGGACAAGAAAAGTTCCCAAATGAAATCTCAAACTATGACCACTTTTCTAGAGGTGGGCATGTAACTCTGGCTTACAGTGGTGATTGGCTAGAATTACAGTCAAACATCTAACTTCCTCTTTCAGGTACATGTAAGTTCTAATTTAACTAATAAATTCTAAACCAATCACCACTCAGTCAGCGGGAGTTCCACGAGACTTCAAAGCTGTGGGTGCACTCAATACTATAAATTCCAGGCAATGAATTGTTCACAATTATGATAACATGAACTGAACAATTAACAGATTTGATAATCATCCTTCTGAACACTGACATCTTTCTAATATATTCAATAGTTTGTTATAAAACTTTTAAACACTCATTATCAACCTGTTGTACAGATTTAAGTTATGGAATTTTCAAACCCTCTCAATGGACAGAAAAAATGGTCTACTGCCATTTTTGTCTATTGTATTGTCTATAGAGATTTATATCAATCCATGCCAGTATCCTAGTTATTTTCATCCTTCGATATATAGTGTCTCTACATACTGCCTTATTGTCTTCATGAATAATTTTGTGTTAGTATCTTTCTTAGATTCTTAATTCTCTCTAAATATGATGGCAATGCATTGAAAATTATACACCTGGGCGAAATTGATTTATATGCAAGCAAAATAGTTGTGTTCTAATAGTGATCGCTAAATTGCTTCCTCAAGAGATTGCTGTATAAAAATATCAAGTATTTTACTCAAAACTTTACTGAAATGCCAAATATAATTCTATCTGGCCTTTCATAAATAGTTTGGTGAAGCCAATTCAAACCCAGAAAATGAAACACTGATTAGGTCATTGGTAAAAAATATCAATAACCCAAAAGCTTTCAAAACTTAATCCACATAGTAAGCATTATTTCTTTATTGATTCTCTCCATGAATTAATAACCAAAATTGTCTAGCCAGCAAGATCTTTATCATCCGAGGCTCTCTTGTATAAAAGGCTATTAACTAACAATATTTTTCTTAGTAGATGCACATGGGCCTTATGTGTGAATGCCCCAAGATTGCCAATTCAAAAACAACATCTTATTTAATAGCAAAATCTGTTTTATGTATTTTCTAACTTGATGCTATGTTACTGTTTATGTTGCTTGATCCAATTCTACTCTTGTAGATTAACTCTCAGTAGACAAAAAAGTTTAAACGACTATGGGTTAACGTCAAATCGATCTAATATAAAAAGCATTAATATTATAAGCTCCTGAGGTACATGTATTCAAGAAACATGTTGCTTAATCTGGAAATTAAGCCTAGAAGTGAACAAATCACAAAACTTCATTGTAAAGCTACTACAGATGTACAAATAAAACTCCTTCATATTCAATTTGCACTCATCATCAAATACTCTGGATTTTGTTATTTGCTATACAATTCATCTGACCAGTTGAATGAGCAACTGTAATTCATAAATTTGATTCTCTAAATCATAGCTAAACTTCTCTGGCTGGTCCATTACAACATTGTGAGGGAAGAGATTAAGATAGATATAGTTAATGTCGCTACTATAGAGATATATATTTAGAGACATAATTTAGCACGAGCAACACTAAAGACACTAAACACAACAATCGAGCTTTAATGCCCAGTACATTAATATGATGTTGCTTGGCGTTATTTCTCCATCTACCCCCTATAAAATGTCTGTTCATTTTCTGTGCGAGGTCAGTAACACTACCTCACACACACACACACCCTTCCGGTGACACATCAGTTGTTACATCTTAAGCATTTTTCATGATTGAGTTGTGTGTCTGGCTGTTATCAAAATAACATCAATCCACAATGTAAACACAGAATAACCGGAATTTGACAATCACACATTTTTATCAAAACCATCTGACACCGTTTTCAGTGATTCAGATTAGTCAGATTATCAGATTCTCTAAAAGAATGTGAATTATTCTACAACTGAAAACCAACATGACCATAAGTATTATACGTTCAGCACCCTAAGTTTCATATTTTTATGTTTTCAAATTTAATACTTTCGTAGCACTGCGAAAAATATTTTTGTCACTTAGATGCCAGCTCTTCTGACATGCGCACTGAATGTTTCAACTCATAGGTTGGGATGAGAACTGATTTATTACAGATGAAACATCCAATGGCATAACCATCATCTTTTAATTGTTATATATAGTGGCACATGAATCATATGAATGTACATCACAAAACCAGTCACCAATATATCAATGTGCAATATTCTCCATTTATCTTAAATGAGCATATAACCGGTGTTAGTAATAAAAGACATATATTCTGCCGATGATAAGCCATCTGGCAAGACTACACATTGAAAAAATACATTACTCCATTCAACAAACAATATTTGATATCTTACTGAAAAAAGCACTAAGAAACATGCATGAAATATGCAGTAGAAAGGCTCAACTGGGACCGCAGACAATTAGGCCCAATTAGAAAAGTAATTAATGCAATTGTATCTATTTTGAAATGATGATATTCTACTGCTCGAGGCAGGGCAAAATTTACATAAGTGTAAATGCAACCCTGCTTTTTGTCTATGACAAATATAACAGATAAACAATCATCTGAATTTGAAGAATGACCAGTGCATTTTATATTTGCTTGCCAAAAGAAGCACAACCTGATATTAAATGCAAGATAAAACTATCTGACACCCATTTTGCACATAATGGTCCTTGATACCAGTGCTCAGCTTTAAATTGTTGATCATAATGATAATATTGAGTCATATTTGATACCTGTACTGTTTGCAGTCCTAGGCATCATCATGCAAAGGCCCTTGATTTTAGAAAAGAATGTTATACCTTCTTGATACCTGTACTGTTTGCAGTCATAGGCATCGCTGTGGTAAGGCCTTACCAAGAAAAGAATATGTTTTTTATACCAGGACTGTTTACAGTCATACAAGTAGGCATCTTTGTTTATCAAGAAAATAATATGTCCTTGACACCTGGACTGTTTGAAGTCATACATGTAGGCCTCTCTGTGGTAAGGCCTGATTTTAGGCCGCTTTACCCCGAGTTCAAATGGCTTCCCCATTCAGGTGAAAGCGGGGCTCTGGTCTAAAAGACATATTTGCCTCAGTTAATCCTTTCCCCAGCCTTGAGGATGAAATGGTTAGAAATAGTAATTGCCAGGAGCATGAAAATCAAGTGTTTGCACACCTAGGCATGGATCTGGCTATAGGTCACGGCTACTTATTGCTCTTATTTATTTATTTCAATCTGTTACTCAGATGATCAACATATACAATTTGTGCTGCATACCTAAGCTTTTGTAATCCAGATTAGAACCATTCTCCTGAAATTAAACTCCTGAATTTCAGTGTTTACCAAACAAAACTCTCAACAAATGCGTAGCTGATATTTTGACATATTATTTACTGATAAAATCTCTTAGATTGTGGTGTTCTCCTTAATGAAGTTATGAGTTATAGCAAGAGCATAGCAAACGTTAACCCTTTGCATTTTAATGCCTTTAGATAGGGTTACTGAGAAGAGATTTACATTCTGGATTAACTTTGGTTATGACCAGTGACTGACATACAGTATGTGACAAGTTTATCCTCTTATTTTTCATCTGGTATTGCTATATTTACTATATTTAATAGAATGTTGGAAAGCCAGCCATCTAACGCCCATATTATTTCAGCATCATTAAATATAGCCAGGCCCTGCATTGTAACATGATATTCACATATTCACCCCCTCCTCTCTCTAGGCATTGTGTGAGCATTAAGCTAATTTATAGCACATGTTGGTATACACTCTGTACTCTCCTATGTTGAATAAATATCCATAAAACACTGAATGACATTATCAGATGAAACTTTCACTGCTGTTTACAGACAAGGAAAGCTGAACATTTGCTCTGAATTACTAATGATAATGATACAGATGATATTTAAAACACTGTATATCCCAATTTAGTTATCACAGTTGACCAATTTACAGCTGTGGTTTAATTGCTGATAGAGAAGATTTGCCTGTAGAAATTTAGCTTCAGAGATTGCAAGGAGTTTCCTCCTTCCCTCTGGCTGTGATAAGCAGTGCATGTACAGAGGACAATGGGGGTCACTGGAAATTGTTCCTTCCCCCATGCTCTGAAAAACTCTGTGTGTATATGATTGTACTGGGCTCATTTGAAGTTTACTTCATCACCCTTGCACTGATAAACTGGGTCAGCAATTTATTGCCCACATATGACCCAAATCACTCTAGACTGCTTCTTTCCATCTAAAATGAATGGTAGCTAGTTCTTGTCTATCAGCCATGTGAGATAACTTAATTTACTCTAAAACACTTCAAAACACACAAAACACTTAATGCTTTTGACTTTAATTAACAACTTTCACTACTTGTTATCACTATCTTATTATATATCACAAATTAATAACAGAAAATGCACATTTTCCAGATTAATAGGCATTTTCTTAACAAATAACTGATCTGGTTAAAAGCCATAAGCACACTGATCTCAGCTATTCATGACACGTCTCTCGTGGAACTCTGGCTGACTGAGTGGTGATTGGCTAGAATCATTGTTTTTGCACCAAAATTCTTCATAAAACATAACATACATTTGTCTTGAAAATCGACAAATTATGTGACGTCAGGAATTTGCGAGTAGATTCAATATTTAGAGCGAGTACTCAGTATAGTCGTCTGCGACTCACAGATCTGTAATTTTGGATTCGGAATTTCAAAATTACTACATAATATTATTATTGCGTAATGGTAACCGAGTACTGCAGGTTTGATCCGATCCACATAATGGGTACCCACATTTGGGCATTGATAGGAATCATGTATACGCTTGACTTTTTCAATATTTTGCGTATTTGGTAATTGGATTGCGTTTTTAATACGCTGGGGTGTGAATTAAATTGGGTTTTTTAATATTTTTGCGTATTTACGCAAATACGCTGCTTATCTGGAGCTCTGGGATACGAAATAATTATTTAACAGAAATATAATAGCTCCATGTATCTTCACATTTAGAAATATTGTAGTATCTCAATAGGTTGTTCTGGTTGTTTTTTATAAGCGAAATACTCCATGCAACTCACAATTGACAAGTGTATTACATATAGCGCCTCAGTTGGCTACTAATCAGCAAGTAATTGAAAATATTACACACGTTTAATTTTCTGCAATTAATCAGCAACTAGTCACAGACCAGTGTACATCATATGATTTGATATCTTACAACTCTAGACAACTACAAACAACTACACGTAGTTGACAACTAATTCATTCTTCAGCCTTATCCCTTTTGTGTCAATATTGTCTTTTTCTGTGTCAATAGCAAAGAAACTTAATTTAATTTAAAATTTTTAAATTTTGACATCATAGTGGTAAGAGTTTAGGTGTATGCTAAGAATAATATGTTATATGAAAGAGTCTAAATCAAGTCCCTTATTCGGCAATTAACCGTTCCAGTTTTAGCTATGCCCCACCCATCCCTAGCTAAGCTCCACCCACACTTCGCTCGTGTTGGGATCGATTGATCCCTGAACTCCCCGACTATTTATTTCCAGAAAACTATATATGTAAGCTGCTGAATATTTTGAAACTAATTTGACTGGGTGCTGTTGCTGCTTGCAGCAGCAACAGCGTCCAGTCAAATTAGGTTTTTTAAATATTCAACAGCATGTTTATTAAATAGTAGACATAATATTCGTACAATAATGTTTAGGCTTGTCACCAATGTGTTCATGAGGTACTAATTTTCATCACTCATGACATCCTTGATTCTGACGTCATCATACACGTCACATAGTTGATTATGACATCATATGGTGGATGGATAAACTGTAACGGTTCATTGGGTGTGCCAAGTACTCAGAGAACCAAATCAACGCCATCTGATTCCCTCACCTTACTCAGCAATTACGTGATCTAATAAATGACCTGAATATCACAAAGCCACAAACAGATTACTGATAGTGTACACATTACATGTACCTTAGACCTCATATTACGTTGTTATTGATACATCACAATTTTATGTGTATAACATTCAGATTTCAGCCTAATCAGTGATCTCTCCTAACCAAAGCCATGTTTTCTTTTGCATCAATATAATCTTGATTTCTGTCAACTAATAAGAGGGATCCATTTCTACTTATGAACAGCCCATTACTAAATAAGCTTCGTGTACACTTTGCCCTGGGTTGGGATCGATCCAACCCTGAATTGTCAGAATCCCAATATCAAGGTTATTTTACAGGTAAGCTGTTCACTATTTTGAAACTGCCTATGGCAGCAACAACGCCCAGTCAAATCAGTTTCAAAATATTCAACAAAAATGTTTATTAAAGGGATATTCCACTGGGGGATTTTATGCATCTGACGTAAAGTACAAATTTCCGCATTAATTTGAGACCAAGAGCACAATTTTATGCCAACAAATAAAAAAGATATCCTCAATTTAAATTGCTAAAGTAACCAGTAGATAGAGGCGCCATTTTGGACAGGCAGCTGATGTCACCGACACACACACTCTCTTTGCCCGATCGAGGATAGCCGTAACCAGGGGAGGTAAATCTTGCATCTCGTGGATAATTAGCGTACTGGCTAAACAACTAACACTTTGCCACAGTGTTTGGAGGAAATTAAAGTGCAATTAGTGTCCCGATGATCGCACCAGTCATTGTAGTGCTAAATTGTCAAAAATTGTTTTCTTATGGGCAATTTCTATTTTTTTAAAACATTGAAGGGGTATGCCAGGAGCGTGTTTGCAATCAACCAGCTACAACAAATCCTTGAAAAATATGTTAGTTGAATAAATGTTGAATGTAATTTCTCTGAAAGCTGTTGCTATTGCAACTTCTGCTTCCAGTTAAATTCGTTTCAAAATATTCAACAGGCAGTAAATATGGGTCAACATTTAAAAATTTGGGATCAATTAGTTAACCCTTTCAAGGACAGAAAAGCAGAAAGCTTAAAATTTACCCTGCATAGGCCTATTGTGCGAAACTAATTAGTTTGGAAGCTACTGCAACATAATTCCAGGAAAATTTAATTAAGAATATGCAACACTCTGCATAGTTATTTTTAAATTGGGAGTAAACGTTGTAAATGATTAATAACGCTGGATTTCAATAGTGTGAAAGCACTAAACTACTAATTATGTCTAGCGTACACGTGTCATTATTTAATAGCTGTCACCTACTATCGTCTATGAAGTAAGCCGCTAAGCGGGTGCCTATAATTGACCGACCGGGCAATCAGCAACATTGTTTCATTTTGGTTTGCAAATCCCGTTTTACAATTGATGCAAGCAAATACGACATTAATTGTCGAGTTTGATTCTGTTATATTAAAATTAAGTACCGCGCCTTTTGTTTTGAAATGCATGACACATTATTTTCAAATTATACAGACTATATGTTCTAAACTTGTGTCTTCCAAATTTAAATATGGAAGATATCCATCCAGTGCCGATGTTATGAAGCCATGTTTCAGTTAGCCCCTTTTCATCCGGTATCTGAAAATGTGAATTGCCGTACCCTTTCCATGATCGTTTCTATTACTACAAGCCCATGCTTGACATGCGGACATAATGCGATTTAACCATTTCACGCCAGCACTGGCCTCTGCAATCGTCAAATTGAGGACGCAGGTCAAAAGAAGGTTATTTTGAGAATTTACAACTAAAACGACTGTCTCAGTAACCGAACCAGCCATTCCAGTGGTAAATTTTCAAAAATAGTCTTCGCTTGGCCTGCAAATGGGCATTCAATAAGGAAATATTCTGATTTTCCTGACAGAATTCGGTCATTAAAGGGTTAATTAATATTGGGCCTTGATAACGCGAAGTAAACAGGTAAATCTAAAAGCGCTGGCGATATTTTGCTGGTGTGTCGTTGACGTCATAATCTCGCGGTTTCTCGCTCTCGTTGCGAGAAAATGGATGCGCCCAGGAGTCACGTTTTCGAGCGTTTTGGGCATAATAATTTTATTATTTCTCGGCAATGGAAGAGTGTATTTTATATTTTTTTGCGGCAACTATTTTGGATTACAGTATATTTTTAATTGACTTATTCCCGATTTTCACTGGAATTTCCCTTTAAATAGTAAATCCACCAGACAGAATTCGTCCACTTGACAGACTATTCCAGCTTTATGACAGCGTATTTCTGTTAATTATGATTGTGACGTCAGCCTACATGTAATGTAATTGATTATGATGTCGTGTACTTGAGTGACAGATTCCCAACACTATACTGCATTACAATTATTTCCATCTGCTCCAGCCTAAAGCAAACCCCATTAGTTAATTTAACCCTTTAACCCTAGAACTCTGATCTCAATATTCTATCTTTTACTGTGTCAATATCAAAGAAACTGGCGTACATTTTTCAACAATTTTGGAGGAAGCTGTTGCTGTTTGCGACAGCACCATCCTCTACCAAATTTTTTGAAAAATTAACACTAGTTCATCTTTGAAGATTTACAATTTGTACACCAGAGCGGTAAGGGCTAATTGTCAAATTTGGTGACGGAAATTTCTATTTTCTTATAGACCAAGAATTTGTTTAATTTACCACTGAAATGACTGCCTCAATTATTGAGCCACTATCAGTAATGTGCACACTAATCACTGAGGGTAAATTTTCAAACATAGGGGAGGCCAGGCCTAGTTCGCTATAGGGGCAAGTCCGCCTATGCGTTCTCATACTAAGGCATTTCTATTTATAGCGCCTTACGCATTGTGTACGTATTTCTGTTGACACACTTGCCAGATAGGGTGGGCCGCATCACCTTGTCTACTGTGAATAATCAATGAAAGCTAATTTCAGGAAGAAGTAGGTAATATTTTCATCACAGTACATTTTGTGTCATAAAAAAAGCATGTAATGATCAAAGGTAGAGGCGTTCAAACATAATTTGCCAGTTACAATTTGTTTCTTTTAAATAAACGATTGAGAAGAATTAACCTTTTAAATTCATTAAATGTTGAAATCATTTTATGGACGAATTTGCCTCATCTGTCTAACTTACCCCACAGGCTTGTCAAACTTTCCCCAATTAAGCTTTCCAGTTTTAGCTATGCTTCTCCCATCCCTATATTCGTCCACCCCCCCCCCCCCCCCCACCACGTCTTCTTCTTCCTTGATTTAAAAAAAAAATGGCCATGATCTAAAGCTTGTTGTCTACTTATTTAATCTTTGGGTCCTTGCGGGCAATTTAAATGCAAGTTTGCATTGATAAGTTTATTAAGAAATATGCAATCCCTAAAATATGTGCAGCACTAGAAGAGGTTAGAAAACCAAATGCTAGATATTAGGTTATGTATTGCTGGGAGATAAAAAGGCAGTGTAATGTATATGATCTTAAGGGAACATGACACTGAGCCTGATGTAGCAATCATCAAAATCATGCAAATATTTGGGAAATAGTTGTCTGGAATCGGCATCTCCTGCTGTGTCTAAAGACTAACTGGAATCAACTGTGAATCGGGTTCTACATGCACATGCATTGTCTGCCTGTGTGTGCATGCGAGCAAGGATGCATTATTGCGTGAGCGAGTGAATGTATGTGTATGACATTGTGTGAGCATAAAGAGGACTGCGTAAAACCACAATGTGAGACTCCCAATGCGACAAATTAAATCAGATATATACAAAGTAGTTCCGCTTCGAACAGTGAAGTGGCATCATGGGAATTAACTCTTTGACACTCATATCAACCAAAAACAGCTTCTGTAGTGGTCTTGAGAAATGTCCATTTGCAGACCAGGAAGACTATTTTTTTAAATGTATGACTGGAATGACTGGCTCGATAACAGAGCCAGTTGCTCGATAGCCGAGCCAGTCATTCCAGTGGCAAATTTAATCTTCTCCTGCTCTGCAAGACATTTTCTACGAGAAAATTTAAATTTTCTTAAATAAATTTGAGCGTTAAAGAAATGCTAATTTTGCTCTGTGCACATAACTCCTTGCCCACAAAACCATTCAGAGTAAGAATACTTATGATACATCAACATTATGCAGTGCTGTCAGCCTTATATAATCCTAGCACTTCTCCCCTCCGCCACCTCATCACACACGCTTCCACAGTCATTATGCATTTATTTAACTATGCTGAAATATTCTTTATAAAAAGATAATGCACATATGGTAGACATTAAGAAATGTACTCTATTTCATTATCTGGATCATGGCCAAGTATGTATTCAAGTTTGAGCCAAAACAGCTCAGTAGTTATTTCAAAATTGTTGGTCCCGATCCCAGGATGTTTCATAATAAAGAAATATTAGTTACCTCTCCGGGAGGTAATTAATATTTTTTATTTAAAAAAAAAAGGATCTGTAGTTGTTTAGATACAGCCCTGGACACACATTCATACTGACACGCACATGTGCACCACACACTCACACGCACGCACGCACGCACGCACACACAAAAAGCTGAATGTGATACCATCTTTTTTCCTTATGGAGCGAGGGTAATGCAATAATTTAGTAACATTAATGATGAATTGTGCGAATGTACAATGAGATATATATATAAACGGAAAATTATATGCAAAAGTAACAATGCTTCTTAACTGTCTACATGCTCAATTTCTACATTTTCCATGGGGTTTAACTCTGGATATGTTAAATATTTTAAAATAATTTGACTGCAAGTTGTTGATAGCTTAGTCACCAACAACTTTCAGTCAATTTGTTTTCAAAATATCCAGCATATTCAGAGTTATTGTCCGTTGAAATTATTGTCTGATGGCCTGCAGCAGTCAGACAGTTTATCCGTCTGACAGTGACAGGTGGTGTTTTGAAAATAACTCTTTAAGGCTTATCACTCTGCTGTTAACAGGTTAATTAACTGGTACAAATTCAGTACAAGAAACTCTGTTGTACATTTTTAAAATAGAATTGCTGAAACCTGTTATTGGTTTGGACATCAACATACAGCTTTCAACAGCATTGTTTTCAAACTGCACACCTGTTATCACATGAAAGGAAATGGAGTTAAAACAAACAATTGCTGACATTTAGAGGTTAAAAAGTGTCTGCTAAAAGTAATGTAGGTGGTCTTTTGGGTGGGAGACAATATAGATAGGCTTTTTCTCAGATAAAAGCGAGATCAAGTTTTCACCTTAAGGAAACATCGGGTATGTATTTATAAAACGATATATTTTCTGTGCCAACCCAACCTTGGCTAACAATGAGGCAGTAAGCAAGGATTTTACGACTAATTCAAAGATTGGTATCAATATATATTCTTTAAATACAGGTCAGGAGGCAACACAAATGTATTGTCGGGAAGAGAATAATATGATAGGTTTTTAACCCATTTAGGGATCAAGTTCGCCAAAAATAGCCTTTGTAGTTGTTTTGAGAAATGTCCATTTTCAAAACAATGGAAAACTATTTTTGAAATTTACCAATAACCAAGCGAGTTACTTAAGTTGTAAATTTTCAAATATAATTTTTTCCCATGGTCTGATTCATTATACAAAAAATTTCTAAACCAATCTTGACCAATCACCGACAAATCCCTGAAAAAGTATATTCTTTCCGCTATAAGATATATTCTGTTGAATATTTTGAAATTAATTTGACTAGAAGCTGTTGCTGCCTTAGGCAGCAACAGCTCCCAATCAAATTAATTTCAGAATATTCAACAATTTGTCCGAGATGTATAAGATAACTTTGTTTGGTCAGGGCCCTGCAACCACTGAAAATACCTTTCTCTATGTAGTGGGCTTCATATTATTAAAAATAAAATATAAAAAATAAAATTATAAATTAAAAAAACCTAGAAATTGACAATGTAAGTTTCTGCATTAAAAAGCCAATTTTCACACAAAATCTTGGACCTATAAAGGTGACTCCTACAAAAGGCACCTCTACTCATTATATAGACGCTACCTGCTAAGTTTCATTAAATTACTTTAAGCGATTCTGTATCATATGCCGTTTATGAGAATATTGGAAAATAATCGTGAGTCTTTGCATTAAAAATCCTGAAAATCTTGGACTTATAAAGGTGAATCCTTCAAAAGGCACATCTGCATATCACGACTGAGGCATATAAAATTAAATTATTTTAAGCGATTCTGTATGATAATGTGTTTATGAGGAAATTCACAAAAATCATGTTTTTGTATTAAAAAGCTCATTTTCACCCAAAATATTGCCTTTATAAAGTTAAATCCTTCAAAAGGCACATCTAGCCATCATAAAGAAGTCACCTGTCAGTTTCATTAAAATATTTTAAGCGATTCTGTATGATATGGTGATAACGAGGAAATTGACAAGAATCATGAGTTTTTGCAATAAAAAGACCATTTTCACCCAAAATATTGGACCCATAAAGGTGAATTCTTCAAAAGGCACTGTGTATCATAACTGAGCCATACACCAAGTTACATAAAAATATCTGTTTGTCATGTAGGTCTTCATCGACTCATTGTCAGCAACGCAAGCTCTTCTAAGTGATAAGGAATCTACGCTGCCTTTACTGGAGTCAGCAAGAGCTCTAGTGGGGCGGATATGTAACAAATTTGAGTTAAGATGTTCCATTCTGGCAGAAAGCATGAAATTTGGCATATAGGTGGTTTACGGTATGCTGAACATAATTAGATGCGGTGCCATGTGATTCTACCAAGGGAACCCACTCAAAATAGCGGATTCAAATTGGCCACCTTCCCAGCGGAAAATCTGCATTACTCAAGTTCTAGATGGAGTAGAGGGCTAAAATTGATGTCAAATTAAGGGTTTCTTGGGTCACTGGTTATGATTTTACCCATTATAATACTCAAAATAGATAAACATGCTGAAAAAATATATTATTATTATTATTATTATTATTATTATTATTATTAGTTGTTGTTGTTGTTGTTGTTGTTGTTGTGGTCATCGTGGTCGTCGTTGTTGTAACATTTGTAAATTAGTAGTATTATTGCTAAACATTTGTACACACATGTTCCGGGCGGAACATTTTAGAAACATGTTTTCGCTACTCAAAACAATTGGTCTACACGTTTTCTCCAGTAGAAGTAATTGTATGCCAGCCCCTCTCTTCGCCAAGCATTATTTCGTTGCGGATTTCCATATAATTATTGTAGTTTCCTAAACTCACACTGACTATTTAAATATATCAGGAGAATACATACCTGCATAGCAATCACGCCCACGCGTATTGTGCTCTGCTTATAGACAGAGACAATAGCCTATTATATTTTCGCATTCAAGTCAATATGTCAAAGAAAGTGAAATTGACATCTGATCCCACAGTGGATTTAGCACACACGAACTGGTCCAAGTGTGTTATTTGCCAGCAGTCCACAACAGAGCATCTCATAGATCCATGTAGAAACACAAATCGTGACAATGTGATTACGAGTTATAGGTCATTAGCTGATAACCTTGATAGGCTACAGCAACTCCATGCCCTTCCACCATACCTGGATCTATGTAGGTTGAATGATGGATCTGGAATTGCGGAGACGCTCATAGAAAACTGTGCTAGGTGGCACAAATCTTGTTGGCATCTCTGTAGGCGGACTCTGGTTGATCGCGCCGGGAAAAGAAATGCGAAATTAGAATCCAGCGAGGATCTCAGGTCACCAATCTAGATTGAGGTCTAATTCCACTATGCCACGTATAAATGACCCCACTCAACCACTGTGCTTTTTCTGTGACCAACCGATAGAGCATGACATTCATAGAGCCGCAACAGCAAAATTTGACAAAAACATACGCAAAATGGTGACAGAACTGAGAGATACAAAACTTCTTGCTAAAATGTCATCTGGAGACATGACAGCATTGGATGCTATTTACCACAAGACTTGTTTGACAAAACTATACACACGACATAGATCTCTTTCGAGAAGTGAATCTGATATTGTGGACGATATGAAACCTGACTCTGTTGCTCTTGCAGAGCTAATATCATACATGGAAGATCGTCAAGCCTCTGAGCTTCCTATTGGCAGCATATTTAAGCTTTCTGATTTAACACGATTATACACTCGCCGTCTTGAACAACTTGGTGGTGCTATGCCAAGTAGGATTAACTCTACCAGGTTGAAGGAAAAGATCTTGTCGAAAATGCCAAATGTGGAGTCAAATAAGAGTAACTATGAAGTGATTCTCACATTCAAGAAAGACATAGGCAATGCTCTATTACTAGCCACAAAAAATGATTCTGATAGTGATGCAATTGGGTTGATGAGTGCAGCTCAAATAGTCTGCAGAGATTTTTCAGATTAAGTATGATTGCAAGGGTTCACTTGATGCTGACCAGTATGACAACTTACCTCAATCACTTGTTACTTTAGTTCAGATGATACTTGGCGGTACCAACATTCATAATCAAAATGAGAATTCCCAAACTATCAAGGGGGAAGTGTCGTCATTGCCCCAGCTACTCATCTTTAATGCCATTAAAAGAGCGCGTAAAAGCAGTATGGGAACTCACCATAATCCTGATCGTGAAACAGCATTGACACTCTACCTAGGCCTACTAATTCATGCCAAAACGCGAAAGCGGGAGCTTGTGGATGAACTCTTCAGACATGGACTTTCAGTATCCTACGATCGCGTCATGCAGCTCTCGACTGATGTAGGAAATAAGGCTATAGACATGTTTAAAAAGGATGGGGTTGTTTGTCCGACTAACTTGCATGGTAATCTGTTCACAACTGGGAACCTTGATAACATAGACTATAATCCTACATCCACATCAGCATGAACTGCATTCGATGGGACAGCAATCTCATTAGCACAACATTGTTCAGATACAAATACTGGGATGATTTGAACTCTTGAACAATTGACACCCAACGTTGTACAAAAATCCACCACCATCCATCCATTACCCGAGACGTACACAGTTGTGAATCCAGCTGCTTTCCCAAGTGATAATCCTCTGCCTTCTCGAGCTGTTGATCCTTTGATTCCCAGTGATACCATATTAATCTTAGATAAGACTCAAATTGCGTGGTTGGACAAGATAAACGAACACTCGATCGAGGGCGATATGTATGGGACAGATGACATATTGTGGGCAGCTCACTTTGCTAGTTTGCAAGATGTCCCACCTCCGCCAGCAATTACTGGACTTTTGCCGCTCTTTCATGACAACGCTCATAGTTTGGCAATGGTGAAACATGGTATAGATTTAATTCAGCAAGCTACACAGGATATCACTCATGGACAGGTGCCAGTCATCACTCTTGATCAGCCTTTGTATGCTATTGGAAAGAAGATACAATGGTCTTGGCCCCTTCTATATGGTGAGGATAAGTATGTGGTGATGATGGGTGGACTTCACATTGAGATGGCGCTACTCAATGTGTTGGGAGACTGGCTAAGCAACAGTGGATGGGTGGCTATGATGACAACAGCTAATGTAACTACAGACAGCCGAGCCGATGTCATTCAAACTGGCTCGCATACATCACAAGGGCAATGGGCACACCAGGTGACATCCGCTGCTCTATATGTATTGCAGAAACGTGCATATGCTGCCTCAGAGGACACACTGCCATTCGAAGACTGGTGTCATCAGAAGGAAACAGAGCACCCACAGTTTAAGTACTGGAATTCAGTCTTGAAATTAGAGCTGCTGTTTCTTCAATTCATGAGAGCTCAGCGAGAGGCCAATTTCCCGTTATATGTAGAGACATTAGGCAAGATTATCCCGTGGATGTTTACCCTGGATCATGTACACTATGCACGATGGCTCAGCATCCATGTGGCTGATCTGTTGCAACTTGAGAACCGATGCCCACTTGTACATAGGAAATTTGTTGAAGGAAACTTCGTTACTAAGAAAATGGCTCACAAGTTCTCAGCCTTGGCATGTATGACCAAATCTACAAGCAGCAAAATGCTATTCTGAAGGGCGATGGTGGAATTATCGGAATCACAGAAAATGAAGCTGCTTTGAAATGATGGATGGTGTCACGCCCAGAAATAGGAAGGATGATCAGCGAGTACGAAGTGAAACATACACACAGAAATATCAATGATAACTGTCACCATGAGCAGATTCCGAGTAAGCAGAAATTGTTTGCTTTAAACCCAATCTGTCTTATTGATGCAATCGAGGAAATGGGAAATCCATTTTTAGATGACAGTTTTGACTTAGCGACTCTAGATACCAAAGTCATTATGTCCGCGTCTGTAGTGAATGCGATCCGAACAGCAGACGAACTAGGCATCAGACAGTACCACGCATTCGTCGCAGATCGACTATCTGTATCATCAAAATCGGTATATGACCCAATCCAAAGGAACAATTTGGCTTTGTTCAAATCAAAACAGAGGAAGAGTACCAGAACCAACAAGAAGCTTGTTGCAATGAAGAGAGATGTACAGTTATTCTCTAGACTGTACATTTCCTGCCAAGCCAGAGACGGAGACCCTGATTCATTCTTTGAGCATGAGAATCATCCATGGCCCCCCATCACTTGCTGAGAGCAACGCGATGCGCCAAGGCAGCAAATCAGATCTGATGGGATGTTTGGAAGCATTAGTAGCTCGTGCAGCTGATTGTCCAGAGGTTGAAGTGAAGATCATTGATGGAGCAGCTATGATGCATAATCTAGATCCCAAGAAATCAAACGTGGTTGTGAACACATTTGGAGATTTTGCAGAGCACGTCTTCCTCCCACACATTGCTAGACAACTACAGACGGTTAAAAGATTGGATGTTGTATGGGATGTGTATAAGGCGGGAAGCTTGAAGACACACGCTAGAGAATTACGGGGACATGGTGAAGCTCTTCGTGTTGCATCGACTACAAGACTCCCTCAAAATTGGAAAACTTTCCTGCGAGTTGATGCAAACAAAACAGGCCTCTTCACCTTTCTCGCACATACATTGGAGTCATTCGAGCTACCAGAAGGAAAGATACTCGTTACAACATGTGAGGAAAACGTGCTGATGAGGCCAGAGCATGACGTCTCACAACTCGCGCCATGCATGCAAGATGAAGCAGATGGTAGAATGTTGCTCCACGCCTTCCATGCATATCACCAAGTTTATCGAACAATAATGATTCATGCTACAGATAGACGTCGTAGTCCTAGCCATACAGACAGCAAACTTTCTTCATGGGTGTGATCTCTGGTTTGCATTTATTTGGCCATGGGAACACCTTCCGCTATGTATCAGCTCATGGCATTGCAACAGTTTTTGGTGCAGAAGCGTCACAAGGACTGCTATTTATGTATGCTTTCCCTGGGTGTGACACTGTGTCTGCATTTTGTGGGATTGGCAAGAAGACAGCATGGAAAGTTTGGAGGACTTCAGATCTATTCAAGTCACTATTTAGGAGACTGTCTGACGCCCCGGCGTCTCTGTGTGACAATGACATGGAAAGCTTGAGAGGTTTGTCGTACTACTGTACAAACGCACATCACCATTGTCAAAGGTTAATGAGGCACGAAAACGGCTTTTCACTTTTGGCAACAGGCAGCTAGAAAACATTCCTCCGACCAGTGCAGCTCTGCTGCAACACACCAAACGTGCTGCGTTCCAGGCAGGTCATCTTTGGGGCCAAGCACTCCACACAAATGCAAAAACGCCATCGCCAGCTGACTGGGGTTGGGTCAGAGATGGAGACACTTGGTCACCGCAATGGAGTTTGCTTGCAGAGGCATCTAAGGCATGCCGGGAACTCATGAAATGTGCTTGCAAAAGTAATTGCACTGGCAGATTCAAATGCTATAAATCCAACTTACCTTGTGCACAATTGTGCTCATGCGGTGCACAGTGCGTGTGACGTCTGTGAATCATGATTAAACAATCAACAGCATCATGTATAGCCTTGCATACTCTAATAGGATAATTGACCGTATCTATTACGACCATTACTTGGTTCAATATTAAGAAATCAAGTAATTTAAACTATTTCTAGATGCTATATTGCTTTTGTTCTCAAGAGATGGATCTTTTAGATAACACATCTTAAAGAGCCACCGTCTTTTGACATCAAACACAGGTGGTCGCTATGTAAGGATTGATATTTACATATTTAGAGTATTGTAGTGAGTAGAATTATAACGATTGACCCATGAAACCCCTAATTTGACATTAATCCCATCTCTCTACTCCGTCTAGAGCTTGAGTAATACAAATTTTCCGCTGGGAAGGCGGACATTTTGAATCCGCCATTTTGAATGGCTTCCCTTGGTAAAACCACGTGGCACCGCATCTAATTATGATCAAGATACCTTAAACCACCTATATGCCAAATTTCATGCTTTCTGCCAGAATGGAACATCTTTTTCACATATCTGCCCTACTACTCTTTCCTCTGACAAGCATGCCATTCGTCAGTGGATATCAGCCCATTTTGGGATGGCTGGAAATGAGAGCTGTCAAGTTAGTTAAAGAAGGATCCAACCAAGAACAGATGGATCGATCAATCAGTTTTGATGAGCTGAAACAGAACATCAAACTGCGAAAATGCAATGAAAAGGCTTTGAAAGATCAACTCAGCAGCCTACCACGAAGGAATCAGACAGCTGTCTTTAGATTAAGGACAGGCCACAAGAGACTTCACTACATTTGTACCATTTGCATAAAATGAAGTGTGGACACAGATTTTTGCAGCTGTCAGAAAGTAGAAGAAACAACAGAACATTTTCTGCAGCATTGTGAGATCCTCAGTGATCTCAGGCAAACCATCCGGACAACCCTAACAAGCCTCGAGGAAAATCTACATGGAGGGTTGGAACAACTAGAACACACAGCTTCCTTTGCTCTTCGGTCTGGAAAAAACAATTTGAGTGAATATGTCATGTGCTGGTGAATGGAAAGAAGATTTAAAATATCTGAAGAGGTTCTGTATGATATGTTGTTTACAAGATATTGTGGATGGACAGACAGATAGATGGACAGACGCAGTGATTACTATAGGGCTTCTGAGCAGGGCCCTAATTAACCATTTAACATTCACATCAGCTGGAAATCGCTTCTGCAGGGGTGTTGAGAAATATCCATTTGCAGACCAAGAAGAGTATTTTTGAAAACTTACAACTTGAATGACTGGCTCGATAATTGAGCACGTCATTCCAGTAGTAAATTTTCAAAAATAGTCATGATCTGCAAATGGACATTTTCCATGAGAAAATTAAAACATTTTTGAACAGATTTGAGGGTTAAAGGGTTATGTTAAAGATATTCAATAGTACATGTATATATATTATTTTGGAAACATGTTAGGTTATTTCTGAGCTATACTGTATATATCACATAACACTCACTAATGGGCTCGTAGTTAGTGCATCAGATCATAACTGAACATTGGCTCTGATGATTATGTTGACTGATATATAAACTCATTAGTCCAATCATCGATCATGCACAAAAATCTTCCGAATGTTAACCATTTAACCCTTGAAATTCCAGTGACTCAATTTCAAGATACATGTACAGGAAAGCTGTTGCATATTTAGAAACGAATTTGGCAGGAACCTCAAATAAAACAAGATTTCTCCTCCTCTTTGTCTATAATGATTGGCTACAAGCAAAATCTCAAGATTGATGCCGTCAATATCGTCGAAAAAGTGATAGCTAAATCTTGCATTCTACTCTGCCAGTGAGAGAATAAGCTGTTAAGATTTGCTAAATGCAAAAACTTAACGTTGAAAAATGACAAAGTGATGTTGACCTTTGACCTGGTGACCTCCCTATCACCATCCTCAATCCGCTTGGTATAAGCAACCATGTACCCAAGCTGTGTTCCACTGGGGTTAGCCCACCCCACCATATATGCTGATAAAATTTGTTAAACGCAAAAACCTAACGATGCAATGACAAAGATTTGTAGATGTCCGACTGACCTTGACCTCGGTCCGTCAACAACCTGCATCCTCTTGGAATAAGCAACCATGTACCAAAGTTGTGTTCCATTAAGCTCAACGAATCCAGAAAATGTCCATATATGTCTCGCATTCTGCTTCCTAGGCCAGATAAAAATCCAAGATGGTCCACTGCAGCAAGTTTTTTACATATCAATTACCCGCTACTCCTTAACCCTTTGACACTCATATCAGCCAAAAATGGCTTCAGCAGTGGTCTTGAGAAATGTGGATTTGCAGATCAAGAAGACTATTTTTGAAAATTCACCACTGGAATGACTGGCTCAATAACCGAGCCAGTCATTCCATTGGTAAATTTTCAAAAACAGTCTTCTATTGGTCTACAAGTGGACATTTTCTATGAAATTTTAAAAACAAATTCGAGGGTTAAATAGGTAATCATATTTCCTAGATTTTGTCCTGATCCATTCAGTGGTTTCGGAGTTCTTTCTGTGAAAAGTAGGTCATCCAAGATGGCCGTCAGACAAATTGATCAATCACAGGCCCATCAGACAAATTGCCCAATCCCCGCAATCAGGTTGTCACAAAATTGTTTCAGTCTTTGGCTTAGATCAAGTATCTTGAGCCACAAGCATAGAGTTAGATAGCATAGAGTGGCTATGACCCTTGCAAAGGCGGAATTTCAGTTCAGTACTTTTATTATAGGCTCGTAAATAGCAGGTTTATGTTACTAATTCTATTACGTAATCGAATAAAGTGACAGATTAATATATCCAATACGATTTTATTTCTGATAAAAATATATAAATTCACTTCTGTTCAATTTCTTTTTCAATTACCAAGAGAATTTACTCCTTTTTGGAGGCTGTATATGCACCTGATAGTCTGCATCCGCCTGTCGAGGTATGCACACTTCCCGTCTACAACTATAAGATGCCTATGGTCACAAATCAATCGGCCATGCAAGATACAATATGGCTACTGCCCATATCGACCAATTAGCGTCATGTGAAACAAGCTTGGATCTCTATGGCCAAAAGGATGCTTCCTGACAAATTTGGCGTTAATTGGCCTATTGGTTCTGGAGAAGTTGCTTAAAGGAAAACTTGACACCTGACGGATGGACGATGGATACTGGATGCCATGGCATAAGCTCACTTGAACTTTCAGGTCAGGTGAACTAATATGTGTGTGTTTGACATACAGAGACACAAATCATGAAATTTAGAGGGAAACATACATTAGGGCGGATTAAAGTTGTTGATTGACATTTAGAAACAGACTAGTCTGTTAACCCCTTAATGGTAAAATCAGCCAAAACCAGTCTCAAGAGGGGACACTGACTATTTGTAGTCTAAGTAGAAATGAAATTTTTGAAAATTCATCACTGGAGTGACTGACTTGATAATTCAATGCAGGCTAACTGAAAATATGGAGCAAAAACATTATATTTTATGATTTTTCAAGAAATTAGGGAGATTACTCTGGTGATTACAGCGAGATTTCAGTCATATTTAATTCCACTCAAGGATTTATGCGGAGAGATGTATTTGTAAAATTTGAACTGAATCCATTGAATCCATGCTGGCTAACTGAAGGTAGCTAGCGGAAACCAAATATTGTATTATTTATCAAGAAATCAAGAGGACTACTCTGGTGATTACAGTCCAATTTCAGCGCTATGAAATCCCTGTCTTTGAGGTCTTATCAAGCTGAAAACGAATGTGGGTGCATGGACGAGCGCATCATGTTCTGTTAGTAATTAGATACAAACAGCAACAGTTTTCAGCAACACCATACTAAAGTGTACACCACACCCATTTTTCACAATATATCAGCTTTTGCCAATTTAAAATTTAGCTTGTTGCATTAACATGTTTCATTTACTATGTTGCAAATGATATCTACTGAATGTCATATTATTAGCCCTTTAAGCCTTAAATTTGCTCATTAAAATTTCAATCTTCTCTAAGAAATTTTTGAAAACTTACCACTGGAATGACTGGCTCGGTTATCGAGCCAGTCATTCCGGTTGTAAATTTTCAAAAATTGTCTTCTTGCGGTCTGTAAATGGACATTTCTCAAGACCGCTATGGAAGCCATTTTTGGACGCCGTGAGTGTTAGAGTTAAAATACTTCCACAATATCTTAGACGTGACTCGCATTTAATTAAGTATAAGTGTCTCTGCCAATCAAATTTTATACTTTTTTACTTTAGTAAGCTGCATACATCACACCTAACAAGTGCATGTGCACCCTCGTTCACAGCTTAAGCTGGGTTTGTTGACTGGCCAAATTCTTTTACATCTCAGACAAATTCACATACCTCATAAGTTTAGCGTGTCCCACATGTGTTTCAATTATTTCAGTCAAGCAGTAGAAAGGAAATTAAATGTCTTAAGTTTCTTCACTATATATTGTATTCACCAAATAAATTAACTAGTTTCTCAGTTTGACATTGGTTAACCAATAGAGGAGCCCAATCTGTCAGTCAAGTATATGATGTCATAATTAAATACGTTACATATAGGCCGACATCATAATTAAAATATGTTATGAATAACCTATCTAAGTCCGTTAGGAATCTTAATAACCCGTCACGTGTACGAATTGTATGTCTTTACTACTTAATAATCACTCTGTTGAATATTTTGAAACAATATCAACATACTGGCCACAAGTTTGTGTGTGGCTGGTGGGGAGGAAAGGGGGTAACCATTATCCTGGTAGATTGATACCAATGGGCTCCACACTGGTGTATCCCGTGACATTCCATCTGTTTCCTCCATACCGTGGAGTTCAGATCAGCGGCGTCTGACATTAGCAGTTGGATAATTCTAAAGCATGTGTCACTTCTGTGATACGAAATGTCTGGATACTGGTGTTCGTATCACTCGCTTTTGTGGAGGTTCGTAAATTAGCGTAGGTGCTCTTAGATACAGATCTTGAATGTTCTTAGTCTTTTCCACCTTTTGTTTGTGGCAAGTCCTGCATGTTAGATGGTAAACGATGTTCATTGTTTGGCAATTGCCTATTTGTTTTGTCAGTGTAAGTCAGTCATGTATGAGAAGTTTTTGAAGAGCCGTTACTTGTCCATCTCTTGGCAAATGGTACAGTTTTTGGGGGTACACGTGCTGGCTCCGGGGCATGCGACACCTTGGTCCATAGTGATGCTGAGCCTGTCTTAAGTGATAGCTCTGACTTCCCAACCTGGTACTTTAAGTAAGTTTCCATACAGGCCGAGTCCCTCCACTGTCTGTAGGCGATTTAGTGAACGTCTGGAATATGGCCTAGAATATTTTTGGCCATTATGATGGAGGTTTATGTGCCATCTTTAGCGGCTGTGCCATATGTCATTGTGCCTGCATCTGTTTTGGCTATGGTGGGTCGACTGCTGGCAAACTTGCTGACCCTATGGTAGGGATTTGGCAGGTTAAAGGGTCTTTTGGCAGTGTGCGCATCCGTAGTGGATGACTCATATAGGAGACCTGTGTCAACTGAGCCTGGGGTTGGGTCCTTCGATCCCTGAACTCACGGACTATTAATTTCCAGAAAAAGATACAGGTAAGCTGTTGAATATGTTAAAACTAATTTGACTGGGTGCTGTTACTGCATTGACAGCATTCACATAAGGCATTATCGACGTCTAGCTTTCTGACATACCAATTCGGTAGCATATATGCCAAGAGAGATAACTCTTGTTTAACTTATCAGTGCTCTCAAGGCATGCAGAGTAGGGTGCAAATACAAAGCCCGGAGAGGACGTCATTTCATAAATCTGTTAACCGTGCTATGAGGTGACCTCTAGAAGGTAGGATTCAGTATATTCAAATCAAGAATGGACCTGACAAAGCTAAAGATTTGGGCTGAGGACAAGGGCAAAAGCGAAGGACTGATTGCAGCTGTAGGATATTTCTACTACCGTATTTCGCTTGTGTTCAATTTCCAACCAAACATCTCTGAGAAAGGGGGTGGGCTTATATTAGTTTTCCAAAAAGGTTTTCTAAAATTGATACCACGGAAATTCAAGGTATTTTCTCCTGTAAAAATTCCCACCGCCTACGTTTAATGTATACCTCAAAACATCACCAGGGAAGTGAAATTATTTGATTTGAGCACCTAAATATTGCGTATCCTTTAATAAAGCTCCTTTATTACATCAAAATTAATCCACAATTTGATATAAAATGGCGTCGCGAAAAAATACAAATCATGTGATTCGCCTCCAATTGAAGGGTTTATTTTGGAGCGAGTACTTGGATATAAATATTCTGGAATCGGGGACTCAGAACTCAGGAATATCTATATATTATCATTGCGCGATAGGAACTGAGTATTATCCTGATCTTAAAAAACGGGTGCCCGTTTGATAAACTCCCGTTAGCGTATAATATCCCGCGAGAACATGATGCCTCCCATCTCAAGAACTGCTGGCTCGCCAACTTAAGAAGACGGCTATATTGTCGTTCGTAATAATTCAATTTGAATCATTTAATGATCGGCAATACAAAATTGATGCACATTTTCTCCCATGCTTGTTGTTTGGTTCATAAATTTGGTCTTAAAATATATTTATAAGGAAGGTATTTAATCACGCCAAGACTGTTTTATGCGCATTTTGACGACAAAAGTGTGGAATAAACTTTATTATATCTTGAACATACGTGGCCTACTACTAGTATTAATTTAATAGGCGGTCGACATTTACAACTCCGAGGCCTGTATTGACTTCTAGAGGGGCCCGGAATGTATCAGGGCAGAGAACGGTCTGAAGTAGACACACCCTGTGACATGATTGTTATTATTATACACGCTATTCTTACAAATTTGCTCTTAAGAAAAATGTTCCTATGCAGTCTGCTGAGTTAGGGAGTGGGCTTTTAATACAGAGTTTTGCCGTTTTGAAACTGCTAAGAAATCATTGGAGCTCATATGTCAAAGTTAGGGGGTGGGCTTCTATTAGAGCATAGGCTACAATTAAGCGGAATACGGTACTACAACTTCAGAATACAGTAATCTTAATTACAGAGTAAGGGGAGGTAATTTGACTAAACTAATATGAGAATACCTTTCTCTCATTAGATACCAACAAAATTGTCTCCCTTATCACAATCAGACCTCTAATATTCCCCCAAAATTTAGGTATATATGAGTTTTCAGTTGTGCAATATTGTGCTTAACTGTCTTTGCACTGAAACAATAGATTTAAATATATTTTAGAAATTAAAGAAGGGAATCATAGAACAATTATAATTACTCAGATAGTATAATGGCTAAGACTGATAAAGAAAATATTTAAATTTTCTTACCGCTAAGACTTTAAGACTGACGAAATCGAGTCATTCATGATGTAATGATTATGATGTCAATCTACACGTCACATAGTTGATTATGACATCATATGATTGAGTGAGAAACTGGATTCCTCAATTTAACATGCATGTAAACTACTGACTATTTGAAAACTAATTTGATTCCAAGCTGTTGCTGCTATGCGACTGTACAATTTTAAAATTATTTTCAAAATGGTCACTATAACAGGGTTGTGTGGAATACCAGTTTTGAACCATCACTGGTTTTGTGGACGTGACGGTTCCAACACACGTGCCTGAATCTGAAAACTGCAGGTTATGAGACTGGTATTGCAAATATCAGTTTCTAAAGATTTATTAAAATTGCTCAAGATGCGTTCACCGATTGATGGATAAACTGGAAAGGTCCACTGAAAAATGGGACTGACATTTTAAAGACAAAAATATTTACATCCGCTAAGATTAATTTATCTCATAGTACAGGTAACATAAATTCTCAAAAGTACCATAAGATTACGTAGCACCATGATAGGCCTCGATCGTAATCTATTTTCATGGTATGCAGATTCTCTTAACCCTTTAACACTCATATCCGCCAAAAATGGCTTCAGCACTGGTCTTGAGAAATGTCAATTTGCAGAAGTGGTCTATTTTTAAAAATTTACTACTGGAATGACTGGCTCAATAACCGAGCCAG
Source organism: Chaetoderma sp. LZ-2023a (assembly GCA_034401795.1). NCBI lineage: Eukaryota > Metazoa > Mollusca > Caudofoveata > Chaetodermatida > Chaetodermatidae > Chaetoderma > Chaetoderma sp. LZ-2023a. The sequence goes on from CM067367.1 coordinate 62,273,953, forward strand.
TCATTCCAGTGATAAATTGTCAAAAATAGGCTTTTCTTTGTCCGCAAATGGACATTTTCTATGAGAAAATCTAAATTTTTAAAAAGAAATTTGAGGGATAAAGGGTTAAAGCAGGACAAGAAAGCTACATGCCAGTTCATTATCCTTTTGCATAGTAGATGCTAGTAGATAGATGTATGCATAGTAGATGCTAGTAGATAGATGTATGCATAGTAGATGCTAGTAGATAGATGTATGCATAGCAGATGCTAAACTTAATTTTAACTAAGAACGCTAAATGGCGCGTTCTTTTAGACTGCATGGCTACAACTGAACCCTTGCCTTTGCCATTTGGGACCAACGGCGTGTAGATTTTAAGACCACTCTCTTAACACTTTAACACTCATATCAGCCAAAAACGGCTTCTGTAGTGGTCTTGAGAAATGACCATTTGCAGTCCAAGAGAAGACTATTTTTGAAAACTTACCACTGGAATGACTATCAAGCCAGTATTTCCAGTGGTAAATTTTCAAAAACAGTCTTCTCTTGATTGTAGGCCTAATAGAAAATACAATTCTCAAATCACCAAATGGTTAATCTCTGTAACATCATAACTTTGGTATCCAGTCTAATGAACTGAACAGACTCTTACCTTGTTATTACATCACATAAGCTTTTTATAGTCTCATATTCTCGCGGGTTCCATATTCTCATGGTAATCTGATTTTTTGCTATAATTAAAACCCAACGCCCCCTGCCGTCTGTTTCCTGTGCCAATGCTGTAACCAGGAAGTCAAAGATGCTTGCAAACAACTTTTCTTTCAAAAATGCCCCTCATATTACTGAGTAAAATAGAAAGCTACAATGTACAAGCCTGTCAATATCGTAAGATATGCACGTATACCCTACTTCCAAAACCCATCACTAACTCACAAAAAACTAATATATAAAACTTCTATCTGACTGAAATATATCGTCTGCTAATGTATTTATGTCAGCAACATCGACAAGTCCCTTGATCAGCGATTCCGCTTCGCTGTTGGACGATTAAAGTGTATAGAAAAAATAAGTGTCGTCACTTATAATAATAATAATAATAACCGATAATAGCTGATATGTTGTTACACGCTATCATGTAATAATTTTAAGGGATTTCCAAATCATGCGTCTTACAAACAAACCATGGCATGACCTACTGCATATGGTATGATAGAGTCAAGATTTTGACGTATTTTCAAATAAATATTAATGTTTTGTAGAAGACTGTTAACCTGGAAATTATTCTTGATATTTTATCTGTGTTTTGACTCTGCTGGTCCACCGTAGATAATGTTCTTTGTTTACCGCGAGAATATGGTCAGCCTCTCTGAAATACGACCACCTAACCTGGTGTTTTCCCACGGTGATATAAAAACTTACCTCTGCACAAAATTCGATTCTATTTTGTGACCAATTGAGGAAATAGGACTGACATTCAAACCTCAACAACATTTCAAACAGGGAAGATTAATTTATTTTATTGTGATATTAATTGTGATAAGTACCATGAGAATATGGACCACCATGATACATCATATACTTGTTAGCAACAGTCTGGATACCTATTAACCCTTTAACACTCATATCAGCCAAAAACGGCTTCTGCAGTGGTCCTGAGAAATGTCCATTTGATAACCGAGCCAGTCGGAATGAATAGTGGTCAATTTAAAAAAATAGACTTCTCTTGGTCTGCAAATGGACATTCTTCTTTGAGAAAATCAAAATTTTTGTGAACACATTTGAGGGTTAAAGGGCTAATTGATATGCTATTATTTTTTTTAAAAAGGCGACATGATTTGTTATTCATTATATGTGGATGGTTTTAGCAAAAAATATTAGTGTTGTATATATCTACAGTGTTTTACCTTGATGGGCGCAGAAGGCCGCTCCACCCTGCCCTAATTTTGTAGCACCCTGCCCTAAAACTATATTTATTTAATCTCGACAACAAATGCCCTGATTTTACAGCAAAACTGTGCCAGATGCCCTCTTTATCTCTTGTAGCACCCTGCCCTTTTGTCAATCAAGGTAAAACACATTCTGATTGTGTAAATAATAGGATCGCAGACAGGTATAGGGTCATTTCTGGTTGGACAAATGATGACTTCTGCAAACGTGTATATATATGGGGGTCGTATATAGTCCATACAGATTTCTATCTCGCCTATTTACCATAAGATATCACCTTGCCTGCAGCCAAATGTGCTCGCTAATTATTTATGTTCAGTAGCATGGCTTAATGGACCTTTCCAGTTTTAGCTATTCCCCGCCCATCTCTAGCTAAGCTCCACCCACACCTTGCTCGTGTTGGATCGATCGATCTCTGAATTCCCTGACTATCAATTTCCAGAAAACTATACAGGTAAGCTGTTAAATATATTGAAACTAATTTGACTGGGTGTTGCTGCGAACAGTCAAATTAGTTTCAAAATATTTAACAGTATGTTTCTTAAATAGGAAAAACATACAATTCGTACGGGATTAGTCGAATCATTCATGACATCATGATTATGATGTCAGCATATACGTCGCGTAGTTGATTATGACGTCCTATGATTGAGTGAGGAAATGGATTCATGAATTGCATTAGTGGCTTGTAGAATTGTTATAGAACATACCTACAACCTTTCAGCCTTTACTAAATAAATCTTATAAGATATGGGTCGTGGGAAGGCTGGTCTTGCATTAAAACAGATTCCGTGATGAACAGATCTACTATCACTTACCTGTCATTTTCCTCTTCATCTTCTGTGGTCTCTGTATCAATAACAGCCATCACAATAAATCGGCCTGTCTCGGCTAAATCATTCAATCCCGCTCCTGACGTCAGTGGATATTCTTTGAACCTTTCAACATTGATCCAATCTTCCACTGAGAACATGGTTGCTCCCTCAAGTGCTAGCAAAAACAAGGTGATTCAACAGGAATGTGTGAAGAAATGCTGACACGTTAATGCACGAGATTGGTCAAGAAAATCTCACCCTAGCAATGAAGCGATCCGATCCGTCACTCAAGTACATGACATCATAATAAATTACATCACATGATGTCACAATGGTATTATAACTCTGTCACAAGCTCAGAAATTTGATATCCATTATATAAATTGTATATCGCTATTGAATATTTTGGAAAAAATTTTGCTGGAAGATGTTGCTGCCTAAACAGTCCGTCAAATCAGTTTTAAAATATTCTACCGCTTACCTGTAGACACCCTGAAATTAGGATTCCGGGTTCAAAATATATAAATCGATTCCCACACACGTACAAAGTGGACAAAGCTAAGCTCAAAATGGGCCCTCTATTACGGGCCCATGAAGATTAATTCCCTAAAGCTTACGCAATCCTGTAAGAAAGAGTTAGATGCAGAGATAAATACAAAAGATACGTTAAAAATCTGACTTTTGTTACTTCTGTACCATGGTGACCAAGCTAACCACGACTGTAGCTTTCTTCACAGCATGTTTATAATGTGTAATAATCAGCAACCAATTATTTTAGCTCTATATATATATGGGGGAAATAATAACTTTAATAACAAGCATTCTGTAAGTATTGCTTTGTAATACATGTCCCCTACCCGGTGATATAAATCTTTAGAGATTGACAGTCAAACACTCCATTAAAAATTGTCAGAAGCAGCTGAAACTCGAACATGATCTGTAACTTCTCATAACATAGCAATAAACCAAGTTTCAGTTATATATGGTGAAGGAGAACGAAAAAGTAATGAAAGCTGATATGTTTGTATTTCATACATCAAAAGGGGACATAACTCCATCAAAAATTGACGCAAATGCCTGAAACTCGAACTAGAGCTGTAACTTCTCATAACAAAGCGATGTAGCAATTCTCAGTTGAATATCTTGAAAGACTGCAAGAAAAAGTGCGGAAAACTAATATTTTTCGTATTTCATAAGTCGAAAGGGGGAATAACTCCATGAAAAGCTGGCGAAAATGTCTGAAACTCGAACTTGCTCTGTAACTCCTTATACTAAAGCGATGTACCGATTTTCCCTTAAATATCTTGAAGGAGTGCGAAAAAGTGTGGAAAGCTGATATTTTTCGTATTTCCTAAGTCGAAAGGGGGCATAACATCATAAAAAATTGACGCATATGCCTGAAACTCGAACTTGGTCTGTAACTTCTCATGACAAAGCAATGTACCAATTCGTATTATAATATCTTGAAAGACTACAAAAAAAGTGTGGAAAACTAATATTTTTCGTATTTCCTAAGTCGAAAGGGGGGCATAACGTCATAAAAAATTTATGCATACACTTGAAACTTGAACTTGCTCTGTAACTCCTTATACTAAAGCGATGTACCGATTTTCCCTTAAATGTCTTGAAGTGCAAAAAAAGTGCAGAAAGCTGATATTTTTCAAAAGGAGGCATAACTCCATCAAAAATTGATGCATAAGCCAGAAACTCGAAATCGGTCTGTAACTTCTCATAACAAAGCAATGTACCAATTCTCAGTTGAATACCTTGAAGGACTGCGAAAAGATGTGCAGAAAACCAACTGCGACAAACAGCCGGACGGACAGACGGAATGCCAACCTATAGTCCCCCCGGTTTTACCGGTAGGGGACTAATAAGATGTAATCTAAATTATCTGATTCATGGGTAGCTCAGTCACCTTTACCCCTAGAATTTGCTCAAGAAAATTTCAATTTTCTCAGAGAAAATGTCCATTTGCAGACCAAGAGACTATTTTTTTTAATTTAGCATTGGAAAGACTAGCTCGGTTATCAAGCCAGTCATTCGTGGTAAATTTTCAAAAATAGTCTTGTCTTGGTCTGCAAATGTACATTTCTCAAGACCACTTCACAAGCCATTTTTGGCTGATATGAGTGTTAAAGTGTTAAGAATGTAACTGAAGGATTGAATTGATATGTTTGGAATGGTGGCATCCGAGCTGCCACTCAAGTATCAAACAACAGAATCAAGATATGTAACTTGTTAGTAAATCAAATTACATAGCTCCTACACAAAAATGGCTGTTGTGCTAAAAATGGACTGAACGAAATTTCAATTTCCCTTTGTCCGAGATCTAACAATACTCACCATTCTATTACTTCTCATACAAGCTATCCTGGATAGCTGGCCCTAGGACTATAGACTTAGTAAGCTTTACCGACTCCTGGAACCGGGTACTCGGCTCCCAACTGCCGAGTACCCGTTTGCCATGAAGCTCATTCTTGTTTGCATAGCAACAAGAGCTACATGTTTTTTTGTGCAGTTGGAGTCTTAAGTTTCTAAGTCTTTTTCTGTGTAATTGTGATAGCTTTGTGCGCTCTCTAAGGATTACATTGGATTACTATGGATGTAGCCGATGATAACCAGGTTGTATAATTCCATGTTATTCCATAGTTAAAAGACTTAGCTCTTAAATTTCATCTGCGTCGCATGTTCCAATTTCTGACCCCGAATCTGGGACATGTGTTAACAACGAAATATGCCAGATTTATCGCCTTCCTTTAACCCCAACAGCCGATTGGCAGATATGAAATAAGGTGTTGGCTTTATGGTGTTTTAACACGAAAATCGGCTGACGTCGTTCTCGGTAAGATCCGAGCGGGTGACGTCACACCCGTGTTGTCTCAGATTTTTATGTGAAGAAAATGTTTCATTAATTCGCGCATCTGATTCTGGGTGCTGCGTACTTTATTGGTACCGGAAAAACTTTGCGTTTTGCACCGTGAGTATTGATCGAAGGAGAAAGAGCTTAGCTATAAATTGGCGGACCATAGCTAGAAATGGGTCCCTCAACTCTGATTTCCAACAATGAACTCACTGGTTCTTGTCTGAGGGTAAGCTAACATGCTATATGCCAGGCTTGTGCGATTATAGCTTTGAGTACTTACGATCGATTATTTAAGAATAATCATGATTAGTTGATTAATAATCAGCCTGTTTATAAATCACCCATACATAGCGGTAACAACGGAAACATACCGATGACGAAAGACGCAATTGTGGTTAGCAATGTCCATTTGCAGGCCAAGAGAAAACTATTTTTGAAAATTTATCAGTGGAATACCTGGCTTGATGTTCGAGAGAGTCATTCCAGTGATACATTTTCAAAAATAGTTTTCTCTTAGCCAGCAAATGGACATACATTGGATGAAAAAATGTCAATGTTAATGACCATCATATTAAGGACTAAATTAAAGGGTAGGTTTTGAAATATTTTATAAAGTAGAAATTTTTCATGATTATTCGAGTTTTTAAATTTTAATCATTTAAATCCACGATTTAAAAAATAATCGTGATTTTCGATTTAAATGCGTAATCGTGAAAGCCTAGTATATGCTAATTGTACTTACGCTCATATTCATAGAATGTGCTATCTTTGAACACCACAATAGTTGGAGTAGATCTCAATTTTACATTCTGAAAAATAATATTATATATTCCTCAGTACTCACATATTAAAAATGCATGCATTAAGAAAGATGTTTCAATTACTGGTAAATCACTAGATAATTTTAGCGCAAAGTATGATTAAAATATACGGTACATCTTAGCGTACAAAACAAAGAAACATTTTCAGTTACCACTGAGGAATCGGCATTGAAAATATCAGGCATGGTATTAGCAAAGTGAGCGTATAGTCATGTAGCCTATTCCTGGTGGAAAGTAGAAAATGGAACAATCAGAAATCCACATTCAACACCTACAGTATGCCTGTTTATTAGGATCCATGAATACAGTCCATGATGACACATCATATACACTTTACTAAGCCAGCCAAAAATGGCTTCTACAGCGGCCTTTTGAAATGTACTTTTGCAGGCCAAGAAGATTATTTGTGAAAATTCCCAACTAGAATGAATGGGTCGATGACCGAGCCAGTCATTCCAGAACTTGCAAATCTTAAACAATAGTCTCTTACCATGCAGAAGTACATCAACTAAGCAAAATATCTAGATTTTCATTAACCAATCATAGCTATTAACCGTTTAACCCTCATATGAGCCAAAAAAACGACTTCCACACTGGTCTTAAGAAATATCAATTTGCAGACCATGAAGACTATTTTTGAAAATTTACCACTGGAATGACTGGCTCGGTTATCGACCCAGTCATTCCAGAGTTAAATTTTCAAAAATAGTCTTCTCTTGGTCTGCAAATTGACATTTTCTATTAGAAAATTGAAATTTTCTTGAATAAATTTGAGGCTTAAAGTGTTAATGGATAATTTCTGATTGTCATTTAGCACAACTCTAGTTACCAATAGTTCATAGCAATCACACAAGGCTTTCTTGACTTAAATATTTACTGAAAAAAACTTTCTAAATAAATAAGTCTACAGAGCTATGACTTAGACTGCTTGTTATAATGGAGTCTAAATACTCAGCGTAGTTCTAAATGGCAACCATATTAACCCTTTAACACTTAAATTTCTTCAAGATCATTTCAATTTTCTTATAGAAAATGTCCATTTGCAGACCAAGAAGACTATTTTTGAAAATTTACAACTGTAATGACTGGCTCGATAACCGAGCCAGTCATTTCAGTTGTAAATTTTCACCAATACATTTCCGTTTTTGGCTGAGATGAGTGTTAAAGGGTTAAATGGCCTTGTTGACTTAAACACATCTTGAAATAACTCATTACATATATGCACCAATACTGACTCAGACACTAGATTAAGCCCATCACAATACATCGCCTTATTCCACAAAGGCAAATTACAGTGGATTCAGGAATGGAGAATGTATAAAACTCAAATACTGTATGCTGCATGTACCTTTCCAATAGCACTTCCATAGACACATTGACACAAAATACGGTATCACTCCATCCACACCTCTCTATGAAGTCATGCTGACCCCAATATGATATTATACCACCAGTCACACCTTATAAGATTCTACTGTTCACAACTGGCTTGTTTTCAGAGTGCTCCTCCATCACTGAGAACCAGATTCACATAAACTTATAGCCCATACTACTGGTCTTCAACAGTTAATTAGCCTCACCTGTGGTAATATCCTCTCATGTCCTATATAGAAATAACTTTGAACAATGAACCGCTCAGATAACTCTGAATATTTGATCTGAAAAGCAATTTGTCATGTAGTCTATAAGTGGATGGATGAGATCGATAAATAGGTACGGGTCGATAGGTAGGTAGGTAGGTACTTGTAGGTAGGTAGGTATGTAGGTAGGTCTGAAACAGATAGATAGATAGATATAGACAGCTAGACACATGTTAAAGTATATATTTTAAATATATATTTACCAGTTTAATTACAGTGTTTAGAATTGAGATTTACGGGTTCGAAATGTTAATTTACTGCTAGTAATAATAAAAACATTATCGATATCCTTAGCCACGGATTTAGTCAATCCTGTTTTCTTTGGGCTGCATAGCCAATAGGCTCTTTGTGAAAATTTACCACTGACATAAATGGTTCATTTCTCTATTGGCTTGCCAACCAATATTTACCAAGCAAACAATTCAAATTTTTTCTCATTAAGATTAAATTTATAATTAAAGGATTACGGCATCATTGCCTTGCTAATTTTACTGACATCTCCAAGAACTGTGATAGGAACTGAGAAAGATATTTGTTAAAATTCTTCACTGATATGACTGAGTTATTAAAAATATCCATTTCCTAGCCTATGGATACATATATTCTGTGACTTAGAGTTATCACCACTGGCACATTCCACTATTGTCAATAAGCGGAGAATAGTGATGGCAGAAATGGCGCATATTTTGCTCTTTTAAAACAAGGTCGCTGGATATTTCAGAATGAACCGGTCGAACAAGATAAGAATCTTGGGATAATGACATACACATTTTCATAGCTTATCAGTCTTCTCTCTAGTTAGGCATGCATACTCAGGGGAAGTAATTTGACTCAAATGAAGTGACAACTCTTGGCACTCACTAGAGCCTAGCAAAGTTATCTCCCTTGTTACACTAAAAACTGTCTTGCCAAAAATTCAGTCACGTTATATTGTGCTGTACTGATATAAATTATTCAAATATGTGCTAGAGCGGAGCCATCTAAAAACTGAGGCAAGATGACCCAACTGTTCATAACTTATCACTATTTTCTTATTCAAGCCTGCCATCTCCAGGGAAGTAATTTGGCTCACATAATATAAGAACACTATTATTCATACATTAATAAGAGATTATGGTGCAGTGGTTAGCACAGAGGTGTTCTTAACCAGTGAACTTGATTCGAATCTCAGTGATAAGCCATCGTACTATCTCATCAAACATGATTGGCTGCCTTTCTGCACACAGCAGTAAATAGGTAGGTAGCAGCATAGAAACTCGTGGTTTGCAAAGGTACATCTCTCAATTTCTCAAGACCAGTGGACAGATGTGATTTTTGACAATTAACGGATTAAGTAATTGCAAATTTGGTGCTAAAGTATGAAAATTAACATTTCAAACGTTTCGATTTGGTATATATTTATATAATTTATATATACACCTTAGAACATGACCCATACAATTAATCACTGCTGTGACATTGGCATAACAATCATTGCATGTCTATAGTACATACCAGCATGTCATTTTCCGGATCCATATCACCCACATACATGAAAAACACTGTGTTTTTGTGTGCAAGAGAGGCTTCATTGTATCGGCCGATACTTGCCAGCGGGCGCAACGCAGGACTGAAAAACAATCAAAATGTGTCCAATTCATGTATTAAGTTCTGTCATGTCTGTGAACTTTATCTCTCCCAACTTAGAATTATAATAAGCGTGATTCAATTGTAAATGATATTCCCTGACTCAACACTATAACCCTTTCATGGCGACACCAGACAAAGCCAGCCTCTGCAGTGGTCTTGATGAATGTCTGTTTGAAGGCCAAGGGAATACAATATTTTAACATATACTACTGGAATGAGTTGATCGATAACCGAGCCAGTCATCTCAGTGGTAAATTGTCAAAGACAACCTATTGGCCTGTAAATGAGCGTTCAATAAGCGAATATTTAGAATTTCCTGACCAAATTTAGCCAAGAAAGGCTTAATAGTCCAGACTGACAACATCTATTTGAAGGTCAAAAGAAGAGTATTTTTGAACATTTACCACTAGAATGACTGGCTGGTTATTGAATCAGGGCTTTAGATTTACATCATTTAGGCCTACCACCTATCAGGCCCGTGATCCATTAATGCCCATAGAAACCAGAGTTTTGAAATCTGAAAGATGTGTTTTGAAGCATTTTATTTTTAATAGCACCATAACATCGTTGAATGACCAGAAAATGTCACAGAATCCATCTCTGAGTATTTAATTGAGAGTAAACCAGTCAATTACTGTTGATAGTACCAATACGACCTACAAGTAGGATTTTATTTTGGGCTCACTAATATGGGCAGATTTCATTTGGGCATGACTTCTAAAGGGGTAATGTAAAGCCCTGCATTCCAATAAACAAAAATTGTCAAAAATTATCTCTTGACGTGCAAATCGACATTCCATACAAAACCCAGGCCTGGGGTCAGTTACATTTAAATGTAACTAGTTACAGTTACATTGGACTATGTCAGTTACAGTTAAAGTTACATTGGTTGAGCAATGTAACTAGTTACATTTCAGTTACTTTGCATAATGTAACTAAAGTTACATTTCAGTTACATTAGTTACTTTGCCTGATAATTACTATGGAGAACTATGTGGAGATAATTACTATGAAGAACTATGTGGACATGAAAGTCATCATACAAAGTGTAATGTAGTCAACCAATTTGAGATATATAGTAGGAACAAAATACCACTATAACCACTGATATAATATACTGACAGAACTGAATTTATTTCAGATATAAAATATAAAACCTGCTGAAATTTGTTCAATGAATTTGACTGAATTTTATTGTTGCCATATGCAATAGCAAATTTCATTGAATTTGTTTCCAAAATAATAAGATGCTTTCATTGTAAAAATGTACATACATATTTCTTCCTCTAACCCTTTCAGTCATGCAAGCCAAATAACAAACATTAATTTTATTGTAAGAAATATTTGGCTGATGTTTTCGTTTTGAAACTAATTTGACTGAAAGGATTGATAGGTATCAACATTTTTCAGTGAAATTAGTTTCAGTATGTTCAACATATTATCCTTGGAGCATGGACTTTCTACACTATGATAATCCACTATTTACCATGGGCAATATAAGTTTCCAGTGAAATTAGCTTCAAAATCTCCATCAGCTTTATTGTATGCGTAATTTAAAGTAGCAATTTAAATATGTCTGCTGAGTACTTTAGACAAAGTTTACTTTCAAAAGATGTTGCTTCATATGGCAGAAACAGCTTTTTTCAGGTCAAATTAGATTGAAAATATTCAACAGCTTTCCAGTACACTAGTTTCATTCCCCAGCCTTTATAAATTTGTCTGCTATACCAAAATGGTTGATGGCTTGACCTTTATCAATGGTATTGTCCTTTGACCATTATCACCACACATATGTGAATTGACCCTAGCTTGAGTATAGTTGCTGAGCAATGAGGTCCTAAGCTGGCCTAATCAATAGTATATAAAAAGAAAAGAACAGGACATGCTGTTAACAGCTATTGTGGCAGATTTTACCTTTCTTTACAATTCAACATTTGCTGTTTTTAATCCTTTTAACCCTTTAACACTAAAGCTGGACAAACAACTTTTGCAGTGGTGTTGAGAAATGTTCATTTCCAGATAAATATAGATTACTTTTGAAAATTTACCACTAGAATGACTGGCTCAATAACCAAGTCAGTCATTCCAGTGGTAAATTTTCTAAAATAATCTCATTGTCTACAAATGGATATTTACTACATGTATGAGAAAACTACAATTTTCTTTAACAAATTTGAGCCTTAAAAGGTAACTTAATTCTGTAATGATTTAGTAAACAACCTGTTTCTATGGTAACCTAATGTAAAAGCTGTATAAGAATTTGATTAAAGTTATCACTGCCTGATGTAGCAATAACATTCAGTCAGATTATCATATCTAACAAGCATATTTTGAAAATAATAGCATGTTGTAAATATCACCTGCAGATATAGAATAACCCTTCAATGGTCAAGATTGGTCAAGAAAATCAAACCTTTGACCTAGCAAATCTATTTTGCAGGCTACAGGATTAATATTTGAAAATTTACCACTGGAATGACTGGCCTAATATTCATGCCAATTATTCCAATGGTAAATTTAAAAAAATAGATATCCCTGATACCTGGAAATAAAGTTGCTGCCCAAAGCATCAACATCTTTCAGTCAAATTAGCTTCAATATATTCAACAGCTTACTTTAATGAGAAAATTGTAATAAATCTATTAGAAAAGTTTGAATTGTAACTGAATTGTAACTGAAATTTCAGTTACTTTTGCAATGTAACAGGTTACATTTCAGTTACTGTAACTGAAAAAATTCTAAGTTAACTAAGTTACAGTCAGTTACCGTTACCCCAGCCCTGACAAAACCTGCAGACATTTTTATCTGCTTGATGATTAAAGGGTTAAGAATTACGTATACGATTTAATCTGCGATACAATTGCAGATTGAAGGAAATTTCAATTTTCCTTTCTCCGAGATCTAACAATACTTATCATTCTATTACTTCTGATAACAAGCTATCCTGATAGCTGGTTCTAGGAATCTATAATTAGTAAGCTTTACCGGGTCCCAACAAACGGGTACCTTGCTGCCAGTGAGGCTCATATTGTTTGCATAGCTAGAAAGAGAAATTGAAATTTCCTTCATTCTCCTTCGATCAATACTTGCCATTCTATTACTTCTGATAACACCAGATTTAAACAGTAACCTGGTGGGAAGGGGCAAGCCATCAATTGCTTCTTTTGCCACTGGAGAAAGAGCGTTGACTTATATTTGACACACGGAGACCTAAAAGGACCATCAAGTTTAGGGACCGAATCACATTCGGATCACCGCCCACCACCCCCCACTTTTTTCTCCTAAGAAAAAGGGAGAGAACTCACGAACATGCATCTCGCCTGAAACACGAATATGCTAAGAGGGTTAACTGCTCTTTGCATATATTAGCCTGGGAATGAGCATGAATATATAATATGGATGTTCATGATATATAAACATAATACAAAAAACTCTCAAACTTGAATTACCTTATGATTATTGGATTTCAGACGTGGAGCCTTCAACCAAGCACTTGTTCGAGCATCCGTGACAAAATTTGGTTGTAATCTTCTCGCTTGACCATGTCTGTTCCTTAACTTTTGCTTTTCCAAGTACCAAAAGGGAGAACAGTGTGGCCGTTTAACTATCATTTCAAAATAGCTAAAGTGAGTGGATTGGCGGAGTCTGACACATCCCTCATACAGTAATCCGTGAAAGAGGACTCACAGTGCCATTGTGCAACAGCCATGATGTCCTATAATGGAACACCATTGTAAAGGGGAGTCGAGGTGGCTATTCCTCTAACATCGTGTGCCCTTGCGCATTGCACCTGCTGCCCAGTCGCAATCTCGTGGGTAGTTTGAATGCATTCCACTACCCAACGAGAGATAGAATCCATGGATGCGACGCCATATGGCTTCTTATGGCAGATCCACAGATGTCTATCATTCGAACGTAACGAGTCTGTCCATTTTTTGTACTTTGTCAAAGCACGGACTGGGCACCAGACACTGGCATCACGATCAAACCTAATGATCGGTTTGCCGGGATATTTCAAAGATTGATTCTTTGACATAAACTCTGCTCTTGGCAGTAGATGCAGACCCTCTCCGGAGACAATAAATCAGTCCCTCTCTGCTGAAAGCGCATGGATCTCACTGCACCTTCTCGCTGAGGAAGCCGACAATAGAAAGACCGCCTTTAGAGTCAAATGCTTTAGACTAGCTGAACCCAAGGGTTCGAAAAGGTGCTTGGCCAGTACATTAAGCACTAAAGATAGACTCCAGGCTGGAATGACTACCGGTTGTCTCGGTCAGCGATTGCTCATTCCCTTCACCATCACATTTAACTGGGCCACCTCTGGACTATCCCTGTTGGCTCGACAAGGGATAACTGATGCCAAAGCTGACTTGTATCCAGCAATTGTGACAGTAGCTAGTCCTGAATAGAATAGCTCACTGAGAAAGTCTGCTATTGGCTGAATAGTGGATTGAGAGGAATCAATACCCTTTCCTTCACACCAGTCCGCAAATTTGTTAACCTTGTGGTTATATGACTTGAAGGGTGATCTCCTTCTCGCAACTGGGATGAATTTCCCAGCTTGTCGAGAAAAACCTTCAGATGTGGAACGTTGTTTGATAACATCCAGGCAGTCAATTTGAACATTTCGGGACGCTCGTGTAGTTAGCATCACTTGACGCTAATGTAGTTAGCGTCCCTTGGCCTGGGAGATTATGTTCGGAATCTCGGGTAACTGCATTGGATTGCCCACCAGCAGATCCAGAAGATCCGTGAACCACGCCCTGCTGGGCCAAAATGGTGCCATTAGCAGGCCCAGGCACGGTTCCTCTCCGATCTTCACCAAAATCTTCAGCAGAAGAATGGTGGGCGGATACGCGTAAGCATGCATCCCTCTCCAGCTTATCGCCAGAGCGTCTGTATCGAGGGTATTTAGATCTGGAATCGGCGAGACATAAGTCATGATTTGAGCATTTTCCTTTGTGGCGAACAAGTCCACGTTGGCTTTACCCCAATGCTCGAAGATCCTGTGAAGAACTGGAGGGTTGAGAGACCATTCTGTCTGCAAAATCCGGTCTGCGAGACAAAACATCCGCCAGAATGTTCAATCGCCCAGGAATGTGAGCTGCTTTCAAAACAACTAGGTAATTCCTGCACCAGAATCAAGTGCCACACCTTCATACACAGTGTGGGTGACTTGGTCCCGCCTTGGCGATTTATGTATGATACTACAGCCGAGTTGTCCGACCGTATCAATATCACCTTGCCCCTGACTTTTGGAAGAAACTTTTCCAACGCCAGTTCCACTGCCATCATTTCCAACAGATTGATATGTAGCTGGCTCTCTTGGAGAGTCCATGTGCCTGAGACCTGGTGTTCTCCCAGGCAGGCTCCCCACCCCTCCAGTGATGCATCCGTGTACACGGATAGCTGGGGGCGGGGTAGGTGCAGCGAAACTCCTACTAGGAGATTCTGACGCTTTTTCCACCATACAAGATGCGACATTATTGGCTCCAAAACTGGCACCAACTTTGACTGGAGTTCTGTTCTGTTTCCACAGAGACATCAGATACAACTGGATGGGTCTTCACATCAGAGCAGCGTACAGGATTACCTGCTCCATGGAGACCATCATGCCCAGCATCTGAAGAAACTGCCTCGCCTGAATGTGGTTTCCCAATCGAAAACTCTTGAGGATGGCTAATAGAGACACCACTCTGGGCTCTGACGGGTAAACCCTGACCTCCTCGAGATCGAATCGCATCCCCAAATAAACAAAATGTTGAGTGGGTGTCAATTCGGATTTCTCCTTGTTGACTATCCAGCCTAGATCTGAAAGCAACTACAGAGTCAGAGCAGTATCCACTTCTAACCTGGCTGCCGAGTCCGCCTTGATAAGCCAATCGTCTATGTAGGTGTGAAGCGCCACATTCTCTCCTCTGAGAAACGCTGTCACTGCAAAGACCACTCTAGTGAAAACCCATGGAGCTGTCGACAGGCCGAATGGGAGTACTACACACTCCCATACCTGATTCTGAAACGCGAATCTCAGAAACCTGTGACAACTCCTGTTCATTGGAAGGTGGAAATATGCATCTTTCAGATCGATTGACACACACAACATTCCTTTCTTCAATCATGCCATTACTGATCTCAGAGTTTCCATCTGAAACCGAGGCGTATGGATAAACCAATTCAATGGGCTGAGATTGAGTACGGGTTGCCACCACCCCCCACCCCCCTCCCCTGCTCTTGGGACAAGGAACATGTTTGAATAGAAGCCTGGAGTGTTCTGTATTGCTGGTTTTATTGCTCCCTTCAGATGCAAACCTGACACTTCGTTTTGAATGGCTTCTAACTTGTCTGGTTCCCTTGGTACGGGTGTCCAGACAGGTGCCAAAGACAGATTTTGGATAACAATCCCAGTACCAGACTGTCTGACGTCACACCTCGCCAAGCCTCGACGAAACACATGAGCCTTCCACCCACTATAGGCGCATTGACGCCGAACGCGGCTGTCTGACTCGCGATCCGGCCCCCTTGACGAGAGAGAACCATTTTGGTCTTGGCTTGACTGGTCTAACGGGCACCGCTGTTCCTGTCGCACAGGCGCGGTCCAGGCAGATATGAAGGGAGCTAACATACCCTCAGGTACAATCAGCTTCCATCTTTCCTCCCTTTGAGGATTTACCCTTACCCTTCCCCTTGCCATTCCTGCCTCTTGGGCGATCAGGAGTAACATTGGGTTTGGCAGGAACCTCTACAACCTTCTTCGCCGGAGGTGGCTGTGAAGACCCAGCAGAAGCAGAAGAAGCAGGTTTGGCTTTCGCCTTGCTTTTATGCCTCTTCTGCTTCTTGGAAGAAGGTTGTCTGGTCAGCGACTTAGCTGTAACAGCACCTAGTGCGTGCGGTTGTCGCACTAGTTCTAGCTGTAGATTTATAGCCAACCGATTCTGCGCAATGTTCGCTGTATCCTCTAAGATGGCCCGCGCTTGGCCACCTAAGATGCTAGGGCCAGTCAGGGGCATTCCAAGCAAACGCTCCCTAACGGCGGTAGCCGGACACATATGGTCAAGGACCATCTGCCTCTTGGACTTCGTCACTCGCGTCTGCACCCTTGCCAATGCGTCCATAGACACCACAAAGCCGTCATTAACGCATGATAGCGCCACAGGTGGCACAGGGTGGCCTGCCCCCGCTTCAGACCACACCGACTGAAGAAGGCGATAAGAGTGATTCACAGCACTCATTGCTGCTCTCACCCCCTCATCGCATAGGGCCAGGACTTCCTCATGGTGTACCTGGGACCTGTCCACAAGCGCCGGAGCGGGGCCACCCGCTCCAGCACTCTGGACTCCAAGTACCCAGCGGTCATCTTCAGTGACCGCTGGAACCACACCATATTTGTCGTATTCCCCACGGGGAATACATCTCGCCCGCACCTCCCTGGAGGCAGCAGGGAGCTGGCCCTTGGTCAGGAGTTGCTTGCTATAAATAGCATCTAGTAACTCCTTAAACCTTGGATCCAGTCCGATGGACTGGATCCGAGCCACAGGCAAGACCCCCGTCCTAATCGACGTAACCAACGGACGGGGTGTATCCTCTTCGGCTGTGGCCGAAACCACAGATGGGTCCAACCTGGCTAGCCAAGCCAAAGCCTCAGACCAGTCTGGTATGCCAGAGACACCAGTACCGCACGGTTCCGCCGCCACCCCCATGGAGTTCACCATTCCATGGAGTAGGTCTGCACCGAAAATCGTGCCGACCCGTAGCGGTTATGGAACCGTGGCCATACACGGGCACCAACGGCACCTCATGTGTGGCCGCTGGACCAGGCGAGATAGGCGTGTACCCGGCCGGGCCAGCAACACCCATCACCATGTCAGTTGGCGGCAAACCAACCAGCACTGGATAGGTGCCTGGTACCTCAGGGCATAACAATCTCTCCTCCTCATCTTCAGACCCCGAAGAGTCGTCACCAGATAAGGAGTCACTGGAGCTGCTCTGGCTAACAGCTCCCATGCCTGACCGACCAGCCACCGCTACTGGACCACCCGGAGGTGGCCGCAGAGAGACAGAACCCATCAGGCCGGAGCCCGATGGGACTGCCAGGGAACCATACGAGATGGCTCCCTTGGTAGCCAGTCCAGAACCCTGTCCAAGGACAGGGTCCGTACCAAGCACGGGAAGAGATCGCTCTACAACTTTTGGCATCAGGGACCACACCAGCGTGAAAAGAACGCTATGCAAGAAGCCTTGCATAGCAGGTCCAAACCATGCCGGAGGTGCCATCTCCAAAGCCTCCGGTTGCAGGCGACATGGAGCGCCGAAACGGATGCTCCACAATTTACTTTCAGACCGCCTGACCCCGCGTCAGACCCTGCCAAGTCCTTCTGGGAAAGGAACTTGACCAACATATCGACCGGCCACACTGAACATGTCACACCTATTATCGATATTACACAGTGAACATGGTCTTTATAAATGACCTTGACGAACTTGTGGCACGCTGGGCAAGATGGCGGGGTAGGCTTGGCCTATAAAATAAGCACAAAGCCTAAAATAAGCAAGCGGAACGAAACAATAATGGAAGGCAGACAATTTATTTTCTAAAATATTGACCATAGATAAGTTGT
Source organism: Chaetoderma sp. LZ-2023a (assembly GCA_034401795.1). Classification (NCBI taxonomy): domain Eukaryota; kingdom Metazoa; phylum Mollusca; class Caudofoveata; order Chaetodermatida; family Chaetodermatidae; genus Chaetoderma; species Chaetoderma sp. LZ-2023a. The sequence goes on from CM067367.1 coordinate 62,292,265, forward strand.
AACCCTCCAGCACCCCACCACACCCATATCCTGATGGATGTATAAATGGAACCAGGAACCATATCGAATAGCATTCGTGGTATATTTAACAATAAATTTTAAATTATACTCTCAAACGAAGGCCAAAAACGATATGTGAAGAAAACAACAAAATGTAAACAAACTGCTGTAAAACACGGTAAAACCGCAGACAACACATCTTAATCAAGAACAAGATGCGCGAATTAATGAAACATTTTCTTCACATAAAAATCTGAGAATAAACCCGGGTGTGACGTCACCCGCGCGGATAATACGGAGAACGACGTCAGCCGATTTTCGTGTTAAAAACACTGTATAGCCAACACCTAATTCATATCTGCCGATCACCAGTCGGGATTACAGTAAGGCGACCAATCTGGCATATTTCATTGTTAACACACGTCCCAGATTCGGGTTCAGAAATTGGAACATGCGACACACACACAATTTTATTGACCTAAGTCTTTTTACAGCTATGGAATAACATGGAAATATATGACCCGAGATTCAACGACTCCTTCCATGATAATCCAATAATCCTTGAAGCGAAAAACAGCTACCAAAGGCACAGAAAATGACTTAGAAAAACTTTAAATTCAACTAAGACATCTCCAAATGCAAAAGCATGTATGCTCTTGTTGCTATGCAAACAAGAATGAGCCTCACTGGCAGAAGGGCACCCGTTTGTTGGGACCGGGTGCCCGGTTCCAGGAGCCGGTAAAGCTTACTAAGTCTAGATTCCTAGAGTCAGCTATCAGGATAGCTTGTTGTCAGAAGTAATAGAATGGTAAGTATTGTTCGAAGGAGAATATTGAAATCACTCAGGATTTTTCTTCTTTCTTTCTTATTCTTCTTCAAAGACTTTGGACCACATCTCCTACAGTTTTAATCCGAGCAACTCTAAATTTGGTAAACTTCTGTTACTCATCATGGAATCGTGTACTATTGTTTTTATTTCGAGTCAATTCAATAGTTTTCCAGCTACCCACCTTTGAGTGGGCAAAAAAGTCCCATAGGAAATGTATGAGGATTTTCAGTATTGATCTGTAAACTGCAACTACACCTAGAGTTTTGATCGGATCACTACCACCAGGCTGTTACCATTAGTGTCCTGAAGGTGCCGATTGGTATGCAAGGCAGGTTCCCAAGTTGAAGGGTACTCCCTGGGCATCAAAATGACCAGTTTTTGGTTTAGGCAGAAATGAACTCCTCTTCACCAGAGAAGGTCAACAGACATATTAGAAGATACCCAGTGACATCATTTCACGTTTCCATCACCCTTTGATCCCAGGTCCAGGTGGAAAGGTAACCCGTGGCTATCAAAATTACAATTCAATATTGATATGGGCTTGTCCACACTAAAGTGACCAAAAGTGTGACGTGAAAGTCAGATTTTAGAAATGGGTATGAATAAAGTTAAACATGTTTTCTGTTAAGGAAAATGACTTTATCTACTGAAAGAAATCAAAAGAAGATAGTAATTTGTGGATTAAGCGTAAAAATCAACAGAATATCAGATGCTGTCAGAAAGTTACGGTTGTGATTTTGACAATGAAAAATGAGAGACTATCTTTTGAAAAGCGACCAAAGTAACCCTTTATACTACAAAACAAAAGTTACATACCATGGAATAAGATTAAGGCATTAAATTTAACTTTTGAGTAATTTTGCAACGCTTTGCAGGACAAATTGAGGGGGGGGGGGGGGTTACGATTGTGATGTTCATATTTTTGACAAACTTCTATTCTTTTATTCAATTATCAATCTTGCACACAAGAAAAGTCTCTTCGAGAAAACTGAATAGCTTCTTATTATGCAGGGAATCGATTGCAAACACAACAAGAAGGAATTAATACAGGAATTGATAATTTTTGTTACGGTTGCGATGTTGACATTTGACGAAAGAAGGTCGTTACGGTTGCGATGTTTGACACTGACAGAACGATTTCGTTAACAGGATAAGAATATAGAGTAAAGTTGGCGCATCTATCAATCAGTAAATCATTCTTTTGAAAGAACTAACAACAGAAGCCATGCTAATATAAATAAATGGCAAGCAACATGATCAAAATTATAGAAAACAGTATGGAAGAATGTTCCCGTTGCGACTTCAGTATGTTATCAGCTTGCTTCGCTTGAATTTTAATACTGTTCTTTACTGCCTTTTGTTCAAATTTGCAGTTGTTTTTAACATTGCTGTTTTGTACTAACATATTATACATGATTATGTGGTTTGGAATTCATACAAAGAGTAATTTATTCTACAAGCTGAAACAATTGGCAGAATGGTTTTCTAAGGAAGCATCCCTTCCACTAGGGTTGCACAATATCGCCATTGACTGTCACAATATATCATGCATGAAGTTGTACATGTACAGCAATGGCTTCCAGTCAAATTATATTCCTAACAGCACCTTTCATGTAAAGATGATGGTAAAGGAAATTCATCACTGAAGGGGTTAAGCTGAATGAAGCCATACATTTTGTTTGTCATTCTAAATACAGCTCTTTGATTTTAGAAATAGCTTGCTGCCTAAGTTTTTTACGATATAAAGAAGAGGACATTTTCTATTTTTTTAAACCGATTAGATGTACAATGAACTTTCAAACCATATCTTGAACTGTTAACAACCGTTCCTGTTGGTCCAAGTTCAGGTGGTCTGTTAACGTGCTGATGAGTCCAAAACAGACTGCATGGGCCCAATAACATTATGGATGAAACTATAACAACCTTATAAAACCTGTGCAGATTTGAATAATGCAAACTTTAACTAGTATCCTCGTTTCATATAGCATGAGGGCGATAAACACAATAAATTCTGAGAAATAAAGAAATATATCGTCCGACGGTATGGCCGTTATTCATGACACAATTCTGAGTTGTGGTCGTGATTTTTGATTGAGAAAACTGCGCGTCAAGCGTCACGACCACCAAGGTCAAGGTTACATTTGCGACGGTAGTTGATGTCTCGAACTCGGTGACCTATGCTCAAGAGTTAAATATGGACATAAAATCGCGAGGTTATCGATTTCTACTGTGGATTTAAAAAATATATAGGAACTATTCATTAAAGGAAGCATAGTTTGCATGGTCGTGACGATTTTTTTGGTCGTCATGTGGAGTAGAAAATGTTGACAGAACATTTCTTACCTTAGCTTTGGCGCCATTGTTTTCTCATCACCGTAAAAACAAAAGGCTTGGCGTGTCACATGACCGGTTTTACACCATCATGTGATGCTTGCTTCTTATTTCCTGGAGCCGTGCTATAAATTTATGGATTTCTTGTCCGCTGTTACGGTTGTGATTTATTGACAGAAAGTTGACCACTTAATTTTTTTATCATAATTTAAACATAATCTAGCAATAATCAAATCTATCCAAGTGGCAGTGAATGAACAAAAGATATAAGAGATAGTTTTTGGATAGAAAAGTACAGCCATACAGGTAAGGAATAGCAACTAAGCTAAAGTGAGATTTATACTAATTTTTTACGGAATGCATAACGACCATAACATACAACTTTGAAGTGAAATAAAAAGTTTTTCTCCTGTAAATCATGACAAAAATGAGCATATTCATAGAAAGCAATGTCTTTTTCTTTAAAATGTTTAGGCTGAAATCCAAAATAACTCATTTAAATGCTTCTTTAGCACTCTGAAAATTGGCTCATTCTCATGTCACATTTACCCGCTCTAATCTCACTCATATTTGTGGCTGTTAGTTGAATGAAAATAATTTTATTCTGCACTAATTTAACTTTTTTATCTGTAATTATCTCTCTGAGATACCTTCAACTTGGAAATGATAAGAACAGGAAAATTAATTGGGTCTTTATCATCGAAATTAGCAATTCAAATGTAGACCCGAAATCGTTCATCAGATACAGTTTAGTGTGGACAAGCCCATATATGAACTACGAGTACACTTAAGAGTTTTAATCGGATCATTACCATACTTGGCCGGGATGTTTCACTAGGAGTCCTGAACGTGTTGACTCGTCCCCGGCCTTCAAAATTAATCAAAGACACCCCACACTAACTTTGCAGATTTCTCGGTTGACAATTCTGGCCTTTGTCCTTGATTTTCTTGCTAACTTTACCAGAAGATCACGCATGCCAGATTCAATGGTGATGGTTTCTGAGTAACCCGACCTAAAGGTCAAGCTTACTACTTAGTTGTCAAATTTACCAGTTTTTGTTTTTGCCGGAAATCAACTCCACTTGCCCAGAAATTGTCTATGGTCATGTAAGAAGAGGCTGTATACTATTTCATAATAGCCAGACATCGTAGATTTAGTTACTTCAGTAAGTGTCTTCTAGTTTACCATTGAGAATACTGATAAACTAGCAATGTATGTAAATAATTTGTATTCATTTAATTCTTTAATGGTCAAGTTTGGTCCAAATCCTTAAACAGATCCCCCTTTAGTGGGTTGGTCTGTAGTTTTATTAACCACTATAAAAACACTTACCGTTCAATCACTACTTGCTAAATCAAATATCTGCATTTAGCTATCAGAATAAAATTTTTATGCTCGCTTACATGCTCCCTAATGCCAATACCATCACCATGTAGACCCTCAACCAGGCTTCTGGTAGAGGGAACCCCTGCATTAGCCATACAATAAATAGACTGGCACCAGTCTGTACTCACTCCTTAGGTCCCAAACGTGAAAACTGATTCACTTTTCTAAATTTAAGTGCCATATATCCAGAATAGATTCTCAAATCAATACCCAGCGGGTTGGCTGAGGCCGGATCGTAGTGATTGAATGGTAAGTATGTTTTTATAGTGGTTAATTAAACTACAGACCAACCCACTAAAGGGGGGGGGGGGGGGGGTGTCTGTTGGGGGTTGTTGTTACACCACAAAAACATCCATTACCGTTCAATCACTACTTGCTAAACACGTAGATTTGGTCAGTGTCCCACTACGAAACTTTGGTGGGAGGAGATTTAAGAATCCATAAGCAAGGATAAAAATCAAACAAAACATAACCAAATCTTAATAACATAACATAATGGTGCATCTTAATCAATCACATAGTGATTATCAACCAAATGAAACTTTAAACTTAAAGAAATACATGAAAACCAAGGAACAACTCTCACCATTACACGCAGACGTACAGTCCTAAAGAAAATGGTGGGATGTGCTTGGTAAATGGTCTTCAGCCTTTTTTGTTAAAATCATAATGTTCCTAAAAAAGGAAGCCGCTGCGCTCTGATCTTTCAAATAAAAAGGAGATTCAGATTTCCATCCTGCAACTTGCATAACCTCGTCTACAGAAGAGCTAGCAAAAAGGGCAAAAGAGGTAGCCATCCCTCCAACATTAACGCTTTAATGTTAGAAAGATTGATATGCTCAGGAGAAGCAATCTCGTAGCAAAGGCGAATGGTCTCACAAATCCATCTGGCAATAGTTGCCTTAGAGACTGGTCTGGCTACCACTTCCGCATATGGAACCCAGAAACGGGACGGATCAGATCTCTTAAAATCAGTACGACGCCTGTATACTTTTAGAGCTCTGACAGGACACCAAAGTCTGTCAGACAGAGAAAAGGAGGTTAAAGATTTTAAAATAATCGGTTTAGCTGGAAAACGGTTTGATTGAGTCTTTGATAAAAAATCCCTTCTGGGATATAAAACCAAACCATCACCAGATTCAATAAACCTATCCTTTTCAGCAGAAAAAGCATGGATTTTGGATCGTCTTCTTGCAGAAGCAGATGCTACTAGAAAAACGGTCTTCAAAGTTAAAAGTTTCAAGCTAATCGTAGATAGGTTCGAAATGATGACCTGCCCAAAAACCTGAAGAACCAGAGCCAAGTTCCAGGAAGGCAAAGGTTTAGCAACTGGAGGACGAATATTACCTAAACCTCTGATGAAACCATTAAGAACATTAGTATCTTTAACTTCAGCGTTCAACAAACAAGGAAGAGAAGACGCTAAAGAAAATCTATATCCTCTCACAGTGTTAGCAGACAGATGTAATGAATCGAACAGATAAGATAAAAAGTCTAACACCTGGAAAATAGAAACAGAATCGGGCACAAGATCATGATCTGAACACCATTCTCCAAAAACCTTAAGTCGACCCTTGTAAACTCTTCGGGTCGACTCCCTCCCGGCAGAATCAATGATTTCCTGAGATCCTGCAGAAACTTTATTCTCAGGGACCGACCACTCGATATTCTCCAAACGCACAGACTGAAGATTCCTGGGTTTGGATGAAGGCAACTTCCCCTTACTTGAGACAGCAGGTCTGGGGACACTGGAAGCAGACGAGGGAAGTCTATTAGAAGATTGAGAATGTCTACAAACCAGATCCTTTTTGCCCAAAAGGGAGCTATCAACAAAATCTCGCAGATCTTGTCCCTGACTTTCTTCAGAACTAAAGGAATCAGGATTGTTGGAGGGAACGCATAAGCGAGATTCCTGTCCAGGACTGAGACAGGGCGTCCACAGCCAACGCCTGATTGTCCGGAAAAGGAGACATGAAAGAGGAGATCTGGGCATTCAGAGGTCGTGAACAGATCTACGTGGGGATGATCCAAGAGGTTGAAGATCGCTTTGACAACCGACCTCTTTAACTGCCACTCTGTGTGGCCGAATTTGGAGGGGCGAGACAATTGGTCCGCGAGAAAATTCAGACAGCCTGGGACATGGGTGGACACTAGAAAAATTTGATTCATGCGATACCACATGAGGAGATTCCACACCTCCAAGCATAGGAGTCGACTTTGTGGGCAACCTCCACCCCCCCCCCCTGCCTTTTGATAAGAGACCACTGTTGAATTGTCTGATCGAATCGAGATCTTGAGACCCTTTACCCGATCCGACCAAGAAAGGAGCCTTCTTGACAGCCCACAATTCCAGAATGTTGATGTGAGCTGACGACTCCTCCAGGGACCACAGGCCTGAAACAGACAGGGAATTCCAGACCGCTCCCCATCCCTCCTGGAAAGTGTCTGTGAAGATAATTGCTTGAGGAGAAGACTTGACCAGTGGAACACCCATCAGAAGCAGAGAGCGATCCTTCCAAAATTCTAGGTGGGGACTTAAATGCTCTCTGACAGGGATCAGATGGTAAATCGAATGAACCGACTGTTTCCACAGGGACATAAGATACATTTGGAAAGGTCTTCTCATCAGTGCCGCCCATGGAATGATGTTCTCGACGCTGACCATCAAGCCTATCACCCTGAGAAAAGATTGCTCTGACCACGGCAGAGGAGGACAGAATTTCCATGGCCACTAAGATGGCTTCTACTCTTAGATCTGAAGAGAAGACTAAGCCTCGAACTAGGTCGAAAGAAACGCCTAGGTGGGTGAAAACCTGAGACGGAGTCAAACATGATTTTTCTAGATTTATGACCCATCCTAGACTGTAAGCCAGACTGCAGACCTCTGGAACGACACTTGACATAATTGAGTAAGATTCTGCTTTTAGTAACCAATCGTCTATATAAACGTGAAGGGGAATAGAACGACGGTGCAGAATTCTTGCTACAGCTGATACTAGGCGGGTGAAGAAAAAGGGAGCCGTGGTCAAGTCGAAAGGCATGGCTCTGAATTGCCATACCCAGCCCTTGAAAGCGAATCTCATGAACCTTTTGAAAGAAGGGTGGATGAGAATATGAAAATAAGCGTCCTTCAGGTCTATGGAAGACGTCCACATACCTGGACTCAGACTGGCAATAATCTGAGATACAGTCTCCATTTTGAATTTTGGAGTAGAAATTAGAAGGTTTAACCTTTTTAGATTGATAATTGGACGCCATCCACCTGTTTTCTTGGGGACTAGAAAAAGAGTTAAGTAGAAACCCGGGTCTACTCTCCATAAGGGAACCTCTTCTATAGCCTTCTTTAGAAACATAGACTCCAATTCGTCTTCCAGTGCTTCCAGCTTCTCCGGATTGGAAGGGACCGGAGTCCATTTGGGCTGGCAAGACAGAGGAGGAGGAAGATATATCCATGACGGTGCATAACCCCAGCGGATTTGTTCTAAAAGCCAGGAGTCCTGAACGAGGGCTTGCTAAGTCTCCCAAAACAGAGAAAGGCACCCTCCTACTGGCACACTGGGAAGAAGGGACTGCACCGATAGATCCAAAGGTGGTAGAAGAGGAGGAGGAAAGACTGGGAAAGACGAAAGGGAAAGGCCTACCCGGCTTATGGCCCTCCCTTCAAACCCGTCTAGTCTGAAAACCTCTAGAGGAGCGACCTCTAGAATTAGATCTAGAACCTCGTGAAAACACCTGACCCCTTCTTACCTGAGAAGGGGCTTGACGGACTTGGGATCTAGGTCTATGAGACGAAATGATCCTCCTCCGCGGATCTGGATTGGGAAGCAGAGGACACATTTGAGTTTGTGAATACCCCAGAAGGATAGGCACCATACTCATCCGGCTTGAGACTCTTCCTCCTGGGAGAGGAATTCGGACTTCTGACCCAGGGAGCGCCTGCCTCTCTTGACCGATGGTTTCAAAACAGAGATCTGATCTCGCAGATCCTTAGCTGATCTAAGGCGATCAGACTCAGCTCTAAGAATATTGGTAGAAGCCTGGCCAAAGATGTCCAATCCAAAAGGAGGAGCTGAAATAAGGTTACTCCTGAGTGAATTCGAAATGTTAACCTCTGCAAGTTTCCATGATCTTCTTTTAGAGGTAATGAAACCTAAGGAACGGCAAACCGAGTTCAATGAACCTCTTGAAACATCGGCTAAAGATCGAAAAATTTCAGGAGGAATCTGATCACCCTTCTCCTGAGCCTTGAGAAGCGCCTCTGAAAGAAGGGCCATAAAATTTGTTGATTTTATTTGAGCACGACAAACAGATTCTCATTTAAAAAGATCAGAAGATGATTCGCCCTTAGAGGACTCCTTGAGATTTGAAGATAGAACGTCCAACGTCCCAATTGAGAGATTGAGTAGCGGCCAATCTAATACAATCAACTTTCAGAACCTGAACCGGAGCATCTAACTTGGGAGTAAGAGAGAACTCTTTTGATTGAACATCATTAACATAAAAATCAAGCATATCTACAACCAAATTATCCACTGGAAGGACACAAGGAACACTAGAAGGATCAGAAGAGGACAGAGCGGATCAAAAAGAAGGAGGATCAATTGAAAACTCATCCTGAAGAGGAAGAGAAAGAGAGGAAGCTATCCATCGATGAGTCGAAGACCAATCATCTGCGGAGGCCCTAACCGGGTAAAACCTCCTCAGATCCCTGGCCCTGACTGATCTTGGGACAGTATTAGCAGAAACCTGAGATGGAGAAGGAGGATGATAAAGATCAGAATCTAAAGAAACAGAAGAATCAAAGTTTCTTAAAGAGGAAGGAGAGGTTAAACCTAGAGGCAGAGCCCGAGCAAGAATCCAAAACCAAGGAAGCCTAACATCACGATCCTCTTGCTGATTTGAAGGAAACGAATATGAATCCAAACCACTGGCAGAAAATATAGATAGGATAAAAAATCTAGTGGAAATAAAAGAGCGGTGGAGAGAGGAATCACGACTTACTGAAAACAAAGAAAAATCTAAACCTGAATCAACTATCTGAAATTCCAATTCTGGAGAAAAGACGACAGAAACAATAGGAGCCAGATGATCAAAAGAAGGAGAAGAGGAAGAATAAAAAGGAAGAACAGAGGCAGACTGAGAAGATGAGGAAGAAGGGGCATGAGAAGAAGAGTTCTGATGAACAGAAGCAGGGATATGAAGAAAACCCGGAGGAGGAGAGACAGTTGAAGAATGAAAAAGAGAAGAAGATTTAGAAACATGGCTAGACGAAAAATCTCCAGCCGACATAGCAGATGAGGAGGAGGAAGAAGGATGATTACTACCTTTCTTAGAAGCTACATGAGACATGTTAGAAGGAGAAGAAGAAGAATGAGAGTGAGACATCACCTCCCGAAAGGAAGGATGAACAAAATCAGAAGAATGAACAGACTGAGAGAGAGAAGAAGGAACAGGATCATGCCTATAAAAAACCTGAGCAGGAGCAGCGTGAAAATAGTTAGAATCAGGAGCAGAAATATTACTATAATGGGGATTAGAGTTAATCAACAGCTCATAATCTGATGCGCAAAAATTATTTCCAGAAGAAACTGGTACGCCGGAACCGGAAATAGAATGTTTCGCCGGATCTAACTGACCTGGGGGAAGCATCTCTTAAACCGGAAGCAGACACACTGCCACCGGAAGCAGAAACGGAAAAACCGGAACTGTAAGCGGAATGCAAGGACGGATTCAACAGACCCGGATATGCATAATTCCTACTGGAAGTAGCTACACTGCTGCCGGAAGCGGAAGTTGAAAAGCCTGGACCGGAAAGAGAGGATGTATGCAAAGTTGGGTCCAACAGACCCGGATGTGCATTCTTCCTACCGGAAGTAGCAACACTACTACCGGAAGAGGAAGCTGAAAAACTGGCACCAGACATAGATGAATGAAGCAATGTCGGGTCCAACAGACCCGGATATGCATTCTTCCTACCAGAATCAGCAACACTACTACCGGAAACGGAAAAAACGGAAATGGATGTGGACGGAAAAGCCAGATTATCACGAGACACCGGATGTTCCGCCAAGCCAGTAACAATCACAGTGCTCATTTCTGGATGCCCGGTCAAACCAGAGGACAAACCGGAATGCAAACCCGCTTGCCCGGACAAGCCAGGAGCAGACGGCATCGGCAATCTTAAAACATTTCTGGCAATAGGAATTACGGAAAAATTAACTTTTGCATGAAGTGAAGGATCGGAAGCTTCTGCCACCAATGCCATCGCATGAGGGTTATGCGGACCCTCAAGATGTATATGGTCATTTGCCTGGCTCCTACCTGAGGATGATTTACCAGACTTTTTCTTAGAATCACCAGACTTTGATTTCGGAGATTTCATCTTTTGTCCCGAAGTGAGTGAAATCGGCTTGCCCCACTTACGAGAACGACCGCCAGAATGGGGACTATGCTCGGAGTCTGACGACTCCTCTTTGGCAGCTTTGATCGCAGAAGATATTCGTTCGTCTAGCGACTTGGTTAGCACACTTGCAAATGATTCGAATCTTGCGAATAACGCCATAACAGTATCCGAATTGGTACTAGAAGAGGAGGCCCCCCCCCCTCTGTTTTTGATACAGACGTTTTGACCAAGGTAGAGGCCATAGTTACTGCCTTGGTACAGTCAACAACGGAGGGGAAGCGACCTAAGGGCAAAGCAGGCTTTGATACAAAATCCTTAAAAAGTGCTTTGGATACAACCAACGGCCAGCCCTTACACATCCCACACATTTTAAACGACGAGCAAGAGGTGCACTTCAAGCAAACGTGAACCGCAGTCTTTGGCATGTAAACGATCGCATTTTGCCGACAAACATTTTACTCTCTCACAAGTTAAAACCACATCTTATAAATAAAAGGATAGGAAATAAAGCACTAGCTTCATTAAAACTAATGAGAAAAGCTTACCGAGGAGACGTCAAACACGAACTTAACAATTCTGACTGAAGACTGGAATCACAAAGATTCATGAATAAAATTGTTTGAAAGCACTATATAGGATCTATGTAATAAGAGTGGTATTGGCTATTTTATAACATGGTATATTTGATGGGATATAATAGGCATGGTTTCTCAAACCTCAAAAACGGGAGTACTGACACGAAAACTGGTAACTCAAAACTAGCATTAAAAAAACCTCTAAAACACCATGACATGAAAGTTAAACATAACTTAGGCAAGATAGATTTCATGGTAGACATGTTTTCTTGAGTCAGAGATAAATGTAGCTGAACTTTTCAGTGCAAAGCTGTAAACTTTTATCCTTAATTTGATAGCAGGCGTCTGATCTGCTAGCAGAATATTTGAAGTGAATCAGTTTTCACATTTGGGACCCACTGCGCATGCGCGAGCGTGCTTAGTGACAGGCATCACCAAGGAGTGAGTACAGACTGGTGCCAGTCTATTGTATTTTATAGACATAAAGCCTGGTTGAGGGTCTACTTGGTGATGGTATTGGCACTAGGGAGTATGTAAGCGAGCATAAAAATTTTATTCTGATAGCTAAATGCAGATATTTGATTTAGCAAGTAGTGATTGAATGGTTATGGATGTTTTTGTGGTGTAATAACAACTCGGGTTACCGCTTTACTTAGTTAATGTCTATTTGCAGGTCGAGAGAATGCTATTTTTGACAATTTACCACAGGAATGACTGGTACACATTTTGGTAGTAAATTTTCAAATGCTCTAGCCATGTAAATGGACATCTCTCAAGACCACTGCAGAGGAAGATTTATGGCCAGCTTAGCCATCAACCCTTTCAACAACAAATCCCTGAAAAATTATATTCTTTATACCATAAAACTTAATCTGATGACTACTTTGAAATTAATTTGACTGGAAGCCGTTGCTGCCTATGGCAGCAACAGCTTCCCGTCAAATTAATTTCAAAATAGTCCAGTTCTCCTGTCTGGTTGCCTTAAAGATGTATGGTTGCTTTGAAGATGAGAAATATGGGGAATTCATAAGTGAAAGTGTTACACCTGTCAAGGGATTAAGTCATTTAACTGCACATGGATCTATCTCAGTAGCTGTCACTCTATAAATAATAATTCAAAATTACCCTTGAGCTTTTTTAGAGAATTCAATAATATCCTCTGTTGTTCGGTCCCCTCTGTACGAGTACGCTTTCTCCCTATCAAAACTGAAACAGAAATTCATACACGGTTAGCATCATCATCATATAGGGCTGTAACGATATGTTTTGCCACAATACAATATGTATCATGATACACTGATCACGATACGATACACGAGACAATACATTATTTTTTCACTAAGTTTCATGTGAATCTGTCCATTTTATGCCACTCTCCGTGCAGATAAACAAATAATAAACATATTCAGATGAAATTTAGTGAAAATGGTGCCCTTGTGCATAACTTTAGCTATAGCTTACCTGACAATGTTAACGCATGAAGGATGCCATAGGCATAGTTTCCTGTATCGTGTGTATATCGATACGATAGGTCACGATACGATATGCTTATATATATCGGTGAATCGTTACAGCCCTATCATCATAACTGAACATCGAGCGTAATGCAGGATGCTACAGAAAGACAGATAAATAAGATGCACACCTGAATATTTAATTTTTAGAGCTGAATGGGGCAGTATATTCTGCAAGTCCGAGTGAACATGTACTTGGATGATCATGCAATGGATGAATCTAGTCTCTCAGTCAAGTATATGATATCATAATCAATTACAGGCCTGTCTAAATTGGCGCAAACAATTTCTTGTTTACGCAAATATTTCTGTCTTTTCTGACACAAACTGTTTTACGTTCCCACAATTCCCTTCATGTTGTATATAAATACATGAAAAATTGCTACGCAAAGCAGAATGGGTTACCTAAATCAAATTTGCTTAACCCGAAAATGAGTTACTCACATCTTCAATTTGGACAGGCCTGAATTACATGTATGTCACATATAGGCTGACGTCACAATCATAATTGACAGACAATACTCCATTATGAACAAGGAAGTTTGTTAGTTGTACGAATTGTCTGTTTTACCATATTTTAATCAACATTCTGTTGAATATTTTGAGACTAATTAAATTTCACTAGGCAGCAACAGCATCCCCCCCCCCCCACCACAAAAAAATTAATTTCAAAATATTCAACAGGTTAACTGCAGTTTTAATGAAATTCTGATTCTGGTAATTCAAAGTATATAAATTGATCCAAACACGTGCAAAGCATGAGCAGATCTAAGATAGAGATAGGCAGGGCATAGCTAAAAATGGATGCATGCATTAAAATTAATCTAATGAAATATGAAATGCCAGAGAGGATGGTGTAGCTGTAGAAGATGAATCTGTAGAAGTATGAGACACCTTTAGCCCTCTTGAACATGGATCCTTCGGAAACCATGAACCTGCAAGATGATGCGATGCGTCTTCAGAGATATTGGACACAATAAAGATGCTAAAAAATATCGACCTGCCATCACAAGCGAAATTGCATGTCTCCTGCATCATACAAGTCATGAGAAGACCCTGATGCAGACACAACCACTCCAATGAAGGTTCCAATACAGTTTTAGCTTTGCCCCGCCCATCTCAAGCTAAGCTCCACCCACACTTCACCGTGTTGGGATCGCTCGATCCCTGAACACCCTGACTATCAATTTCCAGAAACCTATACAGGTAGGATGTTGAATATTTTGAAACTAATTTGACTGGGTGTTGCATAAGTTAAATTAGTTTCAAAATATTCAACAGCACGTTTATTAAATAGTAAAGACATACAAATCGTACATCAACGCTTAGTCAGTCATCAATTAAACATTCATGATAAACTTATCTACGTTATTCATGACGTACATTGCAATTGATTATGACATCATCCTGCACACCACTTAGTCTATTATGACGTTATATGATTGATGGATAAACTGGAATCCGCCATTAGAAGGCAGCCAAAGACATTCTGGATCTACCAGCTTCACAGCAGCAATGTAATTTACATGAACAACTTCTGATAGCAGGCCTTCATTTCTACCCCTTCCTCTCACTCCTACACCAAACCCATTTTTTAAAGATGTGCAATTACATTTAGTTTTTATACAGTTTAAGAATTGCGTGATTTCACTATTCAGTTCATTTGTGAATACTAGCTGGGGTAATTTTTAAACACAAGTTGATGTAAACTGAACATGAGCCAGCATTCTGAAGCACTATCTTCTAATCTGTGCTGCCTCTTGTCAGGGTTCACACAACTTTTTGTAGAATGAAATTCCACACTTTTCCTATACATTTTCTATCCCTACATATTAGACACTTTCTTTGGACAGATCACTGCCATGTTACTTTTGGACGTCATTTTGATTACGATGTGAGATAACAAGTGACATATTTTGATCATGATGTCAGATGCTTGAGTAGCAGGTCTGATCCCTGCATTAGCAAACAGGTACGGTTCAGAATACAAGTTATCAGGATTGCCCACTCCAGAGTGGTCAATCTAGATATTTTCTAACCATGTGACACAGTTTTATTAGCTTGAGCCAAGCATGATAGCATTAATTTTGAGCCTTGTTCTCAAAATTGTCGCATGCATCTTGTATATGGCATTAGATAAGATGGGAACAGCAGTCAGCATCAAGTCCAATCATTAATGCAAATGTTGTTTCAAAATATCCAACAGAAATTGAGAAACAGGGCTTTCAGGAATGCATCGCCTAAAGCTATAGATCGCTTAACTCTGTAATTTTCCAAGATTTCCTTTTGTCAAGAAAACTAATTATTTGTTTAGAAAATTTCGATTTGATGGCCAAGAGGTGAAAATATACCACTGGAGTGATTGCCTGAGTTATCGAGATAAGTCATTCTAGTGGTAAACTTTAAACAATAATTTTGTCTTGGCCTGCAAATAGAAAATTCTTAAGACCACTGCAAAGACCAGGTTTTTTTGTCGGTTTGTCTATTAAAGAGTTAAATCATCTATACTACCATTCTATAATTTCTAGAACAAAAAATTGATCAACCATTTACAAGTCATTTCTGGTTGTTTTGAAATTGAGATACATTGAATTCAAGGATGAAACGGTTAACCCTTCAACATTCAAATCAGAAAAAAACACCATCTGCAGTTGTTTTGGGAAAGGTCCATTTGCAGACCAAAATAATTTTTTTTTAATTTATACTGTAATGACTGCCTAGATAAGCGAGCCAGACATTCCAGTGGGAAATTGTTAAATATAGTCTTCACTTGGTCTGCAAATGGACATTTTCTGTGAGGAAATTTGAATTTTCTTGAACAAATATTAGTGTTAAAGCAAAGCCTCTTTACACGTTGTTAAAATTAGTTTCCTGTTCAACACAAACATCACTTACAATTTTATAGTGGGAAATCCTTTGATTTCAAGTTCTGTTGCTATATAAGAATAGCGTGTGCAGTCTATACGACCCACTGTAATTGAGGATGTGCGAAGTGACACAGCAACTTCCTCATACACAGGCTCCAACTTCTTACAGTGACCACACCATGGAGCATAAAACTGAATAATAAAATTAAAAGACAGTCAAACTTAATTTTCCCGTTAACCCTTAAACTTCTTCAATTTTTCTCATAGCATGGACCGATCTGGTTTTTGCTATGTTCTAGCTAATAGATTAGCCAAATACCATTTTTGTTTGCCAAATATTAAATATTTTAGCCACATATTTACTTCCATGTCACTTATAAACATGTTTGCAGTCAATCATCATCAGCTAAGACTATTAATTCCAGTCAAGAGACAATAGGGTCTTTAACGCTTACTATATAGGAAAGGTGTTGAATATTTTGAAACTAATTTGCCTGGAAGGTGTCAGTATCTTAGGCAGCAATAGCTTTCAGTCATATTAGTTTCAAAATACATAGCAATTTACAGAAATTTTTGCTTTGCAATTGGAATAATGGAATTATTCAGGATATCTGCCAATTCATCCAAAAAACTGATGAACCAAAAGTTCTGGAGCCTACGACCATAGGGTCCTTTCAGCCAGATTTAGTTGAAATCGCTCAGAATCATAAGAAGCAATTTGACAATTTCTTGTACATCTTTCATAAAATCTATGATTTTCACCCAAAATATTGATGAATAAAAATTACAAATGGACGTTCTGAAGTCTACAACCATAGAGTCCTTCCAGCTAAATTTGGTTGAAGTCAGCCAAGTGGTTAATGAGGAGTAATGTTTTAAAGCAAAAGCCGAAGGAAAACAGACGGTCGCCATGGCATAAGCTCATTTGGCCCGAAGGGCCAGGTGCGCTAAAAATCAAAGATTTTCACCGGAAAAAAATTGACTTTTACTCCATATGGCCTTACACGGTAAATCTGCTTGAAATCAGTCAAGCTCTAAAGAAGCCATTTGACAATTTCTGGTATACTTTTCATAAAATAAAAATTCTAGAGGGTATTAACATACATGTAGGATCCTTCCAGCCAAATTTGGTTGAAATTGATCAAGCTGTTAAGGAGAAAAAGCAGCTTGACAATTTCCAGTAAATTTGTCATAAAATCTAAGATTGTCACCCAAATATTTGATGAATAAAAATTCTGAATGAAAGTTCTTGAGCTTATCACCGTAGAATACATCTAACCAAATTTGTTTGAAATATGTCAAGCAGCCATGGAGGAGTAGCATTTTGACCATTTCCGGTAAATCTTTCACAAAATCTTAAGATTTTCACGCAAAAAATTGATGAATCAAAATTCTGTATGGAAGTCCTAGAGCCCATCATGAATGGATCCTTTCAGCCGAATTTGGTTGAAACCTCTCAGAACAATTTGACGATTTCAGGTACCTTTTTTTTTATAAAATCTAAGATTTTCACCCAAAAAATCGATGAATCAAAATTCTGAATGGCAATTCTGTAGCCTATTGTCATAGGATGCTTTCAGCCAAATTTAGTTGAAATCTATCAGAATGGTAAGGCGAAGAAGCAATTTGACAAATTCCGGTCCATTTTCCATCAAATCTAAGGTTTTCACCCAAAAAATTGATGAATCAAAATTCTGAATGGCATTTCTGTAGCCCATCACCACAGGTTCCTTTCACCCAAATTTGGTTGAAATCGCTCAAATGTTAAGGAGAAGAAGCAATTTGACAATTTCCAGTAGATTTTTCAAAAAATCTCAGATTTTCACCCAAAAAATTGATGAATCAAAATTCTGAATGGAAGTTCTGGAGCCTACCACAATAGGGATAAACTTGTGCAATTTTACTCTTGTGCTGTGCATACTTACCATTACCAACCATAGACCTTCCTTCTTTTGTTCTAAGAAACTGCAATGCATAAAATGAACGCAGCGTCATGGCAACATTATGATCATAGTATGTACACAAATCATTGATGATAGACATAAACACTTTAACCATAAATCTTTATCATGAAAGGAATATTCTGTTGATTATTTTAAAACTAATTTGACTAGAGGCTCATGCTGACTACATGTTCCAATCAAATTAGTTTTTAAAATATCCAATTAAAATTCAACAGGTTTCCTGTCTATTTAGTTGTCTTAAAATTGAGCTGACACTTATTTAGGTATACTTATCAAACAAAGCATGACCAACACCACATTCAAATTATACCATTAAATTGTACATACCCACCCTCCTGACCCCATTTTCCAAACACCAAAACATCAAGATGGCGACTGAACATAATCCTGTGCAGCCTGTCCACAGCAGTGTTTCCCAGGGCATTACAATTTTTGAGGTACCAGGCACCCACCAACATCAAATCTGGGGGTACCAAGCTGAGATTTGGGGGTACAAAACTGAAAGTCTGGGGATCCAAATCATTCATGCACTTTTTCATCTATGATAAAATTAGAAGCTACCATTGACTCACAAAGCTATATGAATTGGGGGGTGGGGGGGAGCATGCTAGATTTTGTGAGCATTTCTGCACAATAAACTGTAAAACTAATTAATATGTGATAAGCATACAAGATTTTTAGGAGGACCATCTGCCACTACTTTTGGGGTTTCCAAATCACATTCTGACAGCATAAACCCTCAAAAGGACATTATGAGAATTCAATTCCTGGTCAGGAAGATGGTCATGTAAAATTGATTTTAAACTAGAAAGTATATATGATCAGTTTGTACACCTTTCTGTGTTTGAAATTCTATGGCTTTTGAACCATGACTTGTCATGACCAAATACTATGACCTCCAAGAATTAATATGTAGATTTGTGTTTATGATGTAGCTCCATAAATTATGATCTGAGGTATTCTGCAAAATTCTAAATATTATATCTTGCAACAACCAAACCACAGCCTTGTTTGTTAAGCTGTTGCCATAATTTTCATTGTATAGAGGTTACGGCAAAACTTTATGCCAACAGATTTCTTTTTAGTTCGTATGATTACCATTTTCCATAACTTTTCCATGACCTATGATATAAAATGCTGATTTTCCATTATTTTCCAGGCCTGGAATTTAAATTTTCAAATTCCATGACTTTCCAGGATTTCCATGTCCAATAGTGTTAGAGGAGTTGCATTACAATAAATTTCATAACCTTTTGACCCCATCCCCCACCCCTGGGGGCAGGACAAAAATTGGTGCGCTCATCCACTCCCCATTGATATGAGTAACTCACATACCAAATTTGATTGAATTTTGTCTAATGGTTTCGGAGATGCATTACAATCAATTTCTGCAGGTTAAAATTTGACCTGTTGACTTCTCTCCCGCCCCATGGTGTGGAGCCAAACCTAAATGGCCTCTTGCACGCCACAATCATAGGAGTAACTCAGATATCAAATTTGGTTGAGTTCCGTATACTGATTTCAGAAGAGGTGCATTGCAATCAATTTCATGACCTTTTGGCCCCATCCCCTACCAAATGTAAATGTGCTCATATACTCAACATTGATATGGGTAACTGACATACTAAATTTGTTTGAATTCCGTCCAACAGTGTCAGAGAAGTGGCATTACAATCAATTTTTTTACCTTTTGACCCCCACCCCTCACCCACCCCTGGGGGGCAGGGCCAAACGTAAATGTGCTCATGTACTCCATATTGATATGGGTAATCCATAGACCAAATTTGGTTGAATTCTGTCTGATGGTTTCGGAGATGATTTGCAATCAATTTCCGCAGGTTAAAATTTGACCTTTTGACCCCTCTCCACCAACCCCGCCCCCCACGCCCTGGGGGCGGAGCCAAATCTAAATGGCCTCTTGCACTCTGCAATCATATGGGTAACTTAGACATCAAATTTAGTTGAGTTCCATCTAACGATTTCAGAGGCGTTTCGTTACAACTGATTTGACCTGTTAACCCCTGCCACAACCCCCTCCCCCTGGGCGCGGAGACAAATCTAAATATCATCTTGCAAAGCGAAATCATATGGGTAACCCACATACCAAATTTGATTTAATTCCACCCAACGGTTTTGGAGAAGATAGTGTGACGGACAGACGGAGGCGATTACAATATCCCCGACGTTTTTTTAAAACGTGGGGATAATTATGGTCAAAGGATTCAACTGTACATTTTATTTTGTTTTAGAAAGAAGTTAGTTATTTCTGAGCTGTACTATAGGCATAGTGAGGCAAGTGTTTCTCCTCATAGACCAATTAAAGTCTTAACCCTTTAACCCTCGAATTTGTTCAAGAAAATTAAAATTTTCTCATAGAAATGTGCATTTGCCGGTATGGAGAGGACTTTTTTTGGAAAAACTACCGCTGAAATGATTGGCTCGGTTATCGAGCCAATCATTCAAGTGGTAAAATTTTCCAAAACAGTTTTTTCTTGGTCTGCAAATGCACATTCCTCAAGAACACTGCAGAAGCCGTTTTTGGTGGATATGAGTGTTAAAGGGTTAAACAAGAGGCAGTTCACCTAATTGCTGTGTCAACAAACTGACTGTTCATCTGGCTGCCAGCTTGGTTTTAATTGTAGGTAATCTGTTTTAACACCTGTAATTCACACCTTTAAACAGAGTGTGCTGTTAAAATCACAGATTATTTTAAATCCCAAATTCTAATATATATAGCAACATATGCCCAAAATCTGTGCAGCATATATGTATGCTAGGCATTTATGCTGAGTAAGATGGTGCTAGTTTGGTAAAATATTTGGTGAATATTAAATAAATTGTGCAACTGAATTTAATAAAATCATATTAAATAAATTAAGCAATTAATAAAGTTACCCTCTCTTGTGCTAGCTGTGATATTTCACACAAATTTGTGAACAAGATGTAACAGAAGATACCATAAGGTTTACTTGGGAGTTTGTTTTATTGGGATTTTCATAGTTTGGGTGCCCACCCCCTTTATAATAGGTTGAAATCAGTCTTGCTTATGCCCTGCTGGTCAAGAAGACTACTTTTGAACATCTACCACTGGAATGACTGGTTCAGTAATCAAGCCAGTCATTCCAGTGGTATATTTTCAAAAAAGACAAAAATACTCTTCTTTTGCGTGCAAATGGACATTAGGTAGTACGCAAAAAAACACAAGCTGACCAGTGCATTTGGAAATGCAAAATGCCCATCATTGATGTCTTGTTAACCCATTCACTAATTAATTGTATTTAAATTCTTAAAGCAACCATACAAGAAAACTTTCATATTTTGAAATCATCTATTTTATCAAAGATTTGTCCTTGGTTATGATAGGATTAACGTAGCAAATTCATCCTTGAACTAGGCTGAAATCATTATTTATCATTAAAATAGTTTTGAACTGGCAATGACATCTGTTGCTAGCCTAAGCAGTCATACTTGGCTCATCTAGTGAAATTCTTTAACCCATAATCAGACAATTATCACAATCAAACGAGGAGGGCATTTTCGCCTATTAAAACTAAGCTTAAAATTATATTTTATATCTGTATTGCAGGGATTTACCCGAGTCTGTAAATTTGGGAGTCCATGGGACTCAACACACCTTATTTTGAGTCCCAAGATTAATAATGACAGGCCTAGTGTGCCAGAAATGCTGCAATAACCTATTTTAGCGATATCTAGGACATTGCCACTGAGATAAAAGCAGAAGATTTTTCTTCACATCAAACAGTAACAAAACGACTTGTCAAACCACAGAAAATATTTGCAAATTATTGCGAATTTCGCTTGAATATTTAGCAGCTTAGATATTTGTTATGGCTAGGTTTGTTGTAATAAATTTATTGGGGTTGGTGTCTTTGTATCCATAGGGATGCGCTTTCTATTCTTTGTGGGTTCCGTGTGTATCTTTAAGGGTATATGATGCAGGATTTCGAGTCTGGTAAATCCCTGCTGTATTGGCTTTGCAACTTTCTTTTTTTTTCTCTTGGTAGATAAAGGCATTTACTATATAAATGCACAAATAATATTCTGGTGAGGGTATTCAAACTAATATTTTAGGCCATAACCAGGAAAAAATCGTATTCGTTTTAGCTCACTTGACCGTGAAAAAGGAAAAATTTCCTAAAAGCCAAAAAATTAATCAAGCCGTTAAAATATTTGTGCAGTTGTATTCCACTTATGCCATAGTATATGTTTGACAAATTTCAAAATTGTTGTGGAATTATTTTTAAATGGTTGCCCCATGCTACTAGGATATAACGACGCAGCTTGGTACAGCAGGTAAATTATCCCGAGTTGGAATTAAGAATATATACCCTGCCACAATGGATACTATAACATAATTTCCTGCTGAGTTGTTCTATTTTACATAGTAGGTCAGAATAATTAGGGAGAAGTCCACAATAATCAATTGAATGGTGAGCGACCACGCCCATTGTTTGGCAATTAAAAATAATACGATTAATATTTACTCCTACTGTATAACAGCAACCTATTAACTGTAACTAACTACCTCTATGTCATTAGCATGACAGATATTTCTACATAAAACATGATGACAGATTCCAAAATGCGGTAGACTTTACCCAGAACAAACTGCAAATGATGATCATGAAAACAGTCTGCTAAAAATTGTTCTTACCCATCTTCCAAATCTTGGACAAAAGCGCACGCTATCAGGATGTGAACTGAAACAAGAAATGTAGATCTCTCGATAATTGCATGAAAACAAACGTATTATAAACAAGTTAGCAATATCTAACCTGTTGACTAACCTGTCAAAATCACGCTAAGTTCCCTCATGAGTGCCGCCATTTTACGCCTAGGATAAAAAGGGTTACCTCAAACCATTGATACAATGGACTCAGGGAGGGTTACTACATTCAGAACGTCCCATAGCTGTTGTGTGTGGTCGGGCGTCCGCCGTCCCAGGTTCGTCCCCGCTCTCTAAGGACTGGGTGGCCGGTCACTCGTGAGCTGTTGTCTCGTCCTTCCTTATCTCACTCAGGCTCCGGGAGGAAGCACCAGTTGAGCAGAGGCCTGGGCTCGCCTTCTCCGCGAGTGCTTTCCTTGCCTTGGCCCCACCACCATCAAGAGTGCCTCGAGTATCTCAGCAGGTCTCGGGGGTTTGCAACGACCTACCTTATTGTGGGTGAGAGGCTCCCCACAAATATTTGCTAACCAGAGCAGCCAGCCACCTCCTCAGAGGCTGATTTCCTGTACCCTAGACTGAGTCCTTGATGTGGTGGATTCCTCACCAGCCTCATTCCATCCACTGCTGTTCTTGGTTGGGAAAGGGCAGGATGCTTGGCAGCCATTGCGGTTCACTATGCATCCCTTTTGGTTGGTCAGTCCTTAATCCAAGCGGAGGAGGGTGGCACGTATGTAGACGTTTGTTCTGTCAGTAGTGGGCAAAGCGACAGCAGCGGTCGAAGGAGAAGAAGAATGAGAAGGGTTGACAATCAAAGAGGTTGTGGGCATAGTAGAAGGGTATCTGCGAGCAGTGTTGTTCATAGCGTTAGCTCTAATGGGGGTAGAAATGGTGCTGGCTGCGTCGGTGGGAGCTTCTGTGGTGGTGGCAGTGGAGGTGGTGATGGCGGTGGCTCGTTCTGCAACCAGGGAGGCGAAACTCTCCGAAGCATGTGGTTGATAAGGTGTCCCCAGGCCGAAGAGTGGGTCCTTCTAGGGAGAGGGATCCAGTTGGATTAATCCTGTGGGAAGCAAGAGGTGCGTGCGGGTGTAGTGCATGCGATCGGCTGGTAGAAAAATGGCTTTCAATCTTTCCTGGCCGCATTCGAGCCGAGCTCTATTTTATGCCTCTCTCTCTCGCGCGCTAGTGTCTCGAGGAAGGGAGAGTGAGGTCAGAGAGAAGGGGTGGGGGTAAAGCAGGGTTTTTTCGCTAACATTTAGGTTTTGTAGCATGGATCGACCGATCAAGTATGAACTGTCCCAACCAGGTTGGTGCAGGATGGCTGGGCCGGGTACGTTCCGAGCACGCCCCCCCACCCCCACCCCCCATGGGTAGGATGATATGCATGTGTAGAGCCGATTATGAGAGGATCGTAAATTGACTAAGTCTGTAAGATCACGTAGCATGCATGCGCGAGTATCGGCGATTGCTTGACAATGTGCGTTAGCGTTGGGCAGAAAAAGCATCTCAAATAGTACCGGGTTGATACTCATAATCCTTTTAGATTGTATCTTTCCCGCAGTCTTTGGTCTTGATCATGACTAGAATGAAGCGAAGATTCCAAAACTCTTTACCATTTTTAAATCGGTTAAGAATTGGCTGAGTTATGACCAAATTAGCCCACTTATATTTTCTCTCAAAATATTGAACCCCATAGGCTTGGCATATGTATGGTTTCAGTACATGGGCACTATAGCGTGTCACGTGACTTGCTTCCCTCCCTCTGAAGCGCGCTTGTTGATTAGCTGTGGCATTCTATCTGTGATGTCACAGGAAGTATATAAGGGGTCGAAAAATCAGTTTCGAGAGCACTCAGGTGGTGGTGAGGTGCCTGGTCTGAGAGGATGAGCGCAGGTGACTGCATTCTGTAACGCAGATATCCAACGTCTGCTGCAGATCCTTTCAGTTTTCAGACTCGTTCTCTTTGGGGCACAAGCCACTACATCCGCAACCACAGTTTTTGTAAGCTCCCAGGAAGATATCACCTGGGGTCAATAAACAAAGTAAAGTCAGGTAGCCCAAGACACTACCTCTGCAAATGGACCATTCTAGTGGATGGGCCTTTTGGCCCTGATGTAGCTCGTCATTCAGTATGTGGGGTGAGTGACGTACTCAGTGATAACTCGCCAGATCTGCCATGCCATGCAACCAGTGGTCGAAATTGATCTGCACATCATGTGTTAGCCTTTTGACATTTTCGACCGAAGTTATGGGAACATTGCTTGATGCATTGTGTGAGTTATTTGATGCATCTCGTCTTGTGGACCATCAGAATGCATCCATATTAACTAACATTCTTCCGTAGCCTGTCAAGAACTGTAGGGAATTTTCCAGCTTCCGCACCAGTACGGAACTTTTTAGTCCATTCGGATAAATTAATAACTTTTCATGCGAACATGTCTATCTACTAGCCATCGTCTTCCGCGAAGGATCGTCTTCACTTTTCCTGAGAATGAGCCGTATCAACAGTATGTCTGCTGTATTTTCCCAGCAGCTGACTTCTGCATCGGGCCATCACGTGTTCCAAATTGTGTTACATTTTCAACTATCGTGAATATGAGACGTCTTCCATACTGATGACTAATAGGTACTCTGTGCTATTATATTATTATTGTATCACTTTATGCAAAAGGTACCGATGACTAATAGTTACCTCCCGGTCATTTGATACCACATTTTTATAGTTTATTATTATTATTTAATAATAATAATAATAATAATAATAATAATAATAATAAACTATAAAAATGTGGTATCAAATGACCGGGAGGTAACTATTAGTCATCGGTACCTTTTGCATAAAGTGATACAATTAAATAATATATTTGGATTAATTTATTGTTTTTGTTAAACAACATTTATACAGTAATATTCTCAGTGTTGCTAAACTTTTTTGGTTCAGTATATATATACTGAACCAAAAAAGTTTAGCAACACTGAGAATATTACTGTATAAATGTTGTTTAACAAAAACAATAAATTAATCCAAATATATTATTTAATTGATACATTTTCCAATTTAAGCAACAGTCTCTTGTTACTGTAATGCTAGCATCGCGCCTTTAACATGGCATCATTCAACGGATGGATCAATTTAAATAATGACACTGAGCTGTCAATACCGGTTGTGACCACCGCCGTACAACACTTTCTCATGCTTCGAATTAAGCACTTGATGTCACGAAGAGGAATCGCATCCAATTCCTGGAGCAGTGCAGCTTCCAGCTCCCACACGTTGTGAAGATGTGGATGGTTTTCACGCACCATACGGCCAAGAATGTCCCACACGTGTTCGATAGGAGACAGGTCCGGTGATCGCGCTGGCCAGTCCAACACCGGAACGTTGTTAGCCTCAAGGAAATCACTGGTGACCCTAGCTGAATGAGGACGGGTGTTATCTTGCTGGAACATAAAATCCGCATGATGCTGCATAAAAGGGATGACAACAGGGGCGACAACTTCTTCACAGTAACGTTGAGCCGTTAAATTTCCGCGAATCACAATAAGATCTGTTTTGCCATTTTCATGGATTCCAGCCCACACCATGACACTACCGCCACCGAATCTGTCATGCTGAATGATGTTGGCTGCATCATACCGTTCTCCTAAACGTCGCCAAACCCATTACCTACCATCCGCCACATCCACACAAAACCTCGACTCATCACTGAACAAAACGTGGCTCCATTGTTGAGCACGCCATCGCTGATGAGTTCTTGCCCATGCAAACCGATTCTCGATGTGACGCTCTGTAAATGGAACAGCAACAAGTGGATGACGGGCATGCAGTCCAGCATCATGGAGTCTGTTTCGCACAGTTTGTGCATGCACTGTAGTGCCACTAGCGGTGTGCAAATTACAGGACAGCCGCTGCGCAGTCTCAAACCTGTGACGTCGTGATGACGTCACTAAGTAGCGGTCTTCTCGTGGTGTTGTTGCTCTCGGTCTGCCAGATCGTGGTCGGTCATTAACATGTCCAGTTTCCTGCTCACGTTGGCGGAGACAGGAAATGGTTCAGGCATTAACATTAAAATGTCGAGCAACAGTGCGAACGCTCTGCCCAGCCGCGACTCTTCCAATTACTTCATGGCGCTGATTTTCAGGTAGCCCTGGGCGGCAGCGCATGTTCGGTAGGGTAAACTTTTAAGCGTTTTCTGTTAACGTTTGTTATCTGCTCTTGCAATATGATGAATTTTTGCCCTTGCTACCCGCCAATGTGGGCCAGTGCATGAAAAATGCATTTTCACATGCAGTAAACGTATGGCCGAGAAATGCAAGAAATGATTTGCATTTCTTCATGATCAGCGAGACATTACATTGACGAAACATGCCTGCAAATTTGGTTATAAATGGACGCATAGTTTTAATATATATTATTCTCATTTTCCGTGCCTATAAGCACTGCACGGTCGAGTGACCTTCTATTTTACTGTATTTTTCTAAAGTTAGTGATATGGCAGTAGCCATCCATGTTAAATTGTTTTGTTTAGTATAAAAACTCTTGGACCTCAATATCACTAGGTTACACAATACAGCAAGAACACCCGCATCACCTTGTTCCCTGCATGGCATCAATTTTTCACTGAGTTCGCTGCTCGTGTTCTCATTATGCGAACTTGACATGCGGCCGACTAAACCTGGACTATTTTAGCTTGATAGGATAGGTTTTATAGTAGTAGGGATAATTGTTCAATAGGAGACATTTTGTGGTCGTCTCTTTTCCAGAGAAGCGGATATGCAACACCGCGCTCTGGGCAGACTGTATAAATTGGCCATTTTCCCCTAAGGCCTCTGTAATGAGCAATGTCTCTGTCAACGCTCCACCAGCCTTCAGGCTTATTAATTGTCTGGACCTCCTTCCGTCACGTTATTTAGAGTTAGCTCTGGAACTATTGGGGTTCCAGTGGGGCTAGAAATAAAGTGGCGATTATCGCATACATCCCCCGCATATCCTCGGATACTGGTTAGTTAGAAAACCCTGCCAAAGTAGGAAGCACTGTGAAAATACATATATATATATTTAATTTATTACTGGCCTGCAGTGCATCTTTGGGTGATACTACATAACCCTAACGACAGGTAAGTGGTAGCTTCTCGGATATGGATCAGTATAAATCCATACCCGACATACTGGTGACAGAAAGGATTCAGCTCTCCATCTAACTCTACCAGTGACTGGGTGCGGTTTTAGAACCCACCAAGCCCTCCATGGACGGTCACTATAGTTGGATAGCCGCATCTTTGTCCCCACCGTAAAAACTTAAATGTGCTTTTCAAATGCTTATGTACCGTATTTGTCCTTGTGATGTTATATGTGGTCATGACCTGAGGGTAACGGGATTGTTATATGATTCCGGAACTCTCACATCATGATGAGTACACATGCGTCTACCGAGGAGGATGTTCCGTGGGGCGGCCTCACAGTCACCGAACATTCTCGCCCGTCAGACTTATATGTTAAAGAATAGTTAGCTTACATTGCCAATTGCGGCTAAAACTAGATTTGGACCCAACAACTAAATGATAGGGTAGGAATTAGCAGAAGGCCCGAATAAATAAAGCAGCGGCTACTAACACAGAATCTTGGAACATACATAGGATGGCGATGTTGAATTCCCTGGAAATCATCCACCCCACCTTCACGTAAAACAGCGTGCATCACAACAACCATATAGCTTCCCTAGGTTGACTCATTTACATAATTTGGTTTCAACAAGAGAGTGGCCCTTTTTGCCATCTCTCTTTCTCTGCTTTGGCGTTGTAGGCATTTTCCTGTGATGGAGCCCCGCACGAGGCATTTTCCTCTCGCGACAAAATAATGTTCCGTAGGGGTTAATTTGCTTTATATTAAACTGGCTAAGTAGCCATGCTAGGACCCTCCTTTACGGAGATACCTCAAGGATCTCACTCTGTCAGGTACCTCTGGCAAGGACCACGATTATGAGTCGTCAACCTGGCCCCATGTACTAACCCCCATGGAACATGAACATTCCACCAGCTCTCAAAGTCGGTTTCTGTACGATCCGACAACATGCAACACCGGCTCCGCAACCCCAAGATCCACTGCTAACCAGCTATCCTGCCCCGCCGTGCCGCCCATTTGTGGTGCCGTGGAATAGGAACATCCGGCAGACCAGCATGCATGCCCGGAGGCTAGTTTCCCTGAGCTCCATGCACAGTATTTTTAGTCGTAGGCTTAATTACCATCATTAGACCCTGTCAATCATCTTTACACAATAGAGCGTACATCAGGTATTATACTCTCTCTGGGCCTTTGAAGTGTCTTAATTACCATCATTAACCCTTGTCAATCATCATTACGCGATAGGACACTAATTACCCTTAAGCTCACCTGATTGGATGAAATTAAATACGTGATTTAATGAGGACGGGACTTGTGGCCATGCCCTCTATATCTAACATCCAATCAGAACCGAAATGAGCTGGTCGCAACAAAAGAAATCATTACACAAAAGAATTTCACACCTAGGGTGTGAATTTCTTTTGTTGCTACCAGCAGGTCTCCTTTCTACTGTCCACTCCCACCAATTTCAAATTACCCAACATACTACATTTTTTAATGCAAACGGTTATTCATATTTTTCCTTTTGAGTTCAAAGGGTTAGACAGCTCTAACATTGCAATTTACCATACGCTAACAATAAAAAAACTGGGTATTTGTTGTTTTATACACTTTAACCGTAGAATTTCAGTACACTCTATCACTTTTTAGTGGATTTACAATACTGATTTGCGAGGCTATTGCCGATACCACGCTAACCTAACAACAGCATTACAAACTTTATAAACACTAGCACTAATAGTGGCTATTTAAAAATTTTTAATACAATTCTAACATTGCAAATGCTGTACATTAGCACTAATTGATATTAGTAGTTTTGCGATTCTTATTTACATGTACTTGACCTTACAATTTCTGTACACTAACGATAGTCATTTATACTGTATTTACATTACTAGTTTGCTCGGCTGTCACGGATACCATGCTAGCCTCAGGGCAGCATTACAATTTTCTAACCACTTTAATAGACCTACAGGCTGGAATTCAATAAAGCGGTTTAAACCTCGGTGTAGCCTAAACCTGGTAACAACTCGCCACATAAACCTGGTAATAAGAGATTTATTACCAGGTTTATGCTTAAACCTCATCCGTATTCAGATATGGGGTTTAAACCTGGTAACAGCCAGACCAGGTATAAACCTGGTTTAACCATGTTTATTTTATCAGCATTCGTGTACCAAACTCGGGGATTTAATAGAAATTATATATATATATATATATATATATATATATATATAGGTCATGGCTTATTATTAAAATATATTACTACAGCGATGGACATAATAATAAAAAGGTGGCAATAACATAAATCAGCGCTATTCTGATAATAAACAATGAGGTCTCTTAAATACCTGTCGGACGTCAATCCCTTTATGCATATGAATGGGGGAACTCTGTCCCAAACTAACTCAGTGGCGGCCTGACTTGCCACATTTAAATGTACTAATTTTGCACATAGCAATAGGAGTTAAACTACCCTACCCCAGATTTAAATTTGTATGACATTTGTTGTAAGCTTCAGTATATAATCTATCTTCTTGAAATCGGTTTATATGGTTACCAGGTTTATTGCCTGGTTTGTTATCTTGTTTAATTTTGTATATTCTCATAACATTATGCTATAGCTTTCACAGAATCGATGTAGGTCTACATACCTTTAGAAACGTGATATTAACATGTGTGTTAAATTGTTTTTATATTGGATCAGTGTTTTAAGTCAGTCTAAATGCGGGTGTAAACCTAGTAATAGCTAAACCAGGTGTAACTCTTTAAACCAGGTCTAGCTAAACTGCCTTATTGAATTCCACGGACAGTGTTTATTAATTTGACTATCGCGGACACCACGCTAGTCTAAGATGTGAACCTGTGAGTGTAAGCAAATTGATGTGTAATCGTACAAGGGGAGGAACTATGGATGTGTTTTGTTAATATCTCGATCTTCAATAAGGGTTGTCTCCTTTTAGTAGCATACTCGATCAGCGCAGGCAAACACCATAATTATATGATGATGATTATAATGTGATAGTGCATCCGATGTCTCAAAGACCGATTGTTGATAATATGCCGGATGGCAATAAAGATTTTCCTGTGCACATGTTGAAGATGCACACTAAATAGAATGCACACAGCGAGGGAATGATAATGAGATTGTCGTCCTTTCAGACGAATTGATAATGCATTGTTAAAAATAAATAGAATTTATTTTTAAAAGAATAAACGTGAATTGCCATAAGGTTATGAACGGTAATAATAACACGGATAATAACGAGAAGATTAATGCAAAGCTGAATCTTGCATGTCAAACCCATATACTAATAACATCTAGCTGTTGTTTTGAAATGCCAATTTGGCCAAATGATAGATATGGGTTAACTTCTAACACGTAATATGATCTTGAACCATTGACAGGAATGCTCAGTAGCTAAACAACGTCAACATCTGTACTGGAGTTTCAAAGAATTGATCACTATGCTTATTGCTAAGAGACTATACTGGATTTTGACAATGTCAAAAGCAGAATAGACAATAGTAGAATACCATTGAGTTTTTAAGAAATGCTTATACGGAACAAGCAATCATGCTAGTATATGTCACAGTGGTTTGTGAATGTCGCGTAGGCTGCTTCCAGTGCTGGAAAACAGTTACTTCTACAACAAATTAATGATTCTACAGGCTTAATAATTCCAGACAAAGAGGGAATTATACATAGCTAGCCGACCATTAAGACACGTACATTAAATGTAACTGCGCCAGAGAATACGTAGTAACTTAGTATTTTCGTCACTGTAATAGTTCTGAGGTTCTGATCCGATTCAAGTATGCTAAGTCTGGGATAGATTCCAACAGAATATTGCCAATTGTCGCTATAAATTGTAATGGATAGCCAAGATCATGATAGAACTATAATGTAATATGATAATTCTAGCCAAGATAAGCAATCAACGATTATTTAGCTAAATAGTAATTATTTAGTATATAGATATAGTGAGACTGTAAATGTGAATGTTACAGACGAGGTGGAATATAATGTCCTCCAGAAATAAAGACGTATGCGATTTAACGAGGCTGGAAATTCGAGTAACATAGACGTGATAGAAGATAATTTCCATCAGCAATGAAGAAGTAATCTGATCGAAGTAGACTGGAACATCGAATAACACGGATGAGGTAGACGATAATGTCCATCACCAATGAAGAAATAATCGGATCGAAGTTGACTGGAACATCGAATAACATGGATGAGGTAGAAGGTAATGTCCACCAGCAATGACGAAGTGATCAGATTGAAGTTGACTGGAAAATTTAATAGCATGGATGCAGTGGAAGATAATGCTGGGTGGTAAAGTAGCAGCCCCCAATAAGGATTTCCGTCCCACTGTATCGATGCATTCTACATTACCCATGCTGTTGGATCATTCACCCAGGTGGAAGTCTACCGATACTGATCATTCCCAGAGATCCCAACTTCTTCTTTTATAATGCCGACCAGCAATGAAGAAGTAATCAGATTGAAGTTGACTGGAAATTTTAATAGCATGGATGCAATGGAAGATAATGCTGGGTAGTAAAGTAGTAGACCCAAATAAGGATTTCCGAAGACTGGAGTGCTATGAATTTTTGCTCTTCTGGCTGTGGCTCCCACCGTGTCGATGCATTCTTCATTACCCATGCTGTTGGATCATTCACCCAGGTGGAAGTCAATCGATACTGATCATTCCCAGAGATCCCAACTTCTTCTTTCATAACGGCCATGATTCCCAGAGGCAAGAAGTAAGTTGTTACACATGCTGAGGGGCTGCGTAGCATCTGTTCCCATGTTTTCAAAAGTGGTAGACGAATCAGATTCATCAAATGTTGACTGGGTGTTGCTGTGAACATAAGCCGGGGATCAGCATGTGGGATGCATACTGCATGCACAAAGGTGGTAAATGGGTCTCTAGAGGCATTGACTGATGAAAAATATTAACATTGTGTGAAGTTTGATTGATGGCTTCTAGTTTTGTTGTTTCGGTTTTCTGAGATATCAACATAGATGTATCTACCTTTGGTATAAATACCATTCGTTTTGATGATTCTGACAAGTCAGATTTGTATTGAGGCACGCTTGATGAACTAGATGGCTGTTTTACAGCTTTTGTTTCCAAAGTTATGGTTCATTGGATTGTTGCGTCGGTAGAACATCCTCTGGCAGGTGTGATTGCGCTATGGGAAGGCCTAGCCAACCCAGAACCAACAACCCGCATCCCCAGGATGTGCTACGGCCACCCTGGGGATGCCTATACGTAAAGCATGCACGATGGTGAAAACATCTAAGACACGATTCTTCCCCCACCCCTGTGTGCATGGGCCACGCCACTGGGAGCAGCTCCTTAATAGATGGAGTTTCTTTCATAAGATGGGGCATGACCGTGTTCGCAATGCCGATGACTGAGTGGACACTATTAGCTTGTATAGATGATCTATGCACGAATTCTTCATCGCCATGATCACAAAAAGTTTCCAAGAATGATTGATACTTTTAGAAAGCCTGAGGTTTCTGCTTCCTCATGATGATAATAACGGGTCAAGACAGCAAAACAGCGGCACATGAACAAATGAATTGTTGAATATCCCCAAAGAGAAATGATTTGAATGCAACCTCGCCATTGAACTTGATGGCTCCTGCTAGATGCTCTGAAGGTTAGCACGGTTGTAAGAATGATTTCCAATTGGCTGTTGATAACTTATGGAAAGCTTGCTATTTGTTAAAACGATAATGAGATGCGGATCTGAGAGTATAAAAGTTGCTCGCTCTGCGTTAGAAAATTATCTGCATAGAGGTTGTTCTCGTGCTGCCTCAGCAATGACCCCAGTCGACGGTATATGTTCCGCTCCGCATCTCAGAAATGGCTGGGAAATTGCATGGCAGAACAGTCAGGATTTTAACCACACAGAGCAGGCCATCATCTACATAGGCAGCAGAACATCCTAACTGTTGTAATGGCCGCCAATAAAAAGTGGCCAAACAAACAAATAACCATCGAAAATTCATCTGCCTTCAGAAATCTCCGCTGTGATTGTACCGCTCAGAAGACTCCACTGATTCGAAAACCTCGCCATGCCTCCTGACTCTGAAGTGAAGTGGATTTGACTACACATCGGCAGGATTATTGACTTTGTGTGCACCAGAGATTCGTCTGGAATCGCCCCTGCCACCTTATGTCTACTACGATGAGACCTTCTGGGGAAACCCAGGTGGGGCGGGAGTTGGGGTGGGGTTACATCACTGGAATTGTTTCCAAGTCTATCGCATCTTCATAGCGCTCAGGGTCGGCAGATGTTCTACTAAACTCTTTCCTCTTTTAATTACACGGGCCCTGTTCGTGTGTCTGGAACTTAGAAGGACCACCCTCTGTCGCAATTCAAGCTCTTTTTGACATCTTTCCAGATGACATATGCTCTGACTGGAAGGCTCGGCTGACCCTGCAAGGGAAGAAGTTCTCGCACAACCTAACCGATAGCATCCATTTTGTGGCTGATTGAGGCCTTAGCCGGCATAAACACTCTCGGTAACTAAAGATACCACCTTGCACGTGATCCCCTTTTCAGAATTAGGTACAGACTGCTTAGGGTGTAAATAGTTTCAGTGCCAAATGACTCCAGTGACTGACTAACCGTAGTTGTATCGACTGACGAAATGATTAGTGACCACTAGCGATGTACAAACTGCCTGGAATAAAATAGGAAAAGCCATCTGTCTCATCCATTGCTTAGTACCCCTTTTCCCCTGAGACAGTTCCCCTCCTGCCACTCCACAGGCCCCACCACCACACAGCCTCCAAAGCGACAATAGTTCAGAAAGGACCCTGAGGCATTAGGGAAGTGAATTGTTACCAATGTCACCCGTGTGCACTGCCTTCGGCCAATCATTAAAAATACTGCGCACAGGGCTTAAGAAAATCTAAATGCTAGCAAAAAGATCTGCTCCTCCCCATGCCTTCTCCCTCTCTCTCTCTCTCTCTCTCTCTCTCTCTCTCTCTCTCTCTCTCTCTCTCTTCCCTCTTCCCTCTCCCCTCCTCCAGACACTATCGCCTAGGGAGAGGTGCTTAAAATAAAGCTTGGCTCAATCGCAGGTAGGAAAGAGCAAAAGCTACATGCAGTGAAGCGAGCCACCCATGGCGCTTTTCCATATACTAATATAGCATCACCCTTGTTGTACTGTGCCTTCTGATCATAATTCTGCCTTTGTCGCTTACTCGCCTCTTCCAGAAGCTTTCTTGCAAAGTTATGAATGTCATTTAGATGATCGTGCAAGGCCATATCATAGGCCTTTATTAGTGCTTAGTTCTTCATCTGTAGAACCATAAAACAAATCAACAGGCAACTTGATTTCTCTACCAAGCATCACCATGCATGGTGTTACTGATGTACTATAATGACATGATGATCTGTAGGTAAGTATCAAACGCAGTAAATGAGAATCCCAGTCATGCTGATTTTGCCACACAACCTTGCATAGCATATCATCTAATGTTTTATTGAATTGTTCTATCATGCCATCACTTTGTAGATGCAGTGGAGTTGTGCGGGTCTTTTCTATCTCTTCTGTGGGTCTTTTCTTGGAAAAAGTTAGAATCACATTTTCTCCCATGGTCAGCATGTATCATTTTGGCAGACCATACCAACATACAAAACTCTTCAAGTACAATCTTAGCAACTGTAATTGTTCCTTGATCATCCATAGCATATGCATCTGTCTATTTCGTAAAATAATCTGCTACTACAAGTACATACTTGTTTCCAGAAGAGCTTTCTGGCAGTGGACCGATTATATCCAAGGCTATCCTTTTTAATGACTCTCCTGCCAGATATTGTTGCAGGGGTTTCCTAATATGCTTAGGCGACCCTTTCCGCAACTGGCATACAGTACACCTGTTACACTAACTTCGAACATCCTCTTGACAGGCAACACGATAATATCTTTGTTTCACCCGAGCCCTCATCTTATTCATCCCCAAGTGGCCAGTAACTGGATCATTGTGAAGGCTTCTTAGGATAACTGGATTCCACCATGTCACAGGCATGCACTCCCTGACTCACTGATGGTATAATACTCCGTCACTGGGGCACGATGTATCCTATTGTGCTAAATAAGACTTGATAGCCTGTCCTATAGGAATTGTGCCCAACTCTGGCAGTTGAAAATGCCTGATTTCCTTCCAACAGATTATTTGAGAAATGGCTTCAGCTTCCATTTGTACATTTCTAAGCTCTGGATCCGATTTTACTTGAACCCACGAATCTGTGGTAGTTATTGCATTCACATTTTCAACTTATTCGCAAGAATAATTTTCACCTGAAGCACATGAGCTTTCATTGTTGAGAGTCCACTGAGGAATTTCCTCAACACCCCGTACATGACGAACTAATGCTGAGTGACAAGTGTGGAGTGAACTGAACCCCCTTTCTTTCTGTCTACTACAGGGAGAACATGGTCGTGTAGATCATAACAGTCCATCTGCATTCCCATGGAGCTTGACACTCAGATGGTGTAGCTTGAAGTGATAAGTCCCTAAAGCTTCAAGTCAGGGATCCTCAGGATTTTTTAATTTCATCAGGCATGTCAAAGCGCCATGGTCAGCTCACAAGGCCAATTCATTACCATATAGATAATGGTGAAAATTCGTAATCTCATCCACTTCTGCGAGTAATTCACGACGTGTTGCACAGTATTGCCTTATAGACTTTGCCTTATGTGGGGAATATAGGTGAATGAGGTTGTCCTAAGTCATAGCGATTCGTGAATGTGTACGTTAGTTTATGCCCATGTGGAGCTACCTCTAACATAACTTATTAGGATAGTGGCAAGTAGACAGCCGTAAAAGTAGACTTCATTCGTCCAAGGCTTTGCTCAGCGACGGGTGAGTAGCCTTGAACTACGGAGCAGACAAGGACATGGCATCTTCTAAATATGCCAGTAGACCGCCTAATGCTGGAAATGGCTTTCCTCTTCTTCGAATACATTTACAAATCGTTCTCACACCCAGAAACGTGCGTATGTGCTTGACACAAGATGACAAACGATTAATTAACGCAGAGATTGACAAGATGCTTGTGTGCTTCAATCTCGAGGAGAGCTGCAGTGGTTAGTCGTGACTTTTGGGGCCCTGGGCGGCTAGTCTCTGTGGTTTTCTTATGGCAAACGTGTAGGTTAGCTCTTGAGGGGATGGCGAGAAATAACTGTACAGCAACACCATAGCGTAAGGAAACACGAGAGAAAGAGAGAATGACCATCCAAATGATGCGATAAGTACAGTAATATAAATGATGCAGTAGCGATAATGTGAATAAACCTATAAATAATACTATATAATAGTTAATTATACAGATGGCTGCAACAGTTGTCTTCAACCAAATAGACTTCATACTATGCAAGACAGAAGCAAGCCTCCTACTTCAGAATGCTCGTTCCTATGGAGGCATAGACCTCAATTCTGACCATACGCCAGTCATTAAACGCCTTCAGATGAATGATCTCTATTTAATCTATAAACGTCATACCAGGCAAGAGTGTAGAGTCACCTACAACCTACCCAAGCTCATCAGCGACACTGAGACTTAAATGTCATACAAAAAGGCCATCGGGGAGCAGATAGCTAACATCGACATCAGCTCCATTCCAAACGAAGCCCTAACCAAAACACTGAAATCTATGGAATCATCAGCTACCAGCACCCTAGGTGTTCTTAAAAAACAATCGAACTAGGTATAGTTCAACCCTCTAGTAGTCAGGCTGTCAGTTACTGACCAAACACCACCACTCACTGTGCACAACTCTGAAGGACACTTTATCGGGACTGACCAGGAAAAGTTGAGGGGATTCGAGAATGGTTCAAGGAACAGTTCACTAACAACGACGATGAGCCCTTGCACCCGTTCCCAGGAAAGCCCAGGCCATTACCAAAAGTTGAGAATGCACTTAAAACCTTGAAAAATGGACGTCCATCTGGACTTGATAGCATGAGCAATGAACTATTCAAATATGCAAGTGACATTATCTCAAAACTGATCACGCACCTAATCAATTCAGCTTTTATGCACCACCTTCTCATCGATGCTGTAGGTCAAGGGATCCTTATCACACTACCGAAGCCCAAGAAGCCACATGGCCCACCAATCAATCTGCGGCCCATTGTTCTCCTCAGCAGCATACGGAAAATCCTATCCAATGTAACTCTATGCCACATCCGAGAAAAGACCGATGACTTCACCGGATCATGTCAAAGTGGCTTCAAACAGGTTGAGTGTACGAGTCAAGTGAGTGAAGTCTGTATAGAGTTTGAGACACAATCGGCTCCACACAGGGAGATGGTCTATCTCTGGTGCTTTTCACCTGTTACCGTTATGCTGCATTAAAATCCGTGCGGGAAACTTCCACAAGACCAAAAAACCCGGTGTCAATACTGGGTATGCCGCTATAGATGGAATATGCTGACGATGTGGACTTCATAGACAAGGAATAGAAACCCCTTAACGAACTTCTCCCAATAGCTGCAAGCAAAATCAAAATTGAGAATCTCTTTATGAACGAATCCAAAACAGAGTTCACCCACATATAACTATCTAAAAAGCATGAAACTAAAGAAAATGATGATCCACTTCGTGGCGGCGAACCATGGAGGAAAAGTAAAAAACTGCTTTGCATTACTCCTGACATTGCTGCACGCTGCGTCATTGGGAATATACCTCTCCAGTCCTTCTGGAAGTTATGGATTTGTAGATCAAAGGATTTGTAGATCAAAGATGCCCTTGATAAAAAGGCTATGTTTATACAATGCAACATGCGTATCATTTATGCTGTATAACTGTAACAGTTGAGCAGCTCCAAAGGCAGCTCTAGACAAACTCGATGCCCGCCACCGCAAACACCTACACACCATCACTGGACACCGATGGCCAGACAGTATAATTTCCAACGATCCACTGTAAAAGTCACCCAGCAAAGATGGCCCATGTTTCGCTATGTGCTAAGGATGCCAGAAGAGACACCAGCACAGAGAGCCTTGGAAGTCGCCTTAGTCAGAGCCAGCGAATACAAAGCCAGGAGAGGACGTCATTGCATAAATCTGCTAAGCATGCTACGCGGTGACTTCAAGAAAGCAGGGCTCGGTACACTCAAGGACAAGACACAGTGGGCAAAAGCGAAGAAGGGCTGATTGCAGCTGTAGGATGTTTCTACTACTACAGCCGCAGAATACAGTAATCATATATGGAGTAATTCATTGAAACATGACAATTATGATATAGTGCAAATATGTGAACGGCAAGAAAAGATAATCGGCTGGAATGCGGTTGCAGTGTCGCAGTCTTCTAGTGCAGTTTTCAGGGTATTCACAAAAACAAGAAGCCGCGAGAATGGGTCTTCTTTTTTTGTCTATCGCTGCTGATTGAGCGTCGTAAGCGGTAGCGTATAACTGTCCAAGACTGACGTCATTACGCAGGGATTCCATAAATCAGAGAGGCACGCAATGGACCTTTCCAGTTTTAGCTATTCCCCGCCCATCTCCAGCTAAGCTCCACTCACATCTCGCTCGTGTTGGGATCGATCGAGCCCTGAACTCGCTGACTATCAATTTCCAGAAAACTATATACAGGTAAGCGCTTGACTACTTTGAAACTAATTTGACTGTGTGCTGTTGCATAACGTCCAGTCAAATTAGTCCCAAAATATTCAGCAGCATCTTTATTAAATAGTAGACATACAATTCGTACAACAACGCTTAGCCCGTCACCAATGCACGTCATCCAAGATGGCGGCCAAGCGGCCAGCCAGTTTATTCGCCCATCATATGCCGTCATAATCAACTGCGTGACATGTAGGATAATGCCCTAATCAATGACGTCATGAATGACGTAGAAAAGTACGTCACAAACGCATAATTGAAAACGGACTAAGCATTGTTGTACGAATTGTGTATCGTTAATATTTAATATTTTGAAGCTAATTTGACTGGGCCGCTGCCGCTGTTGCTGCCATTGTTTTAAAATAATCAACAGCTTACCTGCATATTTTTCTGGAAATTGCTAGTCAGGACGTTTGAGGATCGATCGTTCCCAACACGAGCGAGGTGAGGGTGGATTCTAACTAGAGATGGGTGGGCGTAGCTAAAGCTGGAAAGGTCCATATGCGTTGTGGCGTAGTTATATACGTGATTCATGGCGTCATTGATTATGACGTCATCCTACACGTCACGTAATTGATTATGAGATCATATCATGGATGGATAAACTGGAAAGGTCCATTGCTAAATCAACACCCAGAGCGTATTTGTTGGCTTGTAAATTGCTCAACAAACAGCTGACCCGCATTGAGTTATTATTGCGCTAAAAGTCATACACCATTGAAAAGCTTATATTGCTTTAAAAAAATTATATATGGAAAGCCAATATTGTATGATGACTTCAAAAATATTAGAATATTCCGCGCCCATCTTAGCTATTTCCGCACATGCTTTGCGCGTGTTTGGATCGATTTATATACTTTGAATCCTGGATTCCCAGAATCTCACTTTCATGGTAACTATACAGCTAACTTGTTGAGTATTCTGCAACTAGTTTGACTGGCAAGTAGGCCTACCCATTTATACTCCTGGTGGGGAGAGGCAATGAATGACTGAGACGGTACATGTTTCCAACGACGGCGAGATTACAGTCCATCGTTGACTAGCGTACTGAATTACTGGTTAGGCAGACTCGGCTAGCTCAGTATTTTTAAAAAGAGGTCAAAGGCCCTGCATCGCTCACCTGGAACATTAACATTTCAAGTGGAAGTGTTCTACATGTTGATCCCTGCATATTATTTGTCAGAAATCCAACGGTTCCCCCCGAAAAATACCTGGTATTTATAGTTTACCAGTAAGCTACACATTAGGCCGGGAATTTTAGGAGCAATATTCTCAGGCCACGAAGATTGCACGTTCCTGCGGTGGTGGGTAACCACATTTTACTGCAGGGCAACCCAATTTTAACACATTGGTTGCCCGGTGGGGGTGGGGGGGGGGGGGGGTTGAGGGCAACCTAGATAATTTGTTATTTTCAGGGCCTGTGTATGTACTTATGGTGAGTATTTATTTTGTTTAGTCTTAACCCTTTCACAGTCAAATTTGTTCAAGAAAATGTCCATTTGCAGACCAAGAGAAGACTGTTTTTGAATATTTACCACTGGAATGACTGGCTCGGTAACCGAGCCAGTCATTCCAGTGGTAAATATTCAAAAACAGTCTTCTCTTGGTCTGCAAATGGACATTTCTCAAGACCACTACGGAAGCCGTTTTTGGCTGATATGAGGGATAACGGGTTACTATAATACTTGAGTTGGTATTTACGAGGATTCTGTAGTTTATAGAGCTTACAAAAATACATATTTTCAACAGAATTTACAGAAATGGGGCAACCTGGAAGTACAGTCGGGCAACCTAATTTAAATGGTATACGTGCCCCTGGGGGCAACAAAATATTTTTTCTATTTATCGAGCCCTGCTACTTTCTCATTAGAAATGTTGAAGGCTATACCACGCTATGATTGTTCCACCCAAATTCCGTTGCTAGCAGACCATTAATTAAGAAGGAGTAGTGTTTTAAAGGAGTTCCGTAAAGAATATTCAGAAAATTCAAGATAGGCATGGCCACCAGAAAAAAAATCGATCTATCATAATCCAGAATAGAAGCGTATCACCATAGGATGCTTCCAGCCAAATCTGATTTCCAAAAAACTACACAGGTAAGCTGTTGAATATTTTGAAACTAATTTGACTGGGTGCTGTTGCTGCCTAAGCGCCCAGTCATATTAGTTTCAAAATATTCAACAGCATGTTTATTAAATGGCAAAGAATTACGAAGACATACAATTCATACAACGTGTGGGACGCTGAGATTTGATGACGGTCTACATGGAACCCTTTGTGGCGTAATGATTGTGACGTCATCATACACGCTTTGAGCTGATTATGACGTCATACGAGGTCAGATGATGGATGGACACGTAGGAAAGGTGAATTGCATTAAGTAAAAAATGCTAAAAATAACGCTAACAAACGCTTCACTGAAGAATGTGAGGTTACAGAAGCGCTAACAAACCCACCTGTCACTCAAGTATCTGAAGTCAACAAAGCTGTTTAACCCTTGAAATTCCAATGTCAACATCGAAACATTTATTGAATAATTTGAAACTAATTTTCCTGGAACCTGTTAGGCAGCTCACAGTCTTGCAAAATACTTAACAGAATCGTCCATACCTCATAAAAATGGATCGATGAATTCAGTTTTAGCTATGCCCGGCCCATCTCTAGCTAAGCTCCACACGCGCTTTGCTCTTGTTGGGATCGATCGATCCCCGCAATCGCTAAATCTCAATTTTTCCCAGAAAACTATACAGGTAAACTTGAATAAAATGAAACTAATACAATTCTTGCAACACCGCTTAGTCCGTCATCAATTAAGCGTTCGTGAAGAACTTAGCGTGATTATAACGTCAGTCTACGCGTCACGTAGTTGATTATGACGTCATATGATTGACTAAGAGCCTAGACTCCTCCATTGGCGTGTATACCTATGACAGTCGGGATTCGGTAATTGTAAAAGGTATGCAAACTATTAAGTTTCTATCAAAGTTAATGACCAAATTAATTTGTCAGAATCGGATGCGCTAGCACTCATGGATCCAAAGGGGAAAAGTTGCCCCCTATATAGACATTCTCGTCAGTATTAGCCTGAATCAATTTCATACAGACTAATAGTGATCGTTGAGTGTAAAAGGTGATAGGCCTACTGTCCAATTGTCCACATTTGTCAAGAAATTAAAAATTCTGCACTTTGAATCTCCATTTTCATGCGAATAGAAGACTATATTTGGTAAAATTATAACTAGAATTTACAAAATAGCGTTTTGTTGTCCTGCAAATGCAGGGTTAACGGTCGCGAACATACAAATCTGTACTTAGTCAGTGTTCTTCCCCAAGAAAATTTCTGAAAATTTACCACTGAAATGACTGGCTCGGTTACCGAGCCAGTCATTCAAGTGGTAAATTTTCAAAAGTAGTTCTCTGTTGGCTTGCATATGGGCAGTCCTCAAAGCCACTATAGGGGCTGTTTTGGCCGACAAAGGGTTAAGTTGGCACAATAGGAGTTAAGCTATGGCCAGACATTGTACGCGCATTTGAATACATTTTAACACGTTGAACCCCTATTTCTGAGAATCGCAATTTTAAGGTAACGATCTAGGTTAGCCGGTACATATGTTGAAACTAAGTTGACTGTGGCCCATTGCTGCCGTAAAGCAAATTAGTTTTAAAATATGCAACTTAATGTCTATTAGAGTGTACATACAATTTGACGGACTTTTCAAGTTTCATACCGGTGTTACAAAGCTTAATACTTGTGACGTCAGCCAACAAGTGACGCCCTTGATTATGGCGTCATCTACTTGAGTGACATGTCGGATCCCTCCAATGAATCTTTGAACGATAAGTCAATAATTCAAAATAATATATATGTATTAAAATAAAAATTAAGTTTCCATACAAAAATGCTAAGAATTTATCGTTTATATAAGTTGTTACGGAGTCGTATATTCAGAAATAAACAATGATGGGAAATTGTGACATTCCATACCCTGCAGCGATAAATCAGCTTGAATCATAAATTTTAACATGATAACGCAGGTTAACTGGGCTGGAACTGACCATATACCGGGATAATGCGACCCTGTATTGGTCCAGTACCGGCCCAGTAAATTGTGTTATCAAGGTCATGTGTGAATTTCATATTTTGATTTCTTTACACGCTTCGGTTTAGGATAGAGGGAACGTTAAAACATCAAAGTCAGACACGGAAGATAAACAAGCCATAGACTACGGGTATAAGGAAAACGTTAAAAAATACAGCATTTGATTATATATAAGGATCACTACAATATATATTATACTATATTCTCTTGGAGCAGAGCAATGCAGTTCAATTGCAGGATCTATTTCTAGTTTTCGTGAATCTCCGCCACGTTTGGAGCGTGTTGGGATTGATTTATATACTTTGAACACTGAATTCCCAAAATCCAAAATTCAAGGTAGCCTAGCAATATAGATAAGCTGTTGAATAGTCTGAATCTAATTTGACATGGGTGGGTGGGGTGGGGGTGGTGTGCGGCTGTTGTTGCATGTAACAGCAACAGCTCCTAGTCAAATTAGTTTCAAAATATTTAACCAAAATATTTGTTAAATTATAAATTCATCAACGCACAAGTCATACACTTAGCGGCCTTTTCAAGCTTCAAAACGGGGTAATGATTGCGACGTCAGCCTACACGTGGCGTAATTGATTATGACACCAAACACTTGAGTGACAGTTCGGATCCCTCAATTGCTAACAAAGCGCTGTATCAGGAAATATTTTTTTCATATATTGGTCGAAATGAATACATAAATTAATGAATGTAAAATATTTCTAAGAATTTATCTCCTTTCGTTTATCAATCTTAAACCTACTTATTTTTCAATATTTTTGGATAATTAAGCGCGTCTGCGAGTGTAGGAGTGTGTGTATGTATTAGTGCACGCGCATGCGTGTGTGGCGTGTCTGCAGCAAGCATGCATCACATCGTCGGATAACACAGCTTTCTGGGCCGGTACTGGACCAATACCGGGCCAATATTGCCCGTTATTAGCTAAGTAGTTTATTGCATTTAATTTAGCGAATTAATTACCGATAAAAGCAATTAGAGATTTCACACACTCGCCCTCCCGTTTTTTGGCACAAAAGGTTATCAGATTTTTCTGATTTTTTTCGATATTCTGATTTTTTTTAAATTTCTGGAATTTGTGGAATTTTAGTATATGGTCACCCCTTTCTTGTGTTAAAATCTGAGCAAAATCGGATCAGTGGTTTATGTAGGACCAGTTCCTTCGTGGTGTTCAAATTTGCGCCAAATCAGATCAGCGGTTTTTTAGATACAGGGTAACGCGTACACAATTGATGCAAGGCATCAATGATAAATAGCGTGGCAGGAGATTATTATAATTCAAGTTGAGCTTTAAATTCAGTAGCACAACAGGCGGTCCACCAAAGACAGTGAC
The DNA here is from genome assembly GCA_034401795.1 of Chaetoderma sp. LZ-2023a. Classification (NCBI taxonomy): domain Eukaryota; kingdom Metazoa; phylum Mollusca; class Caudofoveata; order Chaetodermatida; family Chaetodermatidae; genus Chaetoderma; species Chaetoderma sp. LZ-2023a. The sequence goes on from CM067367.1 coordinate 62,337,046, forward strand.
TATATCTAGACCTGGACCCCTTTACATAGAACAAAAAAGCAACATACATGTAGAACTGATACAGTCACTATATAATATAGCCATGGGCTTCAAGTTAAAGTTAATGTACTATAAAGAAATAGCGAATAGACATGTGATAAATTGACAACATATTTGCATGACAGAGAGAAGTGTGTTTATCTTGTTATATTAAAATTCAATGTTACATAGGTTCTTACTATCATTTACAGTTTCTTACCTGTGCCATGTAGTGCCGATGGTGGTTGTGATTGTAGTAATGATAGTATCTTGGTAGTGTCATGTGTTTTAGATGGTGGTAATGGCATCGGCCTTGGATAGGATTAGCTATGAGATATAGGAAGAAACATATTATATTTTGGGGCAGTCCGTCCATCTTTCGATCCATCTTGTTGACCATATGCGTAAATCATGGGGTTTTTGTATGATAATTCGGCTTTTATCAGGAGCTAAATTATAGGATATATAGAAAGGGTTTCACATTATTACTAGACCTATTTTATTGATAGACTCGTGCAATATTTTGTACAGCACTGATACATAATAATACATATTGAATTCTGCATGGATAAATGTTCGAAAACTGGTTACAAACAGAGTACACAGATATTGGTACATACATTATTGGCATCGGACAACTTTTGGTCGCTACTAAGTTGTGTATTATGAAAATGCTTCAGGATAGAATATTTTTAAATCGATATTTTATTAGCGTATTCATATATCTATCTGTCATTTTGGGGCCGAACCTATTACAGACAGTAGGCTACCGAAAACCCTGGATCTGCCAAAATATGTGCTAATTTTTGCCATGGAATTGTGTACTACGAAATTACTTCATGGTAGACATTTTAAAGCTTGATACTTCATTAGCGCATTCATATACCGATCTGACCATATGTTTGAATCTCTGGGGACGAACCTATTGCAGACATGATGGTACTGAAAATCACGGATTTGTCAAAATTTATGCCAATTTTCGGTATGGAATTGCGGACTACGAAATTATATCATTGTAGAATTTTTTCTCAAATCTGAACATAGATAGCTATGTTATAATATCATATTGTTTACAGCTGAAAGTAATTTAGGCCAAATTATACTTTTTAGTTAGATTGCATTTTAAACAGATGGGTCACAGCCGTTCCGAAAAGTAGAGATCGTGGTCGTATTATATACATAGTCATAATTTTTCCCAGTGTGCAAGTTAGTGTATGTGTTACATCTGGTCAAATATATAGACTGGCCTGGTTCGACCCACTGCCTAATAGTGGTAATATATACCTGTAGCATTGCATGTGATATAATATAGACTGGTGTGATTCCACACACAATTGATTTGTAATAGAATACTATTGGTACACTATAGACTTTCCACACATTTATTTGTAATGTAATATATACATATATTAATATTTTGGTTACAGCACGGATCGGTGTGACACTCTATTATGGCATAGTACAATACAGAGACATGATACTATTATTATTATTATTATTATTATTATTATTATTATTATTATTATTATTATTATTATTATTATATAGACTAGTGTGATTTCACACACAGTTTATAAATAATATAATACAGGTCGGTGTGGTTTCACTCATAATCTATTTGTAGTGCACTATATACATGGTAATACTTTTGGTACAGTATAGACTTGGGAGATTTCACACACAATCTGTTTGTAGTGCAGTCTATTTCAATTTTTGCGATGGCTATCCCTTTTCACCACACCAGGAAAATGGGTATCGAGTCCGTTCTTTGTCAAGTCTTGCTTTGAAACTATGTCGTGAAATATTTGGGCCGAGTATATTATAGAGAGTAAGGCATGTGGAACTGTGAATCAGCCAAGATTTGAGCAGATTTTTATATTAAATTGTGTACTACGAGCTTACTTCATGGTATAAATCTTTTAAGCTCAATACATCATTAACGTATTCATATACATATGTAACCATATGTCTGAAATTCTGGGATCGAAGTTATTACATGCAATATCGCAGGGCATATCGACACCTATCGGAATGTGGTGAATGTGATGAATGTAAACCAACTGTCTTACAATGGGAGCAAATGTCGAATATGTAACTACATACCATGACAATATTTGGTGGTAGAATCTCGCAATATTCCGTACAACACTATATTGAGTTCTGTATCGCCAGATGTTCGAAAGCTGAGTGCAAACAGATTAGCATATATTGGTACTTAGAATAGTAAATTATTGACATCTGATAACTGTTGATCGCTACTAAATTGTCTATTGCGAGGTTACTTCATGGTAGAATATTTGTTAACTTGACATTTTAATAGCGTATTCATATCTAAGCACATTTGTGGAATTCTGGGAGAGAGACTATTGCAGACAGTAACGTACTGAAAACCGGGTATCTGACAAAATTTGAGACAGTTTTCAGTATGGAATTGCATACTATGAAACTACTTCAGACTAGATTCTTTTTTTAATTCACAATATAGGCCTAACTAGTGTATTTAAATCTTTCTAAGATGATTAAATTCTGGCACCGAATATATTATATACAGCAGGGCACAGAAACCCGTCAATCAGCCTGAATGTAAGCCAATTTCGATACAGAAATGTGTAATATGAAATTACTTTGAGGTAGAAAATGTTAAACCCAAGTCTTCAAATTAGCGCAATAATAACCCTAACTAATCATATGGGTAAAACCTATTGCAGGAAGTAGGGTATTAAAAACTGCGGATCTGCAAAAATTTTAGCAAATTTTCAGTATGGAATTGCGTACTACAAAATTACGTCACTGTAGAATTTTTTTGAATTGGCATTATAACTAGCGTATCCAGTGCCTTACAAGCCTATGTGTCTGGAATTCTGGGGCTGAACATATTACAGACAGTAGGGCACCGAATAGCATGGATTAGATAAAATTTGTATCCAATTTTTGGGTATGGATTGCATACTATGAAATTACTTCATCTAGAAATTCTTTTAAATTCGGAATATAGTTAGCGTAGTCAAACTCAAGTCTATGTGGGTGAAAATCTGGAGCCGAGCATAACTTACAGACAGTAGGGCAGCGAAAACTGTGAATTGGCTAAAATTTCAGCCAATTTTCGGCATGAAATTGTGTACAATGAATTAAATTACTTTATGGTAGACATTCCTTTTAACTCAATACTTCATTAGCATATTCAGATACATATCTAACCATATGTGTGCAATTCTGGGACCGAACATATTGCAGGCATTACTAACTTAGCATATGCATACACTTTCAGTTGATTTCTGTATTCAACCACCCACTATAATGTTATTGACAGCTGTTTTAACAGGAAATCCGGAACATAATAATTGCATGCATGGATCTTTTCCCAGTGAAGGATGAAAGACAATGAATTATTAATTAAAATCACACATACATTATTTTTAGAGAATTTTGTCTACTTTGTCGCGCTCTACAATATTATTATACTTGTTTTACTGTTAAGATTTACCACACATATAGTGCCTAGTAAAATGCGTCCACGGCATTAAAATTTTGCCCGACGCCCTACGAGACATAACAATGGAAATGTACACACTATCTCGAATGTTCAGCCTATAGTGTTATGCTATAATGCACAAGGGGGAAATGAAACAGACACTGTAGCTGGTATTGTCGTCTTAATATATTAAACCGTTACTGACTAAATTTCGTGAAAAACGTTAAAATATTTAGATCTTGAATGTCCATTTGCAGGTCAAGAGAAGACCGTTTTTGTAGATTTGCCACTGGAATCTGGAATGACTGTCTAGAGAGTCATTCCGGTGGTCAATTATCAAAAACTGTCCTCTCATGGCCTGCAATTTGACGTTCCTCAAGATCACTGTAGAGCCTGGTTTGACCGGATTCTCCGTGAAATGGTTAAATACAATAAGAGAAGATGATAGGCCTAGATGCACAGCCGTCGTCGTCATGATTTATATACTTTGAAACATGACTTCCCAGAATCACATTTCCAAGGTACCTATAGAGGTGAGGTGTTGAATATTTTTGCGTGCATGCGTGGTGGAGGGGGTTATCTAACTTGGCTCAAATTTTAACAAAACGAAGAAACTTGCCTTGCAAAAGGATTTCTAGACTTTGGCCGTGATGAGAATACATGAACGCGGATCTGGATGGGATCAAATTATGGAACCATGAATGTTTATGTAGGAATCTTCTGGTCCGATCTGGCCCAAATCCTAACACAAGTGTGAGCATACAATAGGATTTCACAACTTAAAGCGGATCCGTAAAAATCCTGGAAAACGTTTTACAATGTGATTATTATATGCTAAATTATAGCTTACACCGGATGGCAAGATTAACACTGCCGAAGTATATCTCTGCGAGTCGATTAATAGGAAATCTTAACATTAATAGATAAATAGGAGTGCTATTCTCTAAAAAGCAACTGAGCATAGGATGTAGTTTGGAAACGAAGGCATGGCATTAACATATCGTAGACCTATGTATCTATGGTTAGCCACAATCTCAACCGTACAGATCAGAAATAGCTGTTGTATATTTTGAACATAACTGGATTGGAAGACATTGCTTCCCGAGGCAGCAATGTCTTTCAATCCAATGGAACTTTCCGGTTTTAGCTATGCCCCCGCCCATCTTTAGCTAAGCTCCACCCACACCTCGCTCGTGTTGGGATTGATCGATCCCAAAATGCCCTAGCTATGAATTTACTGAAAACTACACAGGTAAGCTGTTGAATATTTTGGAACTAATTTGACTGGGTGCTGTTGCTGCATAAGCATGTTTATTAAATAGCAAAGAATTACAAAGACATACAATTCATATGTCGGAGTATTTGAGATTTGACGACGGTCTATATGGAACACTTTGTGACGTAATGATTGTGACGTCATCTTACACGCGCTGAACTGAGTATGACGTCATACGAGGTCAGATGATGAATGGATACTCTGGAAAGGTGAATTGTGTTCAAAATCCCCAACATAGCTCCATCGTGTTTTTGTTTTGGAAACGTTAAAACTTATTTATGAGCTATATGCCCTAGTACTGTCAATGGATGCTTTCCTTGTTTGTGCTTGCTGGGGAGTGATATAGCAGTGCTATACAACTTCTAAATGTTCGAGCGCACTATTTCCACCATGTGCTATTTGCCTTTCAAATTCCGTTTTCATTTGCTTACACGATAAGTCAATCAGTAGGTCCACGTGATCATCATCATCATTGGCGGCCGCTACCCTTTCATTTGAGCTCTTACTTGAAGCAACTGAAATGTTTTCAGAACTAGGCACATCATTTTTATTCTCCGGATTCGTACGCCTGCCATTTCCATTACTTTCCGGGTTAGCATATTCACCGTTTCTATTGTTTCCAAGGCGTTCATTTGTGCTTACATTTTCGTTGCTGTCCGCTTCCAACGGTGCAGGAGCTGTGTCTAAGCAGACTACTATATCTGCGATGTCCCAGGTTTTCGAGTAAGCTGTAATAATATCATTGAAATGATATTTGAAATTAAATTCGCTCAAATCAAGTGACTGTTTCTTAGCAAAAATGAAGTTTTTGAGGAGAAATGGAAGGAGGCCACCAGCTACAGTGGCTAACATTTGGTTTGTGCTAGATAAGTGATATGCATCACTAAACAGCATAACCACAACAAGGACGAATCCAAGAAAAGCGACTAATGTAAGGAAATTACGGGTTGCCGCTAATAGCCTAAGGTAGATAGGCCCGGGGCAGCCAGCCACGGTTGTCTCACAAAATTTTTCAAAAAACTTCAATGAAACATATGGGTTATCATTACTATCAAGCATCAGGAGTGGCTGTCCTATATTCCACCGGGGAACACGGTGATCGTTGTTTAAGGTCGGTGGATCTACCTCTTCTGAAAATTCTTTGACAAAAAATGCCATATTCGCTTGGTTGGCTGGTGTTTTAGCTGCTATTTCTTCCAAATTAGCAACACGACCCATGCTTTCGTCAATAATTGCTGATCCTAGGGCCTCATATGTGTCATGTACACTCTTGAAAGAGTCGTACATATACAACCAGAGAATGAAGAGAAGGGAAGCGAAGCGCATTGCTCTGCTCGCATTTACGATGATTCCCATTAGTGTATATGCAAATATTTCAACGAAAAAGCCGACACATTCCACAAGAATAATTGTTGTGGCATAAATAGTTGCAAGGGTTGAGATCAGAATGACAAATTGGATAATTAGTTCTTTCATGAAAAACCTTTGTCTTAAATGCTGGTTTTGTTTGCCCTGTGTACCAGGCAAAAAGTCAGCCATTCCCATATAACCACGATTTCTCTGAAATTTGTTGTCTAATTTATGGACAGTTATCGCAATGTTCTGCTTCCCCCGACGTGCAACGAGCTCATTGACAATTGCAAAAAAGCTAACAATCACACGTACAGTCAACCGAATTGTCGGCACAAAATAAAATGTACCTACAACGAGAACGAATGGCACAGTAACAACCCAGTATGGAATGCCAATAATCAACCCGAACAGACCACACTTCTCCAGGGGCCATAACATTAATTTAGCACCTTTCTGTATCTTTACAATGTATTGCGTATTTCGTATGTCATGCAACGATTGTTGTACCACATATTTGAAACGTATTCGTAGACTCTTTGGGAGAAAACGAATTCCAGCACTCTCTAATGCAAATGTTATATATATTGAAAGAAATAAAGTATGAATTGGTGATAAGTATTGCACGGTATTTCCGTTGAAGAACAATGCAAGGGCACGCACCTCTAAGGCCGAATTTCTCTGAGCCAATTCCTGATGTTCACTGTTGTAATATACTAAAAGTCGAATATAGAATGGCAAAGGCAGGGCCATTAGAATAAGTAAACGTACCAGAATTTGAAGAAATTCCAACCAAGTCACCTTAGAAAACCATTCCGGCATACAGCAGCCGAAGACAGATTCTTTGCAACATGTTGTTAGTGGCATATTTCTTCGAACTCGACATCGCACAAAGTTGTTGTACAGAAATGTGAAGAGACCAACTTGTGCATTCGTCTTCGATATCAAGCGCTTTCTCTGCAAATGTAGACAAAGTTCATTAACTGTTAGTTTCACGTGTTTGTCTCGTGGCATCCTCGATTCATCATCTATTAGTGCAGAGAATTCTGGCCAGATGTCTATATCCTTTCGCCGTATTAGTTTCTTATGGGAAATTTGTTCGATGTTCTTCTCAGTCGCCATTATAGTAATCGATGTTGGTTTGTCCAATTTAAGAAAGTACTTATCTAATACGTACTTTTGTCTTGATACTGAGCTGGGTACGAGAAATGGAAAGAACAGAAATATTATTATTTTAACCATAATCATCAAGCCCACGAGCGCATTGATCCAGAAGTCACGTGCCAAATCAACGCATACCTTTACATTTTTGTTTCGTCTGCAGCAGTCATAAACAAACACACCGTAGCCACCTTGATCTCGTAGCTCTTGCACACAAACATATTCATTTTCCGACAAGCTTCCACCACCGTCTGAAGCAGGTTTAAAGTCCGTCAGCATTATGTCTCGCAACATGTCTATTCGGTCGTCGAAGATCAGCTTTCCGAAACAACCGCGTGGTTCATCTCCTAAGCTAACGTTCATAGAATCAACATTCATGGACAAAAGACCCATGGAGAGTGCACCATAATAGAATGGTAACAGGAGTAATGCCTGACCATGGCGACCTGTACTTCGCACCCAATGCCACGGCTCAAAGTACTTGTACGTTGTGTCCAATAATGGATTGTCCTTAGTCCAATTCATATAATTAGGGAATGATAGTTCTATTTCAATTAGTCTCAAGCGTCTATCGAGTAACACCATTAACTCCTCCCGCGTTTCCTCGTACAGTGGAAGGATCGTACAACCAGAGTGATTTCCACTGGATTTGATGACGTGTACATAGGTTTTGTCCAACACACCGTCAATTGTTGGGATCAGCGAAGATATAGCAACAACTGCTGTTACTGCCGCATACCATGTTGCACATGACACCTTAAGACACATCTTACAGTTAATGCAGCTCACGATAAAGATACAAAGCACAAATCTGTGTAATCCTGTAAATAAGTCAAATCACTTCGCAGAAGCAGCCAATATAGAGAGTAAGGTTTACCCTTTGCTAAGTCAAACAGCTCTATAAGAGCAACCGTATTTTGCATCCAAATTACAGAGAGTTGAACTCTTTGGCCCAGAAGAAGCACTCGTTTACAAATTACTAAATATTCTTTTGAATACTTTGCAACTTATTTGACTAAGACTTTTTGTTGGTTGCCGTCAAGTTTCGTTCAAAATGCTCAACTGATCACCTGTATGTTTGCTATGAAATCAAATATAGGTGATCGAATAAAGATGTTCGATATAGCGCTAGTCACACTGAATGAAATCAAATCCATATTTATTCCATATATAATTATTTACATTGCTTTGTTAAAACAATAAGTTGCATGTCTATGTACAATCAAATCTTGTATCGCGAGCTCAGGACTGCTTCAGTTGAAAGTGGGACGGGTGGGTAGGGATGGAGGATAAATTGGCCAATGGCCATCGTCTAAGTGCTGGCCCTTTAACCATTGAATTTTCAGTGTCTCAATTTCAAGATGTTGAATATTTTGGAACTAATTTGACTTGATCGTAGACAGCAACAGCAAAAGTCAAATTAGCTGCAAGATATGCAACAACATATTTCTTACATCATAAAGAAATTATTGTTTCTGGTCTGTAAGTGTAAACATACTAATGAACCTCGGTCATATAGGCCCCAATAGCGATTTGCAATCGACCTTTCCAATTTTAGCTATGACCCACCCCTTCCCTAGTTAAACTCCACCCACACCTCGCTCGTGTTGGGATCGATCCCTGAACTCACTGACAATCAATTTCCAGAAAGTTATAGATGTAAGCTGTTAAATATTTTGAAACTAATTTGACTGGGTGCTGTTAAATTAGTTACAAAATATTCAACAGAATGTTTATTAAATGGTAAATACATATACGTCATCCTACACGTCACTTAGTTGATTATGACGTCAGATGATGGATGAATAAACTGGAAAGGTCCATTGCAGAAGTTCACAAAACCGTATCATGGACTTCAGACAATAGGTAATGGGTCATCTGTCTGTAGTTGCTACTTGTCTATGCGTGCGTGCGTGCGTGCGTGTCTGTATGCATTTCGCTTTATAATTACGATATTCTGGCTAAAATGGAATTTCCAACAACAACTAACTAACGTTTAAACAGGTCCGTAACCTATATTACCGTACAGACTGTTGTCTGAAATAATGCATTGTAAATACGGATTTGATTTCATACGATTTGATCATGTAAAACGCACGTTTAAAGCACTTGATTACGTTAAATTTAGGTTCACAAGCGGCCTATGACTGATATATAATGTTATTATAATGCGTGTATCTTGCTAGTTTGATCTATCACAGCGATATGACTACCGGTACATCCTGCTATATCGTCCACTCAAACTATTCATTAAGAAGCTATTCAGTACTGAAATCTTAGTTCCGTCTTCACAAATACTCAAATAGAGCTTTCAATTATACTGAACGATGAAATAGACGCTATATCGGAGTGTATTAAACTTTGAAGAGAAACACTTGATATTTCTCCATCTAAGTACTTAGTCAGTAGTTTTGAAATGATTTGTCATTGGTACGCTAGCTTAGAACAGGTAAATGTATATGCAAAGGGCACGTCATATCTGTCTGTTATTTGACACTGCTCAGAACGCCATAATACATTGTCATTGGTTGCATATGCACATGTCGGTATGTAGCCTATGCTTACTGTATGTGGGAATAACTTTACGATTGTTCACATGAGAAATACACGCTGAGCGTATAGATGAATTCTCATATTATTGTTAAAGCTATAGAAATTCTTTCTTCCGCGACATTAAACGCACTCACCACAATTCACAGCCAATATAAAGTTTCGACCACGAAAGAGTAGGTCATATAGGCTCATATATTGACACTGCGTGCTCAAATTTCTAGAATAAAATTGCGCACGTCACAAGTCAATGCGCTCTTCATAACACCATGCAACGCGAACGTCAAATCAAAGCAAATATATTCAGAATTGTATAGAGACGTTATCATGTGAGGGGGATACACATGAATAGGTGCAGACAACTGGTATCAATCGCAAAGTTAAATGCCTTTTATAACATGTAAGTGAGACTTCTATAATACCTATTAATACATGCAGTGATTGTCTAAGACGACCATAATCCAAAGCGCAACTCGCCACCTTCTCTGATAACGCTGGTTACGGGTCTGGTACTTGGTCAATACTGGGTAGTTTCAGTTTTCAGTTTTCTTTATTACACTCAGGCCATCCTTGCGGTGGCATATGAGGGAAATTCTTTTTAAATTAATACGTTATGGCGGTAGTTAGTTAGTGTAGAAATATAAAATATACATACATACAAATATGCAATATTAAAATACAGTCTAGTTTGAGTACGGTGTAGTAGTAGTAGTAGTAGTAGTAGTAGTAGTAGTAGTAGTAGTAGTAGCGGCAGCGGCAGCAGTGCCGTATTGTAAGACTTCCCTTTATGTGAATTAACAATAGTCATTGTTATCGCTGTTGTTATTGTTGTTGTAATAGTGGCTGCGGTAGTGTTAGTTGTTGTGGTGGTGAGTATCATACTTGCATTCTATGTGTTTGGTAAAGGATCGAAGGTGCTAATTCTTGGTTAGCTAAGTATAGGCCTGTTACATATTGAAAATAGTCCACGGTTTTTTCTCCAGTGTTTTGTCTTGAATAGTATAGCGGAATATATTTCTCTCGTTATATATATATATTACGCTCACAATTAAACAGAAAACGATTCTCATCCTCAACGTCATTACTGGGCAGTATTGGCCCGGTATTGCTTCAGTGCCATGCAACATAGTAAGTCGTTATAAGGATATTTGCCGCATCATTAAAATGCTCCATGATGTGGACACTTATGATAAGTTTCACTTATTTACCAGATTGCTCGTGTACAATTTCTCTCTTTGTTTATTTCGCTTGAGAATACTAATGTTATGTGCCCCTCTGAAATTTCCTGACCGTAATACAAATATATGTTGATAATTAAAATTGCGAAAATAACTAGAGGAATTAATAAGTTTACACAATATTCAAAGTGAATTCAAATGCGGATTTCCTCTTGAAACAAGGTATATCAGAGGCAATGGCGCAATATTACTATGCTGGGTCTCTGATCTGGTGGTCATGGGGTTGCCGCTCGAGAATGTTGGGACATGAAACATCTCATTCACTCATCGTTGCCTTTCTACCCCCAGAGTATTAAGTGTAGGACCTATACGTGTCTAAAATATGGGTACAGGCCTGTAGCTACCAGGAAAAATTCGTGTCTCGATATGGCGTGAAATAGCAGCCGATAGACGCAAGCCAAACAAGTAACTTTTAAATAATCGTACTAATTCATTGAACTTCAATCCCCCACATGAGCAAATGTATCTTTGAGTAGAATTTGACTGAAAGTTGTTCATAAAAACTAAATAACAGGACGTTCCTCGCCAAATACCAATCGAGTATAAGAAGAATGCTTCTTGTCTGTGTCGAGTAATTAAATAAAGCATATATTTGTGACTTCAGCCATTTAGATGGAATCTCACTGGACATACTCGAAATGAAGTTAAAGTTTGAGGTTGATCGGTGTCATTAATTCCTATGTTGATAATATTCCCAGGCTGATGAGTGACCTTGTATCTCCGATCAACACGCCTAGCGTGGTTTTGATTAACCCGTGCGAAGTGGCCAACGTATATATATATCAATGGAGAGACACATTTATTTTATTTAGATTGAAGGAGCTAAACTGGATAATTTCACAAGAGAACTCCTTGCAAAAGAAAATGCGACGATGAGTGGGTATTCTGTTGCCGACAATCTCTTTAGGCTACTGACCTTTTGAATGCCCATTTTGATTTTGTTTTGCGATGGAAAGATTTTCAAGAGAAGAAAGATGTGAAAGAGTTGGGCACGATACCACTAGCGAGAGATATCATCAAAGAGCCAGTGAGTGAAACACACCTTGGAATAGAACGGTCAGTCTCGAAAAAGGAGTATGTTGAAAACCGAATCACCTCAACTCGCAGAACCCTGTACTCAATGATGGGTGTTGGCTTACATGGACATGGCGGTCTCTGCTATTGTATCAAGTTACATTGGAATTTTATTTTGTCTTCCGTGACTCCTTTATGGCCTAGAAGTACTAAAGCTAACACAATTAGCTATTAATGACCTTGAACAGTTCCAGCGATCAGGTCTTCGACAGCTACAATTACTTCCTTCAAACACAGCATCCGTCTCAGTTTTGAGTTGGCTTGGTGTAAGACCAGTCCAAGCTGAACTTGATAGCAGGAAACCAATCCTTCTTCGCAATATCCTTTCGGAAAAGAACACTATTGAGCATCAAATAGCAACCAGGCCAATCGCCTATGAAAGACAACAATAGCTGGTTCCCAGCATGTCATGGTATCCTTCACAAATATGAGGTACCAAACATATATGAGCTGACTCATAACACTCCTGTAAAAGAAAAATGGAAATCCAACGTACAAGACGCAATTAATACTGCAGCCCAAGCACAATGGCACAAACCGCTAATGAAGTAATTTCTGACGTACTTGGGAATTAACTCATGTGCGGTGGGATCAGTTCACCATTGTTGGAGTTAGAGATGCTAGGCGTGCTGCCATAAAAGCAAAATTATTAACTGAATCATATACATTTCAATCAGATCTAGCTCGCTTCAATCAGCATAGCACATCGGATACATGCCTCCTTTGTTACCTCCGATGCTCCTGAGGATAGGATTAATTTTCTAGTAACCTGCAAAGAGACAGAAAACTGCAGAAAGCTCTACATATATGACATTGAAATCATACTGCAAGACGAAAATCACCCAGACATCATCAAGAAGACTATAACGACTCCTGCATTTGTAGCACAATTAATTTTAGATCATGAAAATATGAAGTCAGAGCATGGTGTTCAACTATCTCCAAAAAACTACACACACGTTGTTATAGGATCAACCGTTTTCTCTGCTATTCACTGTATGCTATTAGAAGTAATGCTATGGAGCAGCATGCATTATCTTCCACCTGCTAACTAGATCTTAAAGGACTGCAATGTGTTAAAATGAACTGTCTTTTAAATGCAAGAATTAAGACTGTTGGTGGTAAAACACTAGAATAGAAGCTGCTACTGAATTGTTAAGTTTAATCAATGAACTATATTCACATCAGCTACAATCAACTAATACCACGCATATGACATGATTCACCCTGTATTGGTATCAAATAGTAATAGGCATATGAGCTTCTTTTTAAATTCATATCAGCCTCATGTTTTAGGAGCAGGAACCGCTGTATTATTGTTTCTATATATCGTGTTATCTCCTCGTCTGGAAAAGGGGACTCTAAAACTTGACAGATGATCGTGTTTTATCCTTTATCAAGTGAGTTGGCTTCACATCTCTGCATTCCATTCGCTAGTCAACTTTGATATTATACTTGATTGCCGACAACGAGCACTAAAGTTGGTGCCTCGCAAAAGGAGTTTCAGAAGAAGAGGAATATTTACCCTGAGTTCAGGGGTGAGCCCACAGCGGCTGTAATTACAGATACAGAACAGATGGCCTTGTACCTACCTGACAGTGTAACAGCGGGGTGCACTTCTAGCTATGTCATGTCCATTTCTAGCTAAGCTCTGCCCATGCATTGCGCATGCTAGGATCAATTAATACACTTGAATTTACAGAACGCCAATTTCAAGGTAACTACACAGTTAAGCTGTTGAATGTTTGCAAACTAATTTTACCGGGTGCAGTTGCTGCCTATGGCCCAGTAACATTAGTTTCCACATATTCAACATAATGTTTATTAAATAGTAAATCCATCAAAGACATACGTACAATTCATATATTTGACAGACCTTTAAATGTTAATGGCGGAGATAGCTATGCAATTCATTACACATTTTGATTGTGATGTCGTCCTACATGTGACGTATTGATTATGACGTCATATACTTGAGTGACAGATCGGATCCATCATGGGCCATGAGAAGCAGTCCCATCAATGATAATGAAGATCTAATGAACATCTACCCTCTAGGACTCTACAGCAAATAAAGGAGTAGAAAGCAGAAATTCAGCTCGAACTATTCAAGCTTTTGCATTCACACGCCATAAAACGGCGTGTGGATAAGAAGAGAAGACGACTCAAATGGGAAAGCTTCCGGTCTGCCTCCATAAAGCTGTTGAATGACAGGTCGACGGACTCTCCAAGAGCAGACAACGACATTATTGCAGCTGATTAAAAATAGGATGGAAAAATCGTCATCAAACACGTCACTTAGAAATCTGAACCACCATCCTAGGAATTCGATAAAAGGAATAGCTTACCATGCATGTAAATTGCGCTATATATTACTAAGGAATATACACATCATACGGTATGCATCCAACAGAGAGACCCATATGAATTCGCCAGTGTATCAGTATATCCGACATGTGGAAGCTGGCCCGCTAAACCAAGATTTTTTGTCTTGGCGCACTATGTGGAATTGCAGGATGGCTGTTCGATTCCCGACCGGTGAAATGATGATCAACAAAGTAAACTAATGGGTGCATTCCATGGGCGGTGTTAGCACAGAAATTGAAGCCATCGCGTTGCCAGTGCGTTAAAAAGGCCAAGCAAAACTACTACTACTACTACTACTACTACTACTACTACTACTACTACTACTACTACTACTACTACTACTTCCTTTCTTTCTTATTTTTTGAAATCCGACGCTGACGCAGGCGGATATACTTCATGGAGGAACTCCTTTAAAAAAGGCTTGCAATTCCCCCCCCCCCCACCAATAAAAATCGGATGAAATAGCAGGCTTTATTAATAGAATAACAATACAAACCTAACATATCAGTGCAAGCTAAAATACTCTATTATTATATACCACAACCGTAGCATAACTACATAGAAAATACAATTAATAAAGAGCTGATAACATAACATAATACAACAAAGCCATTACTATTTGCACACCGTGTAGTAGTAGGCCCAAATGGCGAGCATAGCTAACCAACAAGTGATAAAGCGACTCATCGATAATTAGCAGTAAGTTTACTTCATTATAAGTTTTTGCAAATTACCCTGGAACAAATACACCTACAGTAAACATTTACAACCGCAAGCTAATTGTAAGATATCACACTCTGTTAACTTGAAAATCGGATCACTTTCAGAATATTGACATAATGCTCACTTGATGTTTAAATATACTGATTCCCAAGGTTAGGATATTCGTCAAGATTAGAGTCTCCTACGGCATCAAAATTTTTAAATAAAGGCAATTAAATTAAATTAAAATAGCATTTATCAATATACAGCAAGCAGCGAGTGTGCTAGCTTATATAAGTTCCGCTTCTGATATGTTTAGATATCCGCATTCAATTGATACTAGGCCAGTTTTGCACCATACATCTTTAAATCTACTTTCTCTCCCATGTTCTACTAGCCTGTAAAATTCACAATGAATGCAGTTTATCAACAATGATCGAAATATAGCTTGTATGGCTCTTTTATGGTTGTTTCTGGTTTTATCTCTGGCCTCTGAACACCGATGCTTCCAGATGGCCCACACTCCTACAGATAACAGGGTTATTAACAATTCTTTCTCCTTGCTATTAATGATTCGTCCGATAGTTGAGCAATCTTTGAACAAAATTTTTTTCAGCCACTAAATTCACATAGTTGGTTCCAAATTTGGCAAGGAGCATATTGATATATACCCAAAACCTGTAGTTATGCGACACTGAGTAAATAGATGGTTTATCGTTTCCTCCTCAGTATTACATAATAAGCACCAGTCTGTACTTGTTATTTTACACATATAGGTAAGATGGCCGACCCATAGCCTTCGATGGAGTAATCGCCATGCCAGGTTCCGTGCATTTCCTGGTAGACAAGGTAGATGTATTGCTTTCCAGGCATTTTCCAGTTCTTTGGCGCACATCCTAAATTGTTCCAATGCCTAACCACAATAGGAGTCTGTCTCCGACTTTGCATTAGAATTCTATACCAGTCTCTAGATGCTATGTTGTATGTTATATGTTCTTACATAAATAGTAATGTTGGTTGCAACATATCAATGTTGCCACGTGCTTCCAGCAATTTGAACCATACAGCAGGTATTGCATTCTTTATTCTAACAAATAAGCGCTGAGCATCAATATATCTCATTGATGTTATTCTTGTTACATCTTGCATCGCAATCCATTTACGAGATTTCGGATTTACCATGTCACGTAAATATTGAATACCATTTTTGGCCATAGAGGGCAAATATAATACATCATCATTACCACGAATCAACTCGTTGCCCCAAAGACGTTGCTCTAAGGCATCTTCCAAACAATTGAGTTGTGGCATTGATCGTGTAAATATTTTCAAGGCTTCGAGCTGTTCTTTATATAGATTTGGTATCTTTTGATGATTAGGTGGCAGTTTATCGCACATAAATAAACATTCTACTGGAAATGGGTCTACGTGCCTTTGGAGAAGTGCCCTTGAAACACTTGACCAAGATGAGTTTGAAGTGAGTAACTTACTCAAGAATTTATATTGTAAAGAAGCACACGTTGCTGAAACATTAACCAAATCCAGGCCTCCGGCATGCTTTTCATCGGTGAGGATTGACTGTGATACTAAATGCGCTTTGTCCTCCCTTAAGAAGGACACAAGTAACGTGTTGATCTTTGACTCTACTGATTTGGGCATATGAACTACAGACTACTACTAAATAAAAATCCGTATTTTTCTCCCGCAAACACAGTCGTATCATCTTCAGGTTGAAAAACCTTTAGTGGCCTTTCTACGCCACATATACATATTCCTTGAAAGTCATTGCGTTGCCTCAATGTGGCCCACAACGATTCCATAGCTATGACGAATTGAAGCGGGGGTGGGGAGTGGGGGGGGGGGGGCAGTGAGCAACCCTGTCTGACACCTCGTTCCAACACTACAGGTTCGGATAGCTGATTGTTTACTAGATAACAACTTGTTATATCAGTATATAAAATATTTACCCATTTAATAAATTTTGAACCAAAGCCAATATGGTCTAAAGACTTAAACAAGAAATCCCATTCTAGTCTGTCAAACGCCTTCTCGTTATCAGGTGCTATTATTGCTGCTGGGATACAATCCTTTTCAACTATTTGAATAAGGTCCCGTATAAGCAAAGTGTTGTTTAATATTGATCTTCCTGGCACAGAGCAGGTTTGATCATCATCAATGACTTCGCCTAGGAATGCGCCAAGTTTTAACGTTAGTGCCCGAGTAATAATCTTATAATCTACACAGGGTAGAGAGATTGGTCTATAATTCTGTATTTTATTTCTGTCACCTCTCTTGTATATAAGCCGAACATATGCTTGGGTCATCGATGGAGGGAGATTCCCTTGCTTAGAAATGCTGGTTGCTATTTCTTCTAATACTGGCCCAAATATGTGCCAGAATGTTTGATAAAATTCAACTGGAAGTCCGTCGCATCCAGGAGACTTTTCTAACTGCATACCTTTGAGGGATTTTGTCAAATCATCAATTGTTATTGATTGGTCACAGCTTTCGCGACTGGAAGTATTTTCGTTATATTAGCTAAAACATCTCTAGTTGCAGTTTCATCGCTTCCCTCAGATTTATACAATGATTTGTAAAATTCGAATACTGTTTCCATCATTTCTGCATTTGAGCACACTGATACTCCATCATTAGTCTTCAGTGAGCGCATTAATTTCTCTATACCTCTTGCTTTGTCCAAGTTACAAAAGTAACGTGTAGGCTTTTCGCCCTCGGTGTGCATTTGTGTTCTTGACCTTATTTTGGCGCCATCAAAGTGATATTGCTCTATTTCATTTAGTCTACCTTTTAATTTAACTAATAGTTCGTAATAATTATATTCCCCGTCATTAATTTTCTTATTAATTTTACACAACACCTCTGAAGCGCCTTTTTACGCTTTCGTATTTCTCGTGCTTTCCTAATGGAATACTGCCTTGAAATATATTTCAGGTCTGATTTAGCATCTTCCCACCAGTCTGTTATACATTCATACGAACCTCTTCTTTCATCCCAATGCTTCCAACAACTTTCCACACATTTGCGGTAGCAATTATCTCGTAGCAATGCTACATTAAGTTTCCAAAATCCATCTCCTCGTTTGACCCAGTCAGCGTTGTCTAATGTGAAGGAAAACATATTGTGATCAGAGAAAGTTACTGGTTTTATGTTAGTTTTACACATGTAACCTTTCAATGAACGTTCTACATAGATTCTGTCTAACCTTGAAGCTAACCTTCCATCGGTTGAAAACCAAGTAAATTCCTGGCCTTCTGGATTTTCAATCCGATAAGTGTCTACCAAGCTTTTATTTTCACAAATGTGTTTCAAAATATTATGCGTGTGTCATTAAAATTAGACCTAGAGTTTCTGTCTTTAGCCTCATCTAATATGCAATTAAAGTCACCGCCCATAATTAGGTTTTAAGGCGTTCTGTCTTGAATTTTTGTGGAAACATCATTTAGAAATTCACGGCGCAATTGATGAGAGGTAGGTGCATAAAGGCACATCAAATTTAAACTTGTATTTAGTACATCAATTGATACACAAATCCATCGTCCATTTGTATCTGATGACGACGATATAACGTCAACATAGTTGAGACAGCAGGGCAGGATAAGAATGGCCACTCCCGCACTATTGTAGCTCGCAGGATAGTGTCTGGCCATTCCAGTGTCTGGTGTCGACTCGTGTAGCTTGCGGGGTAGTGTCGGGCCGTTCCGGTGTATTATGTTGACTCGCCATGCCGCAAACTTGCCACGCCACAAGTGCACGGACTCGTAGGTCCACAGAGGTATCCCCGCAAGGGAGGCTCCCATACACGAGATTTACAATTATCTTGATATAAGCTATTATACCTCTAAGCTGAAAGGAAGATGATTATCTCGGACGAAAAATCATGTGCCTCACATGGGCACTACTCCTAGTGCTAGTTTGGGTGAGGAGTATTATCCTCGCTTGGACCATCGTCGCTGAATCCTTGCGAGAGGCAAGTGCCTCGCACGGGCCTCCATCTCAGGAAGGTGTCGTCACTGCTTAAAGCGGAAGAAGAGTAGTAGGCAAAAATGGGCCCACTCTAAAATTTCAAGCAAAATGCTTGAAAAAGAAAAGACCATACCTAGTGAGATTATGACTATAGGGTTGCGTGCCATTTAACATGAAGATGGGACGAACGACTCCCGAAGGATTCCCACGTTACCGTCTTATGTAATTCTTAGTATGCTGAATTAGTAGCTGCCGCACTATTTATGCAGGCCTTCTGCTTTGCTTCACTAGCTTTCAATTTTTAGAAACAAGAACTATTTTAGGCCGCAAATGGCAGGTATCTATCTAGCTGTTAGACACGGCTGTCATTGAGAACAGATGCCCCCAGACATCAATACCAAAGACAGCGCTCATGCATGTTACTTAGTAAGATCTCCGAACTGGATAAGAATCGGAACATCTCGCTCCGTAACCACATAAAACATCACAAGACACTGGTTACTTTTCACAAAAGCATTTTAGACAACTGATCTATCGTTATGGTGGGGGTAAGAGAGACGAATACCCACCGTAAATGTCCTTCCCGTGAGTGCGTGGCAGATCTAAATATCATGCCCAGACATTTTTTATGGAATTCGGTGGGGCCTCTCACCGGGTCCTATGGAACTAACCATTTAACCTGTCGTTAGGTTAATGTACAAGTTGCCCAGTTTTGCACTGCGGTGCGGGAAGACTGTTCAGCAGATAAAAGAAAATAATAATTAAGATATGTTTTCGCCGTGCTTTCCTACATTGGCAAAAGTGCTAACTACTAAGTATCTGAAGATACGGGGGAAATGTATGTAACACCACACCCTGGCCATCACTGCTCGGAAACCCCAACAGTTTCCCAGGGTTGGGTGAGCCCATGGTGTGGATAGGGACATCCAAACAATTCAGAAGCCACAAGGCTGAGTGGGACATGAAGAGAGACAAAATCTTAGAGTTATGAGTCTTGCCGGAGTGTGGGGCTAAATTATCGCAACTACCGGAAGAGAAGAGTATACTACAGATTTCCTAACGAAGAAATCGTCTCTAGTCATATTAAACCTATCCTATCGAGCTGAATAGAAAAGGTTTTAGTCGGTAGCATGCCAGGCTAAACAGAGTTATAGCTCGGACAGCGACCTCAGTGAAATATTGTTGGTGGCGGGAGAAAGTGCTGCATATATAAATGTTGCTGTATAGTGTTTCCTACGTGCACTGCAGTCATATATTTTCTACAAATAAACAAAACATATGAACTGATGGCTACTGGCCATATATATATATATATATATATATATATATATATATATATATATATATATATATATATATATATATATATATATATATATATATATATATATATATATATATATATATATATAAATTAACCAGAACAATCAATACCGTATCAAATGATCACAATTATATATCTTTAGTACATGTGAACGAACCTACTATGGTGCAGTTAGTGAAAACACCTTACAGAAAATGAGAATAACTATGAACATATACAAAACTTATAACTAGCGGTTCTAAGACCGTTACGGTACCTTTTAGTCATCGAGACCGTTTATACAGATACAATATAATTATAAGAGTACTTTTAACGAAAATAATTAAAATGTTAAGTATAGTTACTTGAATACTTGGTAGCCATTCTTAAGTTTGGCTATTGTGTTACTGAAATTGGTACGTCATTCTTTAGTTGACGTGGCTTGCTGCATTCTCAGGAAGCTGGAAAGTTCCCGCAGGTTGGTTCCCGCAGACAGGATTCCCGTAAGCTGCCTATGACGGGAGCGGATCAAACTCAGGACTGTAATCAGAATATGTCTAACGAGTAGTCAGTAAGAGATACAATAGCATTACTGCTGTGAAGAAAAGTCCCGTACACCGATGGCACGGATGGAAGTTGACAACAACCCGATCACAAGCGGCGTGTTGTTAGATGCAGATGAAGTTGCAAAACAAAGCTTAACAGTGCTGGGTATGTCAGCCAGCTCTGAAGACGCACCCGGCAAAGTTTACTTGCTGCGGTCGAAGGTTAGAAGAACCTGCACGAAATCAGTGCGGGGACGGTTGAAATACCACTTTTTGGTGTGGCCGGAAGATCCGGCGAGTCATCCACCAAAGAGGCTTGCTGCCTCTACATCTGTAGAATCACATTTTCAGGCTGTAAAGCCCTCACCGCAAGTTCGTGTTCCGAAGTAGATATTGATATTCGTATACAATAACTAGAAAGTTCCAAATTGCTCCCGCAAGAAGGGAGTTACAAAATTTGTTTGGTGCGGTGAGTTGGATACTGCTAGCTATGGGAGGAAAACTGAAAGAAAGCGAGATGATCTGCATATGCCTTTCGATAGTAGCTGGTACAGGTCCAACCTGTTCAACCCCTGGCCGAGGATGCTCTTGATCTCTGGATCACGTCTCCTTTTATACTACTCGTGACGTCATAGGCGCAAGCCCCAACCAATCATCGGCCAACAGCCAATCAGCGCATAGCCAATAATAGCGCAGTCGAATGTTCTAGAACATTCTAGAAGTTCTGTGATCACATGGTTATGACGTCACGGCAATATTTTGAAGATAATCAAGAAAGGTTTTCTGTGGATAACTCAGCCTTTCCTTAACCAATTTTGAAATGGTGTACAGATTTAAAATGCCCGTCGAATTCTGGTCTTGAATCAAAAAGGTTTTTAGTCAGTAGCATGCCGGACTAAACAAAGTTATAGTACGGACAGCGACCTCAGTGAAAAATTGTGGGTGGCGGGAGAAAGTGCTGCATATATAAATGTTGCTGTATAGTGTTTCCTACGTGCACTGCAGTCCTATATTTTTCTACAAATAAACAAAACATATAAACTGATGGCCACTTGCCATATATAAACTAACCAGAACAATCAATACAATGTGAAATGTTCAGAATAATATATATAGTACCGGTTGAGGAACCTACTATGGTGTGGTTAGCGAAAACTCCTTACAGAAAATAAGAATAACTATAAACAGATAGAGAAATTATAACTAGTGGTCATAAGCCCGTTACGGTGCCTTTTAGTCACCGGGACTGGTTATACAGATACAATATAATTATCATAGATGTAATTAACGGGATAATTAAAAATGTCAAGTATAGTTACTCGAATAATCGGTAGCCATTCCTAAGCCTGGGCTATCGTGGTACTGACATTAATACGTCACCCTTGGTTTGACGTGAGTTGATGCATTCCCTGGAAAGTTCCCGCATGCCGGTTTCTGCAAACAGGATTCCCGCAAGCAGCCCATGACGGGAGCGGATCGAACTCAGGACTGTAATCACAGTATAGACTGTCTAACGAGTAGTCAGCAAGATATACAATAACATTACTGCAGTGACGAAGGTTTCCGTACACTGATGGTACTGATGGAAGTTGTCAACAACCTGATCATAAGCGGGGGTGGTTGAATGTGGATGAAGATACATAACTAAGCTTAACTGTGCAGGGTACGTTAGCCAGCTCTGAAGACGTACCGGGCAAAGTTTACTTTGCTGTGGTCAAAAGGTTTAGATAAACCTGCACAACATCAGTGCGGATATGGCTGAATAACCACTTTTTGGCGTGGCCGGCAGATCTGGCGAGTCATCCACCAAAGAACATCGCTGCCACTACACCTGTAGAATCACATTTTTAGGCCAGGAAAGCCCTCACCGCAAGTTCGTGTTCCGAGTTAGTTCTTGATGGATTCGTGAACAATATTCAAAAGTTCCAAAAATTCTCCCACGCCACGGGAGATACAAAATTGCTTTAGTGCGGTGGGTTGGAATGCTGCTGGCTACAGGAGAGAAACCGACAGAGACCAAAATGATCTGCATAATGCCTGTCTTGCTGATTGTAGCTGATGCAGATCCAACCTAATCGGTCCCTGGCCGAGGATGCTCTCGAGCTCTGGATTTCGTCTCCTTTTATACTACTTGTGACATCACAGGCGCAGGCTCCAACCAATTATCGGTCGAGCAAGAGCCACTCAGTGCGTAGCTAATAATAATGCAGGCGAATGTTCTAGAAAATTCTAGAAGTTCTGCGTACACGTGGTTATGACGTCACCGCAATACCGTGAAGATAATCAAAAGTGGTTTTCCGTGGATAATTCAGCCATTTCTTAACTGATTTTGAAATGGTTTACAGATTTGGAAAGCCCGTTGAATCCCAGTCTTGATTAATGCCAGATTCGGCGGGAACAAATTATTAAAAAGGATTACATTGTACCTTCTCGGTACACTAAAATGCGTTTTAACAAACTTAGTCGTTTTTACAACGCGATCTCTCTCATAGGCTCATATACGCTTATAGCTCTACCCAGGGGGGGGGGCGTGTTCAGGGAACGAATCCAGGACGGGTGGCGCGTACCCAGCTTAGGCGATATGGCCGTTACTTGCTAGAATATCTGTCCGTATGACAGCGGTGGTGCTAGTGGGTGTTGAGGTGGTCGATGCTGTAGTCTTCGTGATGGTCATGGTGGCTGTGGTGGTTGCCGTGGCGATGGCGGTGAGTTGAATCGTAAGTTGAGGCAATGACGCGGGAGTGGATACGGCAGGTGATGACATCTTTCGAGACTTGGCGTACTTCATGAGGCGATTTGCAGTGACATTGGGCACTGGCTGGATGTCCGGCATGTGAGCGATACGTCTTTTCCCCGCGTATGGTCGTTCAGGCTTCGGCTGGATCAGAAAGACTGGGATGCAGATGCTGGATGCTACGGGTTGGAGTGATGCTAATGGAAGTAGGTGCGATGGTCCCAGTCCCTCGTCTATGGTCAGGTCACGAGGAGATGGTGACTGCGGGTAGCTTGGGATCTCCATCTCCGTAGGCGTCATGATAACTACCGATATTGGGTGACTGGCTGTGATTGCTTCGGACACCACGGGTGCGGATGTAGTGGTTGCAGTTTTGTGGCTGGTTACGGATGCGGGTGCTACTGGACTGGATTCTGCGGAGGATGTATGCTTCTTGCTCTGCTTCAGGACCGGTGTGGATGTGGTGACTAGAGGTGGCATAGTGCTCCCTGACATGGTTGCGGGTAGTATTTCATGTCTGGCTGCCGGTATATTGGACGATGACTAACGGGATGTCTACGTGTAGTATTCTTCGTCCGGGCCATCTTCTCGGTCGGGAGAATTTTAACTGGAAATTGAGATTCAAAACGCGTGGCTAAAACGGCACGATTCTCGTTTTCTTCCCCAGGAATTAATGTCACTTCTAACACTCGGTGATGATGACGGAGTGCATGGCTCACTCCGTAGCGGGTATGGGTATAGAGATACTGACACGTTACGCAGAAGGCTGTCTGGAGGAGATGATCCTTGTTAACATGAAATGTGCGGTCAGAATTTCTCGTAAAAGTTCTCGTACAGGGTTCCCCGTTAGCTAATAACGAGCTGCACGGGAATCTTTTTGAAACTGGTACCGATTCTTCTTAAGACGAATCCGACAACGCTAAATCTTCGAGGAGTAACATCTCGTTCCCGCATGGTAGTTGGCTGATGGAACCTTATTTAAAAACCTAAAGCCCTTTCTCTTAATTTTTAACTTTCCAGGCCAAGTATTGTAATAATGAACGAATAATAATAAAGAACAGCAGAATTTAGTTTTCGACACGAAAGAAGCCTAATGCTATTTGTTCTTCCCTGGTGTCGAGTTTTGACAGGAAGACGAAGTTTCAGAGCGCGCTTCCTCCTTTTATACCATTTGGTGACGTCATAGATGGCGGATGACTGCACCTGGAAGCTTTGACAGGTGATCCGGTCAGCCCTACATGGAAAGTCTCCTTTTTCCATTCTGATCGTCACTGGATTAAGTTTTCCCATATAAAGAGAGTACATTTAATTATAAGAGGAAAGGCTCACTAACTTAGTCTTATTTTAGCGCATTTAAAATTTTCCAATCAACATAAAAACAGGGTACTACTTATTCCCGAGGAGCATCACCTTTCAGTTAGAGTGATGCGGTTTTACCGATTGGATGCTTATAAACTTGCCTATTTTAATTTTAGGCTGGAGCGCCCGATGGGGTGTGTGGGGGCCTGGTGACGTCAGCGGTAATTACTCTGACTCACCCTCGCCACTCCTTCATCACGCCGTGGTAGTCGCGTATTTGGGCGGCTCTTTGGTTTAATGCGCTTGATCCAATTTACTGAAAATAGAGTAAATGTCACGTGGCCCTTGGAAACACGTGGTTGATCGGAAACATATGTGCTGTTTATGGCAATGGCCTAGATACTGTTGCTAAGGTGTAGTCTTTTGTTTATGCGAGATATGGAAATATATATATGTTATACCAAGATCTCGTTTTATAATAACGTCCCTATTTGCGCGGGTTCTTAAACATGCGTCTTATAGTTGTCTGTAAAAGGTAGTTCTCGGCCAGTGTTGATTATGGACTGGAACGCAGAGAACAGAATTTTTTTAATTCTCTTTGTAATTATACTGTTAGATTTTTGATGCCGCTTTACCGGCTCGTGCGCTAATGATTTGTAACACGGTAGAGCAGTTGTGTTCTTAATCAAAAATATAACAGTAAAGTTGTAGGTAATTTGGTGTGTGGTTTAAACAGATCTATTCAGGTGGTAGATCAAAGTTACTGATCCCGACAAGATAGCTGCGTTTTCCGAGCAGGAGGGCTGCCAAGCATTTTCCTCGATGGGTAGAACTAGCTCCGTCCCTGCCTAGACCGGACACATTAATACCATTCAATAACGGTTAAACTACAGTACAACTTGGAAGTGGATGCACACAGTATTACAATTTACAATGCCGTCGTTTGGAGATTGTGAATACAGTCAACCTGAGTGTCTATGTTTCTGACATGTTGGTGATTTGAGTCTAATACGCGTGGCTGTTATCTGTGGATGATACTTGTGCTGTGGTGAAGGTGACGTTTTTATGGCCGCCAGGTGCGGGAATGGGGGCGGCGGCATGATGTCAACTTTATCGAACCTTGAGGGTATTTCGCTCTGTAATGGCCAAGCCCGTGGGATGGGAAGAGTTACTTTAGAGTGCAGATGACCTGTTGGATGATGTCGTAACTTTGATCAATGCATTATCGAATTCAACCTTTCGGTAGAAAAATCCTAGTCGTGACTGATGACAATGCGGTCATCATGCTCTCTTAATAATATCGACTGTTATTACGTGTAAATGATGTATGTAGATTTTGGCTGTTTCCGTACGAGATCGTGGGAGAGGGAAGGGGAGGAACGTTGGACAACGTTCCTCCCGTGATGCGTACTGTAGATGGCTGTAGTGCAATCCTTCTATCCATATGATCAGTTCTCTCATAACTGGATAAGAATGTGTGTGCAGGAGATTTGTTGGCTGTTGTTTGGTGACGATAATGTTGTTGTCGGGATGTCCCGGCTGCTGTATGATGCCAATGTTAAAGCGAAGTGGGCACATTCCAGTTTTCCATGCTGGTGAACGACCAGTCTGTTGTTATTGCGGGAGGTGGGGGTTTGCGGGAGACATTATTTCTCCCGCATCTTGTGCGGGTGGAACTGTTGCGGGAGTTTTTATGTCTCTATTGGGAATTAATTAATACTGGTAGGTGCTGCTAAATGATGTTGTTGCTGGTGTTGAATGTCCCTGTTATGCTGAGTGTAACGGAGTATGTATGTGATGTACACGCAATGATGAATTGACGTATCCAGCCTTGAGGGCAGGTGTGTCCTGTATGTGATGACGTTCTGTCTGCGGTGTGATGTCCTGACTGCTCACGGGGGAGTAGGGTAGTCCTATTGAATGGGGTGGCCTTTGGACAGGGGGATGTAATCATCTCCTGTTACACGACGGTTGGTGTCCTGTCGTAGTTTTTAGACACCGGGAAAATTCGAGCCATGAGTCTGCTGAACAGGCTGCTTCCCTGTCCACCGGGGGTGGGGGGGGGGGGGGTGGTGGGGGGGGGGGGGTGTGTGTAATGTTGGACGGTGATGTGCGGGATACCACCTCCTCTGTAGCAGAATTCTCTCATATCTGAAGATTGATGGTCAACAGACGACGAGTGGAGTGTGAAATGGACCCGGGCTGAGGAGGGAGAGGGCGAGTACATATCTCGTCATCGTCGTCAGCGTTAACCGCTTGTCCACCTGCATTCTGGCTTGGTAGAAGTGGGGTCAAACTGGCACTGCGGTGCTCTGTGCTAACAGTGGGAACACTATTTTCTGTAGAAATATCTGTCTGGGTACCGGTGTCACGAGAAACGCCCAGTCCGAGCTCTGGTGCTGCTGCGTCGCTGTCACACGGTTTAAGCCGATCGAAGTGGATGATTGAGGTCAGGCCATCCGAAGCACGAATACAGTAGGTCAAGTCCGACGTCTTACCTACTACCACATAGGGGCCTTCCACTGGTAACTCAGTTTACTTGGCATGTCTGCAGACCATCCTTCCTGCTTTATATGGATCTCCATGCACTCTCCGGTCGTGCCATGTCTTTTGCCACTGGTGTGCAGTGGATAGTGTTTCTCTCACTAACTCATGGGCTTGTTCTATCCACTGCCACAAGAGTTCAACATAGAGAGATGGTGAATTTTTCTCTCCTGGTATCCGGGGCATGGCCAGATCCAGGGGTAAGGCTAATTCATGGCCTAACATTAACCGAGCAGGGGTATAACCTGTGCTGGAATGTACTGAAGTGCGGTAAGCCATGAGTACATTTGGGAGCCGTAGATCCCAATCTCTACAATCAAGACGTGTTTCCTTTTAAGCATCTCCGCGAGTGTTCTATTGAATCTCTGTACCATTCCATCACTTCGGGGATGGTATGGAGTCGTCCTTGTTTTGACGATATGAAACAATTTGCGGAGCTCTGATATGAGCCGGCTCTCAAAATTACTTCCTTGATCGGAGAGCAACTCATAAAGCATACCAAAACGGCAGAACACATTGCTTGCCAAGACCTCCGCTATGGTGGATGCCTCTTGGTCTGGCAAAGCAAATAATTCTACCCACCTCGTAAAATAGTCTTGCAATACGAGGATGTATTTATTTCCTTCATCCGTCGTATTCAAGGGTCCGAGCACGTCAATAGCCACTCGCTGCCATGGGGCACCAACAATCTTAATTTGACAGAGTGCGATGTGATGCTGGCCAACTGCACGTCTTTGGCATGGGATACATTTTGCAACCCATGCCTTGACACTATCGCGAATTCCGATCCAGTAGAATCTCGATTTGATATGGGCAACAGTCTTTTCCACGGCCAGATTCTCGGCGTTATCATGTAGTTGTTTCAAAATAAGGTCACGATAACTTTCCGGGACTACCAGATGGTTATTAATGTATAGAACGTTATTTATTAATTGACATTCTTCGAACCGTTGGTAAAAATATTTTGCCGTGGTGGATAGTGGAGTTACGGATTCCTTGGGAGGATGTAACCCCTCCTGGATCCACGCATATATATTTTGTGTCTGCACGTCTGTTGTTTGGTCATGTGCGATTTTCTCCGGATTCCATTCTGCGACACTATACACATTTTGGCCTTTCCTGCTGAGGCCTGCCTTCGTCACAGGATGTCGCTCAGGACCTCACGCAGGAACTCAGCCCTGCTAGGTGCCTTTCCCGTATATGTGTATCAGACTAAGGACTATGCCTATAAGAAGTATAATCAACGTGTAGGACAGCTAGTCCTACATGAGACTCAGGCTAATAAAAACATGATCAAGGAACATAGTCCACGGGACACTAGTCTAACATGAGATCGAGACCCATGCCCAAGAAACATGATTGAGGAACATAGTCCACAATCCTTCATGTGATGCCCCTCTCACGCATATACCCTCCCGCTTCCCAAAGAATCACTTTTCATGATCTCTGATCACGGGAGGTATGGCTTCCAATGTGAATGCTTACCATGGCCTGACTATACATTGGGCCATCTTGACCACACAGATGAACTGACATGACCAGGACGACCAGCCGGCGCCCCAGTCGATAGCGATCACCATCTGAGCTCACGCTCAGGGGCAACCGATGGTCTGATCCGTATCTATCTGCCAACAGTATATGAACTTTGACCATTTTCCCCGGCCTTGCCTGCTGGATCCCTCCAGCAGATCACACCCAAAAGAATCTGCAGAGTCTAGCCCTGGCACCATAATTCAGGGAACTCCGGAGATGGCTGTGTTGACTGTGTCACGGTGGCGGTCTCTTCATGTTCAGCCTCTGCGCCAACTCTATTGAGGGCGTTGGCATTCCCATGCAATTTGCCAGGATGGTGAACAACATTGAAGTTATAGGCCTGCAGGGATTCCTGCGATCTCGCTACCTGGCCCTCCTGATTTTTAAGGTTCCTGAGCCAGCGTAGTGAGGCACGGTCTGTACGGAGTGTAAAAGGGCACCCGTACAGAAAGTGTTTATAGAACTTGACGAAATATACCGGCGCTAATAGCTCTCGCTTGGTGGTTGCATATTTTTTGTCTCCGTTTTATTCAGAGTACGCAAACCATAACCCAATACATGCTCTGTTCCATCTTCTGTGACCTAAGATAGAACAGCGCCGATAGCATAAGCTGATGCGTCAGTATCTAAGATGAAATCGAGGTTTGGATTGGGATGAGCAAGAATCGGGGTGGTTGTCAAGAGTTCCTTCAGCACCCGGAAGGAGCCTTCACACTCACTCGTCCACCTGAATGGTCGATCTTTTTCGGTGATCTTGTAGAGGGGTGAAGCAATCTCACTGAAATGTCAGATATAACGGCGATAGTACTGGCATAAGCCAAGAAAACTCCATGTCTCTGTGAATGAAGAGGGCATCAGCCACTCCGCTACTGCCTTAGTTTTTGACGGCTGAGTAGCCACTCCATCACCGGATATGACGTGTGCCAGGAACTCAACGCTCTGTCTAAAGAGATGACATTTCTTGGATTTGAGTTTCAAATTGGCCGTGCGGAATCGTGAAAGCACGGTGTCCAAATTTATTAAAGTTTGCCCAAACGTTGGTCCGAAGACTATTACGTCATCAATGTAACAGAGACAGATTTCCCATTGTAGGGTGGTTAATACCTGCTCAATGAGGTGTTCGAAAGTTCCGGGGGCATTGCACAAGCCGTAGGGTATCTTGTGGAACTGGAAAAGACCATCCCTACAAATGAATGTGGTCTTTTCCATGTCAGCCTCATCCATGGCTATTTGCCAGTAACTGCTAGCTAAGTCAAGGGTACAAAACCACTTGGCTCCGGACAAAGAATCTAAGGCCTGATCTATCAGAGGTAACGGATAAACGTCCTTGATGCTGAGATCATTAAGGCGGCGGTAGTCGATGCAAAACTGCAAGGTTCCATCCTTTTTGCCTGCTAGTACTATTGGACTAGCCCATGGAGATACTGAGGGTTCGATAATACCGGTCCGCAACATGTCGTTCACTTGTTGATGTGCTTCAGCTTCTTTACGAATGGGGTGATGTCGTACTGATTGACGTATGGGGCAATTATTGCCTGTGTCGATGGAGTGTCGCACAAGATGAATTTCCCCGAGATCCATGTCTCCAGAGGAAAAACTATTGCGATATTTGTACAGTAGTTTCCGAATTTTGTGTTTCTGTGTAATCCAACTGTGGCACGTAGATATAAATCATGTAAATGTTCTGGCAAATCATCAGTCATATGCTGTGGTGTGTCGGTAAGTGTAGGTGATTCCAATGAGATTATGTCCACTAAATGGCTGCAGCGTACTCCTGGTTCAAGAGTGATGGGGTCTGCGGGACCATTGAACACTCTAAAAGGTATATATTCCTTATTAGTGGTGTCCATGTGGGAACTTGCGCATTGAGAGGCGATCATGTAATCAGGATTGGGTTCCAACATGGCGATGTGTGTGTTGCTTCCTAACTGTTGTGTGGTGGCCCATAAGATTTGTTCTTGTCCCGGCCCAACTGTGATGGTACTTGATAATATAACCACACACATGTCATATAATGACGATGCCGGTCCAAGAGGTATTCATCGGCTGTGTTTGTCGAGTTCCTGTTGTTTGCAATGTATGATGGCTTTGCTGGCACTGAGGAAATCAGAGCCAAGGAGGGCATCGTTATGAATAGAGGCGACGACAACTTGCTGTATGAATTGCATCTCCTCTATTTGGATGACTATATTAACTACACCAGCTATGGGCACATCAGCTCCCGTAGCCGTCTGTAGGTAAATGTTTGTAGGTTTAAGGGGAGGCTTTTTATGAGGTGGGATGCTGTCATATAAGCGCTTGTTGAATACCATGATTGAAGCGCCAGTGTCAATGGTGGCACTGGTGGAAACACCGCTAAACAGACAGACACACCTGTATATCACTTTGCGGTGTACCTGTGGGAGAGTTTCCAATGACGCCGACCGTGACAAGGGTGTCGGAGCAGACTCATTCTGCACATAATCGGTCTGTTTCTGAATGGCTTCTTTTAATGTAGTGGATGGCTGAGTGAGGAAAGGGGCCAGTCCGTCGTCGCCGCGACGAAGGCGGAGCTTGGGGTAGCAATGATGATGGAGATGTTGCCGTTTCTGGGTATGCAGTATTAGTGTAGACAGCGGTGCGTACAGGATGATGGATAAGCTCTACCTGCATGAGCCATTTCTTGCAATGCTTCATTGACACCGCCACGGACGTGTTTCTCCCAGTCTACATCAGCGTTTGCGAATCCACGAGGCGAAGTGAACCGTTTCCCTGAGTTGCTGCTGTCTGTGGAGGCGGAAGATGATGTTGTGTGGGGCGCTGTTTTGCATACCACCAAGGGACACCATGAATTCAGTGTCTTTGTGCCTGAACGTGGTGCTTGCAAAAACGTTGTTTCAGCGGAGGTGCAAAACCTACCATTTCCGTTTTACAAAGGAAAGAAGGCTTGTTATGTGCGGAGATAGAGGGGGATGGCGATGCTGCGGATGTGGGAGGCATCGTAGGCATCGACATATGTGAAGCTGTGCGTTTTGGTGTTGGTGTAAAAGCTGAATGTGGTTGGTAATTATTGGCCACAAAACGTTGTTGTATGGGGGCCGCAGTTGAGCTGGGAAGCAGATGCGGGCACCGAGGTGAGTCTACTATCGGTGCCCTTAAGAGTTTAATGGCTTCTCTGGTTGCGGTGTGCTGCGGTCAGGGGCAGGCATTACAGATGGAGGTCGGTTATGACACTGTTCCCTCCAATGGCCTGGCTGACTGCATCCGAAACAGGTGTTTGGTGGCGGTGCGGTGTTGGTGGTGTTCGCTGTTCTAAAGTGAGTGGTGGCGTGGTTTGTACTGAGTACTAAATTTGTTAATGCCGAGATCTGTTTATTGATCTCGTCTATTCGTTCCTTCATGTTGCCATTATTGTTGCGCTGGCCCTCGCGCCCAGGGGCTCCATTGTAGCTTCCTCTATGGCTATGCCCCCTTCCTCCAGGTGCTTGATTCTGATTGGAATTTTGTGAATCTGTTTGCTGTGGTGCTGGTGCGGTAGGTGTTGATGATCTGGGGGAGCGTTGGTGGACGTGGCGATAGCTACACCCTCTACCTCATTGATAGGGTGCGGACTGCGGTGGCCGTTAATTGGGCCAAACTCCTGTGGTCGCCAAGAAATAGTTTTCTTTCAGGGCGGGTTCACCGCTTAATGCATCAATGAATGTGTCAAGATGCAGATTTGCTACACCTTCTAAGTTGGTGCTAGGATATGCACAGGTGACTAGCCTTCTGATTCGACTAGATAGCTCGGGAAGAGTTTCTCCCATGCCGCGTCGGAGATCTTTAAGTTATAAACGGCTTGTTTCACTGAGAGCCGTGTTGCCAAATCATTCAGTTAGTGCTCATTCCAATTGGGTGTAAGTGGGTGTATAATCAGTCCCTAGATCGGCAAGAACTTGAAGGGCTTTTCCGGAAAGCTTTGTGGCGAGATATTCATCCATCTGCTGATCGTTCCAGTGGTTAGTTCGACTTATTATCTCTCACCGCTAAATTCGGGAAGGAGAATAACTCGGCCAAGACCACGGGAAGAATAATCTGGTTGAAATCCAGGCGGTGGTGGTATTCGGGAGACTGATGAGTATTCTGAGGCTGGTCATTGTGCGGGTGATGGTTGCAGTGGTGTTGGTGTTTCCCGTTGATGCCGATGCCGAGGAGCGAGAACGCGCGTACTCCAATCCAGTGAAGCCTGCCCTGTTGTAGAACCATAAACCGGCATGGGTCTATGGACGGGAGGCAGAATATTATAAAGATTACGCAGACGTTCCTCTCGAGGTGAGGACTGATATTCCTCATATGGCGGGGATGCGGTCGGCTGGTGGTCGTGGTGTGTAGCATGACTGATGTACCGGTGAAAAGGTGCTGCCGATTCCTCCCGATGATGTTCCCCTCGAGTATAGTGATGTGTTTGAAGGGGGCGGCGTGGGAGGTGTCTATGATATGGATTGTCACCCTGCCATATTGTCTCCATTATTATGAGTGTGCCCGTAATCGGGTCTTTGTCGTGATCGTCCACGACTCGGCCCTGATCGGGTTGGCCTGTCGCAGACATCCGATATGGTTCTAAACTCTGTTCCCGCCTGTGAGGCATCCCGAAAGGTGCCGTCACTGACAGGCGAAAACAGGTTATATCGTGGAGTTGTTGATTCCGCTGGTGAATTTCTGGCATAGTCAATGAGCATGTGAGCATAGAATCCATCGCATGATGCTAATTCTTGGTCGAGGGAGTCGTCGCTAAATTGAGATGCTATAGAACTAAGCTCACTATACGGTGTGGGTATGAGTTCGCTGCACATTAATAATGATGTTCTTCGAGCCCCACATCGGGCGCCACTTGTAGCTCATCGGGTAGTGTCGGGCCGTTCCAGTGTCTGGTGTCGACTCGCCACACCACAAGTGCACGACGAATGATGATGCTGGTTAGCTTCCGGTCTCCGGGTGGTGGATCCTGTACAATACTGCCCTACGGGTAACAAAGACCGGCTCCTAAAGCTGGTGGAACTCAATCGTTCCGGTGGGGCGATGCGACCATCGTCATGAACATTAAACACAACAGTCTCATCCCAAGAGTGTGTGTCACCAGTATGCCTGTCCATAGCAATTTTGTGATCTATGGACTTGCAAGATTTGATTTGGTGACCTAATTAACATAAGTCTATGCAATAGTTTTACCTAAACAGACTGTCAAGTATGCTAGATATATATAATGAGCATACGAAAATACAAGCCATAGAGACAGCCTGATGAATTTCTAAAGATGGGGCTCCCAGAGGTACCACACAGACTCGTAGGTCCGCGGAGGTATCCCCATAAGGGAGGCTCTCGTACACGAGATTTAACTAATTAACTTAATATAAGCTATTATACCTCTAAGCTGAAAGGAAAGAAAATTATCTTTGTAGTGTCGGAAAATCATGTGCCTCATGCGGGCACTACTCCTAGTGCTAGTTTGGGTGAGGAGTATTATCCTCGCGTGGACTGTCGTCACTGAATCCTTGCGAGAGGCAAGTGCCTCACATGGGCCTCCGTCACAGGAAAATGTCGCCATCGCTTAAAGCGGGAGAAGAGTATTGGCCGAAAAGGGCCCACTCTAATATTTAAACAAAATGCTGTAATGAAAAGACCATATCTAGTGAGATTATGACTATATAGTTGCATGCTGTTTTACGTGAAGACGGGACGAGTGATTCCCGAAGGATTCCCACATCACCATCTTATATAATTCTCAATATGCTGAATTAGTAGTTGCCGCTTTTATTTATGTGGGCCTTCTTCTATGCCTAACCTCATATTTAGTTTTTAGAGATAAGAACTATTTTAGGCCGCAAATGGCTGGCGTCTACCTAGCTTTTTAGATACGGCTGTCATTGAGAATGGATGCCCTAAGACATCAATACTGAAGACAGCATGCATACATGTTACTTTGCAAAACCTCCGAACTGGGTAAGAATCCGAACATCTCGCTCCGTAACCACATAAAACGTCACAGGACATTGGTTACTTTTCACAAAAGCATTTTTAGGTAACTGATCTATCGTTATGGTGGGGGTAAGAGAGACGAATACCCACCGTGAATGTCCTTCCCATGAGGGCGTGGCAGATCTTAATATCATGCCCAGACATTCTTACGGAATTCGGTGTGGATGCACATCTCGCCCGTCACCAGGTCCTACGGAACTAACTTTTTAACCTGTCGTTAGGTTTAAACACATGTTGCCCAGTTCTGCACTGCGGTGCGGGAAGATCGTTCAGCAGATTAAAGAAAATAATAATTAAGATATGTTTTAGTAGGGCTTTCCTACATTGGCAAAGTTAACTAACTACTGAGTATCCGAAGATACACGGGGAATGTATGTGACACCACACCCTGGTCATCACCGCTCGGAAACCCCAATAGTTTCCCAGGGTCGGATCAGTCCATGGTGCGGATAGGGACATACAAACAATTAAGAAGCCATAAGGCTTAGTGGAGCATGAATAGAGACAATAACTTAGAAATATGAGGCCCTTTAGGTATGTTGGCCAATCTTACACAACCATGCCGGAGTGCGGGGCTAAATTCTCGCAACTACCGGCAAAGAGGCATACACTACACGTTTCCTAACGAAGAGGTTGTCTCTAATCATATTAAACCTATCCTATCGAGTTGAATTAAAAAAAATGTTTTTAGTCGGTAGCAGGCCGAGCTAAACAGAGTTCTAGTACGGACAGCGACCTCAGTGAAAAATTGTGGGTGGCTGGAGAAAGTGCTGCATATATAAATGTTGCTGTATAGTGTTTCCTACGTGCACTGCAGTCCTATATTTTTCTACAAATAAACAAAACATATAAACTGATGGCCACTTGCCATATATAAACTAACCAGAACAATCAATACAATGTGAAATGTTCAGAATAATATGTATAGTACATGTTGAGGAACCTACTACGGTGCGATTAGCAAAAACACCTTCAGAAAATAAGAATAACTATAACCAGATACAGAAATTATAACTAGCGGTCCTAAGACCGTTACGGTGCCTTTTAGTCATCGGGACCGTTTATACAGATACGATATAATTATCAAAGATGTAATTAACGGGATAATTAAAATGTCAAGTATAGGTACTTGAATAATCGATAGCCATTCCTAAGCCTGGGCCATCGTGTTACTGACATTGATACGTCAACCTTGGTTTGACGTGAGTTGATGCATTCCATGGAAGCTGGAAAGTTCCCGCATGCCGGTTTCCGCAAAAAGGATTCCTGCAAGCAGCCCATGACGGGAGCGGATCGAACTCAGGACTGTAATCACAATATAGAATGTCTAATGAGGAGTCAGCAAGAGATACAATAACATTACTGCTATGACGAAAGTTCCCATACACCGATGGTACGGATGGAAGTTGTCAACAACCCGATCATAAGCGGGGGTTGTTGAATGTGGATGAAGATACATAACTAAGCTTAACGGTGCGGGGTACGTCAGCCAGCTCTGAAGACGTACCGGGCAAAGTTTACTTTGCTGCGGTCAAAAAGTTTAGATAAACCCGCACGACATCAGTGCGGGGATGGCTGAATAACCACTTTTTTGGCGTGGCCAGCAGATCCGGCGAGTCATCCACCAAAGAGCATCGCTGCCTCTACATCTGTAGAATCACATTTTTAGGCCAGGAAAGGCCACACCACAAGTTCCGAGTTAGTTCTTGATGTATTCGTGAACAATATTCAAAAGTTCCAATAATGCTCCCGCACCAACGGGAGATACAAAATTGCTTTGGTGCGGTGGGTTGAATTGATGCTGGCTACGGGAGAGAAACCGACAGAGCCAGAAATGATCTGCATCATCCCTATCTTGCTGATTGTAGCTGACACAGATCCAACCTAATCGGCCCCTGGCCGAGGATACTCTTGAGCTCTGGATTTCGTCTCCTTTTATACTACTCGTGACGTCACAGGCGCAGGCTCCAACCAATCATCGGTCGAGCAAGAGCCAATCAGCGCGTAGCTAATAATAACCCAGTCGAATGTTCTAGAACATTCTAGAAGTTCTGCGTGCACGTGGTTATGACGTCACCGCAATACCTTGAAGATACCGTGGATAACTAAGCCATTTCTTAACCGATTTTGAAATGGTTTTTGGAAAGCACGTCGAATTCTGGCCTTGAATAATGCCAGATTCGGCGGGAACCAGTTATTTAAAAGGATTACATTGTACCTTCTCAGTACACTAAATGCGTCATCCTATCTTGGTCGTAAATTCATGATTCTGTCATCTGGAATTTCTAGTGGAACATTCATCTTCACTAGCAACCATCTGACTCGATTTCCTCTACGTTACAAACTTCGCCTTTTACAATAAGAGCATCTTCTAGAAGCTTTTCCTTGACCCCTCATTTGACACTGTTACATTCCATACAGTTTTAGTAGCATTGATAAGCCCCTGCAAGGTAGCAGGTCCCGCGCCAGCGACGTCCTTTAACCCATGATACACGTCGATAGCCGTGACACACCATCCCTTAGTTGTTATTTTAAGGCGTAGGGTACGCTTATAGGTTGCCATGGTGTTTTATAAAAAGAGGAAACCCATACTACTACAATATATAATACAAAAATATAACACCAAGAGCTAAACACTAAATAAATAGTCTACCAACAAATATACGAATAGAGAGTACAGTCGTATATTTGTTAGTTTGAACCACTTATTAAGTGGTTCACTAACACTTAACCGATTAAAGTGGTTTCCTAATGCATACTAACATATTACAGTTATATATTAGTTAGTCTGTTCGAGTTGACCGGGGACAGCCAAGTGACTATAAAGATTTATATAATCAAAGTACTAGGCTTGCGCTTACAAATGGCAAAGGAATTAAATCCACTCACTCAAGCGATCTTGCCAAATATAATGAGCTAGCCAACGAACTATAGAAATAGCATACTGGCGCGGGGAGAAATGTATTGCATTGCCCACAGTAAGAGGAAACCTATTAAATGGCTTAAACCGCCAGCTAAGAGGAGTGCCTTTAGAAAATGGAGACACAAAATGCGCTCCAACCATGACAAGAATTTACAAATTAAACATAAATTTTGAAAAGAAATACTAATACGAAATATATGTATAAAATTTATCCACAAAGTCGCGCTAGAAACTAGCAAATTCGGGCAGCAATTGCAGAGCTAAATAAACGCGTGCGTTCACTTCGACTACTACTACTACTACTACTACTACTACTACTACTACTACTACTACTACTACTATTACTATTACTATTACTACTACTACTACTACTACTACTACTACTACTACTACTACTACTACTACTACTACTACTACTACTACTACTACTACTACTACTATATACTACTACTACTACTACTACTACTACTACTGCTGCTGCTGCTGCTGCTGCTGCTGCTGCTGCTGCTGCTGCTGCTGCTGCTGCTGCTGCTACTACTACTACCACTACTACTACTACTACTACTACTACTACTACTACTACTACTACTACTACTACTACTACTACTAAAGTATGCTTCGACTGCATTAAGATCCTAAAGCCACACCGTATGAACGCTTGATTATGCCAAATGGACATGAAAAAACGAATTAAGTTAAACAATAGACTAAAATGGTTAACGTCGTTGTCGGCGCCGTGAGCACGGTCGTGGTCGGTGGGGGTGGGGGTGTCGTCCTCGGCATCGTGGTTCTCAGATTGAATAACGAGGGAAGCAGTTCTCTCTGTGTGTTCCAAGCCGCCGCATAGCTTTTCTTCCTGGGTGGGATTATATCCGGTGGGATTATGTTCGGGTGGGATTTTGCCTCTGTGGGATTATGTCTGGTGGGATTATGTCCGGGTGAGATTTTGTCTGTTGGGATTTTGTCCAGGTGGGATTATGCCCGGTTGGATCATGTCCGTATGGGATTATATCCGGTGGGATTTTGCCCAGTGGGATTATGTCCCATGGGGATTTTGTCCGAGCACCAGATAGACTGATACAATGGCGAATTCATATGAGACTATCTTTTGGATGCACGTCGTATGGTGTGTACGCTATGCCCTCATCCAGTCTCCATTGCTGCACTGCCAGTAGTAGTTTTGCTTAGTTTTTTTCCTTTAACACACTGGAATAGTTGTCGTCGTCGTGCCGCCGCCATCATCGCAGCATTGTGTGATATTAGAACACATTTCTTATGCCAAATGTTCTGTATTAAAATGCTTCTTTAAGTTTCTCGTGTAACAATAAATAGGATGAACCATATGAAAAGAATTTTATATCGAGACTCCATTTAAGACGCTATATTTAATCAAATTAGCTGACGTAATTTATTTAAAATTTATTCTCTCGAGCGAAGAACATTTCTGATGCAAATGGCCAGCTCATTTCATGTAATCGTCTTAGAAGAACATGTGTCAGATATAGTTTACAATTCATAGGGGTTTGGGGGTTACCAGTCCACGTGATTTATTAGCACTGGATTCATGTTTGTTGGTGGATCCAAGAAGATTCACGCTACATGCGTGAAGTGGTAGTTTCAAAGCTGTCACAACTGGCATTTGGCTTCCAGACTCTTCTCAGACAACAGAACGCGTCAGGCAAATCACTGAGTTTTTTAAGATTTCATGTGTCTAGATATAGCTTATAGGCACAATAATAAGTAGGCCTAATTATAGTTCACTGCAAATTCGATATAGAACTATATATATTTGACACTTTAACATTAGCGAACGCTTAAAAGGTCTTGCTATTCAACAAGCAGACTCCCTAGCAGATAAAATCACTGCCACGGTTGACTGTCATAAAATGTTTTGGGCAGCCCGAGCCCTGTGAGTTACTGAATACGCACCACCACTCACTGTACACAAGTCTGAAGGACACTTTATCGGGCCTGACCAGGGAAAAGCTGAGGGGATTCGAGAATGGTTCAAGGAACAGTTCACTGACCACGATGATGAGGCCATGTACCCGTTCTTAGGAGACCCCAGGCCATTACTAACACCATTGAAACAGCAGAAGTTGAGAAGGCACTTAAAGCCCTGAAAATGGACGAGCATCTGGACCTGATGGTATGAGCAACGAACTATTCAAATATGCAAGTGACATTATCTCAAAACCGATTCCGCACCTAATTAATTCAGTTTTATGCACCACCTTCCCATCGACGCTGTAGGCACACTTGTGGTACTACCCAAGCCCAAGAAGCCAGCTGCCACCCCCCCCCCCCCCATCCCCAAGCCAATCTGCGGCCCATTGTGCGTCTCATCAGCATACCGAAAATCCTATCCACTGTTACTCTATGCCGCATCCGAGACAAAATCGATGACTTCACCGGATCATGTCAAAGTGCTTTCAAACATGGACGCAGTTGCGCGCAGACATTGTATGGGCTCAACGTGGTTGTGTCGGTAGTCATATCCAAACACTGGGATTTCCACAAAATGGGCATTGACATGTCATGAGCCTTCAACACAATTAAACACTCAAAGATCCTAGATGCATTACGCCAGGTCAGTTGCAATGAAGATGAGCTACAACTAATGAGCCTACTGCTTGAAGACACCAAGCTGAGAGTATGAGTCAAGACAGTGAAGTCTGTAGAGTTTGAGACATCAATTGGCTCCCCACGGGGAGATGGTCTATCTCCGGTGCCTTTCACCTGTTACCTTGCTGCTGCATTGAAATCTGTGCGGGAAAGTTCCACAAGACCACAGCCCCCCCCCACTCCCCTCCCCCCCCCAACCACCCACCCACCACACCACACCCCACCACACCCCATCGCCATCCCA
The DNA here is from genome assembly GCA_034401795.1 of Chaetoderma sp. LZ-2023a. NCBI lineage: Eukaryota > Metazoa > Mollusca > Caudofoveata > Chaetodermatida > Chaetodermatidae > Chaetoderma > Chaetoderma sp. LZ-2023a. The sequence continues at coordinate 62,377,982 of CM067367.1, forward strand.
AGTGTCGATATACTGGGCATGCCACTAGAGATGGAATATGCAGACGATGTGGACTTAATAGACGAGGAAAAGAAACCTCGTGACAAACTTCTCCCAATAGCTGCAAGCAAACTGAAAATTGAGAATCTCTTTATGAATGAATCCAAAACAGAGTTCACCCACATATAGCTATCTATAAGGCATGAAACTAAGGGAAATGACGATCCACTTCGTGGCAGCGAACTATGGAGGGAAAGTAAAATCCTGGGCTCACTGCTTTGCAGAACTGCTGGAATTTCTACACGCTGCATCATGGGCAACATAGCTGTCCAGTCCTTCTAGAAGCTATGGATTCGTAGATCAAAGATTCCCTTGACAAAAAGGCTACGTTTATACAATGCAACCTGCGTATCCTTGATGCTGTATAACTGTAACAGTTGGGCAGCTCCAAAGGCAGCTCTAGACAAACTTAATGCCTGCCACCGCAAACACCTACGCACCATAACTGGACACCAATGGCCAATCAGCATACTGTCCAATGATACAAGATGTGTAATACGTCGCCGCTATCTGTAAAAGTCGCCCGGCAAAGATAGTCCATGTTGTCCATGTGCTAAGGATGCCAGACACCAGCACAGCGAGCCTTGGAATTCTCCCTATACGGAGTCAGTAAATACAAAGCCAGTAGAGGACGCCATTGCATAAATATGCTAAGCGTGCTACAAGGTGACCTCAAGAAAGCAGGACTCGGTACACTCAAGTCAAGAATGGACCTGAGGAAGCTAATGATTTCGGCTGAGGACAAGACACAGTAGGCAAAGGCGAAGAAGGACTGATTGCAGCTGTATGATGTTTCTACTACTACAGCCGCAGTAATCGTCAATCTAACTAATGTAAGAATGTGAAAAATTAGTAGACCTTATGCCTCTTATAACGCAGCTTACTGGGCCAGAACTGGACCAATGCCGGGCTAGTAACCTGCGTCATCAGCCGATATTCATGCTGTTGAGGTCAAGCATTTATTTTTGAAAGACATTTCTTTTTTAAAACTTTTCAGGCGAATTATTGAAAATGACTGGTTGCACGTGTGTCGCTTTATTCTTTAGCCTAACCAGAAACGTCTCAATATATTCTAGACAGATGATATCAGCTAATCTGGTTAAATATAGGGATCTAAGAATGGAGTCTTCGTACAAAAATTAGAAACAACGCAATGTTGTTTTTGCTGTAGAATTAGTTTCAAAACATTCAACCGCTTTGTATATATAGGCTAGTTGTCTTGAAATTGAGAGGCTGGTGTCATAATAAACTACGTGACGTGTAGGGTGGCGTCATGATCAATTACGTCATGGATGACGTACCGGTAGCTGAGTTCGTCACGACGCTTATTTGATGACGGATTAAGCGTTGATGAACGAATTGCATGTCTTTCCGATTTAATAAATATGTTGTTGAATATCGTTAAACGAATTTGACTGGGCACTGCTGTTGGCACCAAGTCAAATTGGTTTCAAAATATTCAACAGCTGTATAGTTTTATGGAAATTGATAGTAAGGGTGTTCAGATATCGATCGATCCCAACACGGGCGATGCGTGGGTGGAGCTTCGCCAGATGGGCGGGCATAGCTAAAACCGGATTCCTCCATTCAGTGGTTACAGAGCCATGACATGCAATAAAGGACGAAGGTGAAATCAGAGATCAGGAAAAGAGAAGAAAATACAGTGTAATATTTTATATTGGGATATATTGGCAAATGACACACAATTGACAACGGACAATTAAGTTTAGCGTAAAGCAATGATAAAAGCCACCATTTAAAATAATTCAGTATTTTGGCAAAAACAACCCATTTAGTAATATAATAGCATTACAAAGTTCTACATTAGTATATACAGAAATATGTTTATATTTGTTTAAATGAGATTCATATTGCAACGAAAAATGATATACTTGCGAACGTATGTGCAGCTAGTACGCTAACTAGGTTATATTAAACAACTATTAAGTTGCCCTAAACGGGTTCTTTGACCATACAGAACATTGAGGTGATATAATTATAAGTTCTTCATTGAAAATCTATAACATATTCAAAATATTTCTATAGGAAGTACTTTATACAGTGAAACCTCTCTATAATGGACCGTTGCTTCTGGGACCAAAAGATAGCGGTTCTTTAAGGGTGGTCATGCGATTACGGAAGCACCATCATGTGGGCCTAAGGGCTATTTATCATAGAAAATTGGTTGTTTCAAGTGACCACCTGTCTTTTGTGACCACCCTTTGATGGCCCATCCAGTGTCCATTCTGGACAGGTTTGCATATATGTTTTGAACTCCACGCCAAACCATGTCCTAATCCTTTAAACTTAAATTTGTTAAAGAAAATGTTCATTTGCAGACCAGGATAAGATTATTTTTGAAAATTTACCACCGGAAGAACTGGCTCGTTTATCGAGCCAGCCATTCCAGTAGTAAATCTTCAAAATGTCTTTTCTTGGTATGCAAATGGATATTTAACAAGCCGGGTTTTTTGGCCGACTTAAGTGTTAAAGGGTTAACGCTTTAAATTTTAGGAGTTCCAGTGTCACAATTTTAAATGCATAGATCTGTTGAATGGTTGTTTTAAAACCAATTAAACTGGAACCTGTTTATGCCATAGGCACCACCAGCTCCAAATCAAATGTGTTTTAAAATATATACATAACATTTCTTACATCATAAACACGGAAATTAATGGATCAATCCGTCAAGCATGGTCCCATTATTCAATTGGGTAATCCATTTCTAGCTATGTCCCGCCTATTTCTAGCTATGTACCGCCCATTTCTAGCTATGTCTCGCCCATTTCTATATAAGTTCCACCCACTTTTACGAGCCGGTGTTGGAATCCATTTATATACTTTGAATCCGAAATTCCCAGCATTCGGATTTAAAGGTAAGCTGCTGAATATTTTGAAACTAATTTGACTGGGTGCTGTTGGCAGAATATTTATTAAATTGTGCATTCCCCAAAGACATGCAATTCGTACCCGTGATAGACTTGTCTAACTTCATGGCGGAGGCATAATACGTCATAATGATTATGGCATGGGCCTACACATGACGTAATTGATTGTGAGGTCACATACTTGAGTGACAGATCGGATTTCTTCATTGATGTCACTAAAATACTTCGCAATAAAAAGCGATAAAACGGGCTTCGGTCATCGTAAAACTGTATTCAGTTTTGAGTAGTGAAGCCCGTTTTACTTTAACTACAAATATTAACCGAAACCCGTTTTGCACACTTTCCTTATTCATATTTTTTCGTTATTGGTTTGATTGGCGTCTATCGAGTCTTTGATTCCAGGTCCCATTCACGCCATATATAGGCTGGTTTTATTTGCAATCTGTTATTGGTAAGTTCCCCAGTTTTACAAATACTTATACTCCTGGATGGAGAAAGGCAACCAGGAGTGAAGGAGATTGCTTATGTTTCCACCGATTGCTCGTCAGCCACCTGTCTGCCAGTCGAGCTGGATTTGAACCCCGCCCGGCTGATTACCAGTCAGCGCGCCACAGCCAACCCTGTAGTACTTACACGTGATTTTTTAACATTTTATGTAAAGGACAGATGTGTGGTAGGGCCTATATACTATATATATATATATATATATATATATATATATATATATATATATATATATATATATATATATATATATATATATATATATATATATATATATATATATATATATATATATATATATATATATATATATATATATATATATATATATATATATATGTGTGTGTGTGTGTGTGTGTAGTGAATAGATCGAATTGTATGTGCTTGATGACATGTCTTGGAAACAGCCTTTATGAAGAAAGATATTTGAAGCGAAAGTAAAGAAACTGAGAGAAATCTTCACTACTGTCTAAATCAAATCCATGATCACGTCATTATATATATATCCTATAGGCTAATACAAATTAACTGTTAGTCTTTTTGTATAGAATATGAATATCTAATTTACTAAAAGAGCTCATAAACAGGTTAACATATTAAAAACCACCACAGAAACATGTTAGGTTGAATATTGTAGACGTAATTTGTTTGGAAGCGGTTTTTACCTTAGGCAGCAATGGCTTCCGATCAAATTAAGTCCAAAATGTTCAACTTATTTTTTACGTTTTTTACGTTTTAATATTGTTTTGGAAACATTTTTAGTTATTACTGAGCTGTACTTTATCGTCTTTAAATGCGATCGAGACAAATGCATAGCAACGACATCCAAGGCCGTGTTCACATTCGATTAGCTATAGGAAGTCCAATCGATCACAAATTTTCGTTTAATGGTGTAAGTATTTACGCCTACACAAGTTATGACAAGTAAAACAATATTTTCGAGGCGGGACTTAGATCAGGAAAGTGAATCCATGAGTTAGTCAGAAGGTGGTCAGTTGCTGGTAAGTAGTTTGTTAGTACCTCGTTTTTCCGTCTCTATTAACAAACAGATGTCACACAAAATACCATCTATAGCAAGAAGATAATGGTAGACAGAAATGGGTGACAGCCTGTATTATATGTATTTTATATACAAGTTTGATTAGTTTTCATTGATCATTATTTACATGATTATACATTAGTTCTAGTGCATTAACCCTTTCGCACTCAAGCCGGCTAAAAATGGGTTCTGCAGTGCTCTTGAGAAATGCATATTTGCAGGCTAACATAATGTTATTTTGAAATTCTATCACTGAAATGACTGACTCGATAATCGAACCAGTCATTCCAATGATACATTAAAAAACCTTCTTTTGGTCTGCAAATGGCCATTTTTATGAGAAAACTGAAAAATTGATGAAAAGATTTGAGAGGTAAAGGGTTAATGCTAGATGTCTAGGCATGCGTATCGTATCTTCGGGACATTTTGATAAAACATTCTACACAATTCAAAGACTGGACACCGCAAGCCAGCCTGCTATTTGCGCGTAGCCTGGTTACCTGGCTCATTTATCGTTCACCACCACACCACACACACACCCCCACACACACACCCACCCCAACCCACCCCACCCACACCCACACCCCACTTACACTCACCCACCAATAAACGAGTCCGGGTTGCAGGGAACCTGGTTACTTTGCATAGAAATGATTAGAAAGCATTCACGTGCCACGAAATACCCCATTAGACTATGATGATTTTGTTAACCACCACCCCACTCCCACCCGCGCAAAATCCAAATACAGTAAACTCTGTTTAAAAAGTTACCATATACTCCATCAAAAGATTATCATTAAAAACAAGTGGTCGCTTAACATAGCCTAATTCATTTTGATTGGGTACAACATTCGCGGGTGTAATGATTGTGGTTGAATGGATGAATCCAGTTTCAGCTATGCCATCCCATCTCTAGCTAAGATCCGCCCACATTTCATACGTGTTGGGATCAACTGATCCCTGAACTAGCTGACTATCAATTTCCAGAAAACTATATACCGGTAAGTTGTTGAATATTTTGAAACTAATTTGATTGGAATCTAAATATTCATAATTGTTGTCCTAGAATAGCAAGTTATTAATAACATTATGGGCATAATACCGTGTTAAATTAGGATGTCAATTAATATTGAAGCGACGTTCACAATAGATTGAAGGAAATTTCAATTTCCCTTTCTCCGAGATCTAACAATACTCACCATTCTATTACTTCTGATACAAGCTATCTTGGATAGCTAGCCCTAGGACTCTAGACATAGTAAGCTTTACCGGCTCCTGGAACCGGGTACCCGGTACCCAACAACCGAGTACCCGTCTGCCATGAGGCTCATATTGTTTGCATAGCCACAAAACAAGAGATACCCATGGCTTGCCTCCGTGGGGCTGTGAGGCAGGATCCGTTATAGAATGGTGAGTATTGTTAGATCTCGGAGAAAGGGAAATTGAAATTTCCTTCATTCCCCTTCGATCAATACTCACCATTCTATTACTTTTGATATACACCAGATTTAAACAGTAACCCGGTGGGAAGGGGCAAGCCATCAATTGCTACTTTTGCCCCTTGGAGAAAGAGCTTGGACTTAAACTTGACAAATGGAGACCTAAAAGCACCATCAAGTTAAAGGGACCGAATCACATTCGCATCACCGCATCCCCCACCCATTTTTCTCCAAAGAAAAAGGGAGAGAACTCACGAACATGCATCTCGCCTGAAACACAAATATGCTAAGAGGGTTAACTGCTCTTTCCATATATCAGCCTGGGAATGAGCATGAATATATAAGATGAATGAACATGATATATACACATAATATAAAAAAACTCTCAATCTTGAATTACCTCATCATATTTGGATTCCAGACGTGGAGCCTTCAACCAATCACTTGTCCGGCCATCAGTGACACAATCTGGTTGACATCCTCTCGCTTGACCATGTCTGCATCTTAATTCTTGCTTACAAATGCCAAAAAATGGAGAAGAGCAGTGTGGCCGTTTAACTATCATTTCAAAACAGCTAAAGCGAGTGGATTGGCGGAGTCTGACACATCCCTCATATAGTAATCCGTGAAAGAGGACTCACAGTGCCAGTGTGCAACAGCCATGATGTCCTCTAATGGAACACCATTGTAAAGGGCTGTCGAGGCGGCTATTCCTCTAACATCGTGTGCCCTTGCGCATTGCTGCTGGCGCCCAGTTGCAATCTCATGGGTAGTTTGAATGCATTTGACTACCCAACGAGAATGACTACCGGTTGTCTCGGTCGGAGATTGCTCATCCGTTCACCATCACATTTAACTGGACCACCTCTGGACTATCCCTGTTGGGGAGACAAGGGATAACTGATGCCAAAGCTGACTGGTATCCAGCAATTGTGACAGGAGATAGTCCTGAAAAGAACAGCTCACAGAGAAAGTCTGCTATTTGCTGAATAGTGGATTGAAAGGTATCAATACCCTTTCCTTCACACCAGTCTGCAAATTTGTTAACCTTGTTGTTATATGACTTGAAGGTTGACCTCCTTCTCGCAGCTGCGATGAATTTCGCAGCTTTTCGAGAAAAATCTTCTGACATGGAACGTTGTTTGATAACATCCATGCAGTCAATTTGAACATTTTGGGACGCTCGTGTGGGAAGCGTCCCTTGGCCTGGAAGATTATGTTCAGAATCTCGGGTAACTGCACTGGATTGTCCACCAGCAGATCTAGAAGATCCGTGAACCATGACCTGCTGGGCCAAAATGGTGCTATTAGCAGGACCAAGCACGGTTCATCTCTGATCTCCACCAATATCTTCGACAGAAGAATGGTGGGTGGGTACGCGTAAAGTGCATCCCTCTCCAGCTTATCGTCAGAGCGTCTGTATCGACGGTATTTGGATCTGGAATCGGCGAGACATAAGTCATGATTTGAGCATTTCCCTTTGTGGTGAACAAGTCCACGTTGGGTTCTCCCCAATGCTCGAAGATCCTGTGAAGAACTGGAGGGTTGAGAGACCATTCTGTTGGCAGAATTCTCTGTCTCCGAGACAAAGCATCCGCCAGAATGTTCAATCGCCCAGGAATGTGAGCTGCTTTCAAAACAACCGAGTAATTCCTGCACTATTGAATCAAGTGCCACACTTTCCATACATAGTGTGGATGACTTGGTCCCGCCTTGGCGATTTATGTATGATACTACTATCGAGTTGTCTGACCGTATCAATATCGCCTTGCCCATGACTTTTGGAAGAAACTTTTACAATGCCAGTTCCACTGCCATCATTTCCAACAGATTGATATGCAGCTGGCTCTCTTGGAGAGTCCATGTGCCCGAGACCTGGTGTTCTCCCAGGCAGCCCCCCCCCCCCCCATCCATCCAGCGATGCATCCGTGTACACGGACAGCTCGTGGTGGGGTAGGTGCAGCGAAACTCTTACTAAGAGATTCTGACGGTTTTTCCACCATACAAGGACCACTCTGGTGAAAAGCCGTGGAGCTGGCGACAGGCCAAATGGGAGGACTACAAACTCCCACACCTGATTCTGAAATGCAAATCTCAGAAACCTGTGACAACTCCCGTTCATTGGAATGTGGAAATATGCATCTTTCAGATCGATAGATACACACCACATTCTCTTCCTCAATCCTACCATTACCGACCTCGGAGTTTCCATCTGAAACCGAGGCATATGAATAAATCAATTTATTGGCCTGAGATTGAGAACGGGTCTCCACCCACCCCCCACCCCCGTGCTCTTGGGAACAAGGAACATGTTTGAATAGAAGCCTGGAATGTTCTGGTTTGCTGGTTTTATTGCTCCCTTCAGAAGCAAACCTGACACTCCGTTTTGAATGGCTTCTAACTTTTCTGTCTCCCTTGTTACGGGAGTCCAGACTGGTGCCAAAGACAGATTTTGTGGTGGAAAATCCCACCACTCCGGCATGTACCCCTGGGATAACCATCCTAGGACCAGACTGCCTGACGGCACACCTCGCCAAGCCTCGACGAAACGCATGAGCCTTCCACCCACTATAGACGCATTGACACCGAATGTGGGTGTCTGGCTCGCGATCCGCTCCCCCCTCCCCTCCCCCTCCCTTGATGAGAGAGAGAGAGAGAGAGAGAACCATTTCGGTCTTGGCTTGACCAGTCTAACTGGCACCGCTGTTCCTGTCACACATGTGCGGTCCAGACAGATATGAAGGGAGCCCTCGTACCATCAGGTATGATCCGCTCCCTTCTTTCCGCCCTTTGAGGACTTACCATTCCCCTTCCTCTTCCCGCCTCTCGGGCAGTCAGTGGCAACATTGGGATGGGTAGGAGCCTCCACCACCTTCTTGGCCTTCTTCACCAGAGGCGGCTGAGAAGACCCAGTAGAAGCAGAAGCAGCACTAGGCTGAGCTTTCGCCTTGCTTTTATGCTTCTTCTGCTTCTTAGAATGTTGCCCGGTTAGCGGCTTAGCTACAGCTCCTAGTGCGTGCGCCTATCGCACTAGTTCCAGCTGCAGATTCACCACTAACCGATTCTGTGCGATACTGTCTGTGTCTTCTAAGATGGCCCACGCTTAGCCACCAAAGATGCTAGGGTCAGTAAGGGGCGTCCCAAGAAGACGCTCCCTAACAGCAGTAGCCGGACGCATATGGTCAAGGACCATCTGCTCCTAGCCTTTGTCACTCGCACCTGCACCATTGCCAATGCGTCCATGGACAGCACCAGGCCGTCATTCACACACGATAGCGCCCAGCTGGCACAGGGTGGCCTGCCTCCGCTTCAGCCCACACCGACTGAAGAAGACGATAAGAATGATTGACAGCACTCATTGCTGCCCTCACCCCCTAATCGCATAGGGACAGGACTTCATCATGGTGCACCTGTAACTTGTCCACCAGCGCCGAGGCGGGGGCCACCCGCCCCAGCACTCTGGACTCCCAGTCCCCAGTGATCATCCTCAGTGACCGCTGGTACAACACCATATTTGTCATATTCCCCTCGTGGGATACTACATCTCGCCCGCACCTCTCTGGAGGCCGCAGGGAGCTGGCCCTTGGTCAGGAGCTGCTTGCTATAAATAGCATCAAACAACTCCATAAACCTTGGATCCAGTCCAATAGACTGGATCCGGGCTGTGGGCAAGATCCCCGTCCTAATCGATGCCACCAATGGACGGGTGCATCCTCTTCGGCCGTGGTCAAAACCACAGACGGGTCCACCCTGGCCAGCCAAGCCAGAGCCTCCGACCAGTCTGTCTCCAAAGAGGACACTCCCATGAACACGTCACCCATTGACGTGCTCAGGGCCCTACCAGAAATGGCCTCCCGGCTAGGAGCTCCGGTACTGTACGGTTCCGCCGCCACCCCATGGAAAACACCAGTCCATGGATTAGGCCCGCACTGAAAACCAACGGCACCCCATGCCTGACCACTGGACCAGGCGAGATAGGTGTATACCACGCCTGGCCAGCCACAACCGTCACTGTGTCGGTTGGCAGCAAACCAACCAGCACGGGACTGGTGCCCGGTACCGGAGTGGCCTCAACCACGGGCGGAGCCGCTGTCCTTGCTTGCGCCAAGCCAGACAGATGGAGGGCAGTTCCATCCAGGATGAAATCGACCTCCATGCTCTCCACCTGCGGTATCTCAGACCGGAGCAATCTCTCCTCCTCTGCCTCCTCGTCTTCAGACTCCGGAGATCATATCGGACGACCACACTGCACAAATGTTACACCTATTATCAAGATTACAATTTGTACATCTAAAGCAGACATGGTTCTTGAACACAACCCTCACAAACTTATGGCACTCGTCACATGATGGCGGGGCTGGCTTGGCCTATAAATAAGCACACACCTACAATAAGCAAGCGGAATGAAACAGGAATGGAAGGCAGACAAATAATTTTCAAATAATTTGACCATAAATCAATGTAAACCCTCCAGCACCCCACCCCGCAACATTACAGCAAAGATCACACTGATTATGATGACAAGAACGAAGCGGGCAAGATACACCCATATACTGATCCTGAAGTATGTATAAACGGAACCAGGAACCATATCGCATAGCATTCGGGGTATATTTACTAATCAATATAAATTATATTCCTAACGAAGGCCACAACGATATGTGAAGAAACAACAAAATGTAAACAAACTGCTGTAGAACACGGTAAAACCGCAGACCACACATCTTAATCAAGAATTTTGAAAACACCGATCATTGCAAACAGATCGTGATAACACGCAAAACTTGAAAATTCCAAAGTTTTTCTGGTACCAATACAGTACGCAGCACCCAGAATCAGATGTGCGAATTAATGAAACATTTTCTTCACATAAAAAATCCGAGACAACTCTGGGGTGACGTCACCCGCTCGGATCATACGGAGAACGACGGCAGCCGATTTTCGTGTTAAAACACAATATAGCCAACACCTTATTTCGTATCTGCCGATCGCCTGATGGGGTTAAAGAAAGGCGACCAAGCTGGCATATTTCGTTGTTAACACACGTCCCAGACTCGGGGTCAGAAATTGGAATATGCGACACAGACGAAATTTTGAAGACTTAAGTCTTTTAACTACGGAATAACATGGAATTATACAACCTGGATATCATCGGCGCCTTACATGGTAATCCAAATACTCCTTAGAGAGCGAACACAAAGCTTTCACAATCACAGAAAAAATGACTTAGAAAACTTTAAGAAAATCCAAGACACTTCCAACTGCAAAAAGCATGTAGCTCTTGTTGCTATGCAAACAAGAATGAGCTTCATGGCAAACGGGTACTCGGTTGTTGGGAGCCGGGTACCCGTTTCCAGGAGGCGGTAAAGCTTACTAAGTCTAGAGTCCTAGGGCCAGCTATCCAAGATAGCTTGTATCAGACGTAATAGAATGGTGAGTATTGATCGAAGGAGAAGAATATTTATAAGCTCCAAGTAGTTTCAATGACTTTCATACGATCATATAAGGACACATCTATTTTGTTTGCTGCTTCAATATTTTATCACCCGATTATGACAAGATAGTTTGACCATTATATCACCAACAACTTTCCTGTCGAAAGCCAATGCAACAAATGGTATTCGGGCAATACAAACCGACGCAAGAAGATAATCTCATCATTGGGTATATATTTATCTCACTTTATGCTCTGAATTTCAGGTTCGACCTGGTTTTCTGAATCGTGTTTGCATATTTTAGCCTTGCTTGTGTCAATATCTGGCGTTTTAAATATATTTTTGGCTTTATCAAGATAATGCAGTTTTAGAAATAATTGTCATAGCACTAAATCACTATATTCTTTATGTATATTGGTCTAGATGTATGCATATAAAATAACAATACAATAGAATAATAACTTAAGTATTACTTGCACCATAGGCTATAGATATTGCTGCAGTTCTGCTATTCTGCATCGTACTAACATACGCCCACTCACATAGCTACGCCGTTCGAGGATACGGGATCAGAGTGGGAGGGTGAGGATCGTGCAATAGGACGATGGCTATTCTGGTGCCTAGTGAACCATAAAGGTGTTAGTTGGTCGGTCGTAAAAGCTGCCATCTACGGCCACCTAATAGACACATTCTGTCTTAACCATGTATTTAGAAATACGAAAAATAATACTTAATGTAAGAAATCATGCTATTGAATATCTTGAAAGTAATTTGACTGTAAGCTGCTGCTGCCCATGGTAGCAACAGAATTAGTTTCAAAATATTCAACAGCTAACGCGTATGATTGTCTTAATATTTAGAGTAAGGGACTTCGGGTTCCATATGGTTAATTCAAGTGGCTTACTATTAGATCTGTGTTTCGTGGTCATATGTCTACTAAGGTGGTGGTCGCAAAGAATTGGTTTTACGACCGACCAAGAAGCGCCTATATGGTTCACTAGGCCCATGGTTTGTCGGACACCTTGTTTATAGGCAACATTTATTTTGTCTTCGCATTCATAAATCTAGTGAACTGGCATCTTGCATTAAGGATTCAATCTGTCACTCACTATTCGACGTCATAATCAAACACGTCGCGCGCTAGCTGACAGATCAGGATTACGCATAGCCCCATCGAGAGAATCGAAACGTATGACACGAGATGCATATCTTTAATGAATTTACAATTTAATAAACAATGTGTTGGAAGTTTAGAAACTAATTTGATTGGGAGCTGTTTCTGCCATATTCCTCCGCTTACCTGTAGAGTTACCTTGAAATTTAGATTATGGGAATTCAGGTTTTAAAGTAATTTCAACATGTGTAAAAAGTGGACAGAGCTTTTCAAATTGGGCGGGGCATAGCTAGAAATGGAGCCATCTATTAGTTGTCTGATCCAAGACAATGCAACAAGAAATATGTTACCGTGCTGCCACTTTAACGCGAAAAAATAAACTTCGTTTAAACCAAAACAATGGAGGAATTCGGTTTTAGCTATGCCCTGCCCATCTCTAGCTAAGCTCCACAAACGCTTTGCTCATGTTGGGATCGATCGAGTCCTGCACTCGCTGAATCTTAATTAACAGAAACTATACAGGTAAGCTGTTGAATTTTTTGAAACTAATTCTACCCGGTGCTGTTGCTGCCAGCGCCCAGTCAAATGAGTTGCAAAATATTCAACAGAATGTTTATCAAATAGTACAGACATAAAACTCGTACAACTTGACGGACTATTAAGCATTTATGACGGACTAAGATATGCCATTCATGGCGTAATTGATTATGAAGTCAGCCTACATGTGATGTTGTTGACATGACGTCATATGATTGATCGATAAACTGGATTCATCGATTTAATCGCAGATTTCATTGCACATTGATTAAAACACAAATCTTGAGATTTACGTCAATATTGCAAATCTTACGATTATCTTCTGAGCACAAACAATTAAGTAACATGGTCGAAATAAGCTGTACGTTGGAAAAGATGACGTACTATTGTACGGTTGGGTATAAAATGCGAGCCAAATCAGGGAAATCGGTAGTAAAAGAAGTTTGAGGCCGAATATCTCCATAACTTCTCGGTCGATTGTCAGCAGATTTGCTGTGCATATGTGACAATCACTTGTAAATATGATGCCCTAAAGGAATTTTGAATATGCACAGTGAGCTATGAGCAATGCCCTGCTGACCACGGCCACCTCATAGCGAGCCAGCGGTCTTTGTAAGCGTGTTTTCCAACTTCAGGTAATATATCTCCAAAATTAGACGGTCGCCAGTAATGAAATTTACTGTGCAGATGTGAAGTCCAATTATGAGTTGGAACATATGCAAATTATTAAATTATGCCCACCCACTCCGGAGAAATCCCCTGCTGACCACGACAACCCTTCTAACGAAATTTTAGAGGCCTTTAAGGAATTTTAAAGAAAAATATATAAATAACTACATGGTCGCAAGTAACATAATTTACTATGCAAATGTAACATTAATCAGCGAATATAGAAATGTAAAGATTATTAAATTCGAACCCGTGGTTGACGAGTAGCAGCTCGCTGACCACGGCCACCCCATAGCGAAAATCCGAAAAAATTAGTTATAGCTATCGAATTTGACATCGGCAATCGACACACGACTACTCAAGAACTATCGTTAAAGACGTTAATAAATTAATCACAGACGGTGTTCGGCTTAGTTGCGCTGTCAACGCACGCGACTAATCAACGTGTATATGATATGATGAGGTTAGATCACTATTCGTCTCAGTCCGGCCAGCCAAAGGAACCGGTACGCACTATAAAAGAAATATGCTCGCGCAAAATTACGGATGATGAGTCTTCACGCCCGAGTAATGAATTCATCCGAGCCAAATTCTGGAAGAGGTAGTGTTTTAAATCTGAGAATATGAATGTAGATCATCACTTTTATCCCGGATTAAAACAGCTATGGTTAACATTCACATCAAATAGTTGTGTGTGAGTTCGAGATTGGGTGAGTGATTAAAATTTATACATCAACTGAACAATATATAACATGCCTGACGAATTCCATATCCTTATATATCCATACCTCAAGTATTGGAAATTATAATCTTTTCAGCGTTTCCGAAAGATACTGTACCGAGAAAAACGACTAGAAATATTAAACGAACGGATTCAGTGCTTACTATTGAATTGCACACGTCAAGGTTGCGACCGCCCAGGCTCATATCAAAACATGATTGGATGCGAAAAGATTGGAAAATCGAAGTGTACGGTTGCAAGGTATCACGTGAGTTGTGTAGACCTTACCACACAGAAAAATTTAGGAAAATGTTACTGCCCTAAACATTAACACTTTCAACCTTACTGATTATGGTATTACGGTTGATGAAATATTCTGCGAAATATTTTGAAACTAATTTGACTGTAAAGCATGGCTGCCTGTCTCTCATGAAAATTCGTTTCAAAATCTTCAACAGTTTTTACGTATGCCTATCTATAGACTATGTAGCGATATTTTATGAGTGCATATTAAGCACATACAAATTGATCTGTTAGGATTCGAGCACGCGCATGCATTCACAGCGGTGTCGCGAGAGTACGTCTGTGCACATCATAGATACAGATGTACGCATGCAACATCGCAATCTACATAGTGGTAGCCATAAAGTCAGCTGTCACCTTTTTCTTGAGCAGTCTTGTGTTTATTGTCCAGATTTTATGGAGTCGGTTGGCCGATGTCAAATTCGATAGCTATAACTATCTTGCCCTGTAGGTGGGGCTTAGAATACACCTTCCGTATCCTCTGTGTGTCGTAAGACGGAGGTTCCAGGCCGCCCGGCGCATTCTAATAAACCATGGATCCACGCACTTAACGCTTATGATCATGTCGAAAGTCACTTACAGGACTGGCGGTATGATCAGCGAACGAAAAGAAGAAGAAGAAGAAGAGGAAGAAGAAGACTATTTTCGTTTTTCAAGGATTTTCGCTAGGGATGGCCGTGGTCAACAGGCTGCGACTCGTCAACCACTGGTCTGAATTTGATAATTTTTAGATCGCTATATTTACAGATGAATGTTACATTTGCGTGGTAAATTCCGTTACTTGCGATCATGTAGTATTTATATATCCTTCTTCAAATTTGCGTAAAGGCCTCTAAAACGGCAAAAAATCGCATATTTCGCTAGAAGGGTGGTTGTGGTCAGCAGACGATTTCTCCGGAGTGGGAGGGTATAATTTAATAATTTTCACATGTTCTAAAGCATAATTGGACCTCACACTTGCACAGTAAATTTCATTACTGGCGATCATCTAGTTTTGGAGATATCTTACATGAAGTTGGAAAACACGCTTACAAAGACCGCTGGCTCGCTATGAGGTGGCCGTGGTCAGCAGGGCATTACTCATAACTCAATGGGCATATTGAAAATCCTTTTAAGACGTCATATTTAGGAGTCATTGTCACATTTGCACAGCAAATTTGGTGACAATCGGCCCAGCGGTTATGGAGATATTCTGCCTCAAACCTTTTCACTACCGCTTTTCGCGATCTGGCTCGCATTTTATACCCAACCCTAGGGTACTACGAAACGTCTTCCATAGTCGCTATATACAATTCTGCTCCCTTAACACTTTACCATTAAATTTTTTCAAGAAAATTTTAATCTTCACATAGAAAATGTCCATTTGCAGACCAAGAGATTTTTTTTTTAATTTTATCACTGAAATTACTGGTTTCGGTTATCGAGTCAGTCATTCCAGTGATAAATTTTCAAAAATAGTCTTCTCTTGGTCTGCAAATGGTCATTTCTCAAAACCACTACGGAGGCCGTTTTCGGCTGATATGAGTGTTAAAAGGTTAATGACATCAATGAAGAAGAATATAGTATATAGAGATTGTACCAAACATATTTGAGGTAGTAATTGGCGAATGACTCCGTCACTGGACAGAGCAATCTTATATCTAGACAATTGTTAAGGGTTGACTCATGCTTGTAGTTTCATCAGGTGGTAATTGCTCAACAGTTTCCGTTTCTATCTCGTCAGGTGATAAGTCGATCAATAAGTCAACATGACTGCTAGCATCTGCTATGATTACGCTTAGGCTTTTACTCAAAGCAAATGAACTGTTTCCAGGTATAGATTCGTTATTTATATTTTCCAGATTAGCCGATTCATCATTCTCATTGCCGTCAGTGTTTTCTTGGGCGTTACAATTTCCGTTGCCCGCTTCTGATGTTGGGGGTTCTGTGCTTAGTCGTAGATCTGCGATGTCCCAGTTTTTCCAGTAAGCTTCATTAATCTCATTGAAAAGATATTTGAAACTAAATGAGCTCAAGGTAAGCGACTGTTTCTTAGCAAAGATGAAGTTTCTGAGCAGAAATGGAAGAAGCCCACCGGCTACAGTGGCGAGCATTTGGTTGGTTCCAGATAAGCTATAGGCATCACCAAATACCATAACAACAACAAGCACGAAGCCAAGAAATGCAACTAATGTAAGAAAACTACGCGTTGCGTGTAACAAGCTAAGGTAGATAGGTCCGGGACAGCCTGCCACGGTTGTGCCACAAAATTCTTCAAAGAACTTCAATGAAACAAATGGATTATCATTGCTATCAAGCATCAGGAGAGGCTGTCGTATACACCAACGTGGAAGGGGATGCTCGTGGTTTAATACTGGGATATCTACTTCCTCTTCGGGGTATACCTTTACAAAAAATGCCATGTTCACCTGATCGGCTGGTGATTTGGCAGCAACCTCCTCCAGATTATCAACACGACCCATGCATTCATCAATAATTTTGACTCCTAGGGCTTCGTATGTGTCGTGGACACTCTGGAAACAGTCGTGCATATACAACCAGAGAAGGAAGATAAGAGAAACAAAGCGCATTGCTGTACCCGCATTTACAATAATTCCCATTAGTGTGTATGCACCGATTTCAACAAAGAACCCTACACATTCCACGAGAATAATTGTTGTAGCGTAAATTGTGGCAACAGTCATGAGTAAAATGATAAATTGAATTATTAGTTCTTTCAAGAAGAACTTATTTTTTAAACGCTGGTTCTTTTTCCCCTGTGCCCCAGGCAAAAAGTCTGCCATTCCCATGTCACCGCGAGTCTTTTCAAACTGGTTGTCTAATTTATGGACAGTTATCGCCATGTTCTGCTGACCCCTGCGCGCAAAGAGCTCATTGACAATTGCAAAGAAACTAACAATCACACGTACAGTCAAACGAATCGAGGGAACAAAATAAAATGTACCCACAATGAGCACGAATGGCACAGTAACAACCCAGTATGGAATGCCAATAATCAACCCGAACATACCAAATCTGTCCAGGGGGTATAAGATGAGTGTAGCACCTTTTCGAATCTTCTCAGTGTACTGAACATTGCGCATATCACGTAGTGATTGTCTTAAAACAAAGCTGAAGCGTTGTCGCAGACTCTTTGTGAGTAATCGAACTCCAGCACTCTCTATTGCAAATATAACATATATCATGATGAAGAGTGCATGAAGTGGTGATAGGTGTTGGACAATATTTCCATTGAAGAACATTGTTAGGTCACGTGCCTCTAAGGCTAATTTTCTTCTAATCATCTCCTCGTGCTCATTGTCATAATATACTACCAGTCGAATATAGAAAGGCAAAGGCATGGCGATAAGAATAAGGAGACGGACGAAAATTTGCAGAAATTCCAACCAAGTCACTTTGGAACAGCATTCTGGCATACAGCGGCCAAAGACAGATGCTTTGCAACATGTTGTTAGTGGCACATTTCTTCGAACACGACATCGCACAAAGTTGTTGTAGAGGAATGTGAACAGACCAACTTGTACACTTGTCTTCGATATCAAGCGCTTTCTTTGTAAATGTAGACAAAGTTCATTAACTGTTAGTGTCACTTGTTTGTCTCGTGGCATCTTCGATTCATCATCTATTAGTGCAGAGAATTCTGGCCACATGCCTATATCCTTTCGCCGTATTAGTGTCTCATGGGGAATTTGTTCAAAGTTCTTCTTCTCAGTCGCCATTACAGTAATCGAGGTGGGTTTGTCCAATTTAACAAAGTACTTATCTAGTATGTACTTTGGTCTGGATAGTGAAACGGGCAAGAAAAATGGAAAGAATAGGAATAAGATTATTTTAAGCATAGTCAACAACCCTACGAGTATATAGATCCAGTAGTCGCGTGTCAAATCAATGCATATCTTTGAGTCATTATCTTCGTTTCTTCTACAGCATTCATAAATAAACCGACCATAGCCATTCTGATCTCTCACCTCCTGTACACAAACATATTCATGATCAGACAAACTTCCACCACCATCTGAAGCAGGTTTAAAGTCTGTGAGCATTAGCTCTCGCAGCATGTGTATTCGGTCATCGAAGGGCAGCATCTGGAAACAACCCTCTGGTTCATCTGCTAGACTGACATTCATAGAACCGACACTCATTGACAGAAACCCTAACGAGAGCACGCCATAATAGAATGGTAACATGAGTAATGCCTGACCATGGCGACCTGTACTTCGTACCCAATGCCACGGCTCAAAGTACTTGTACGTTGTGTCCAATAATGGATTGTCCTTAGTCCAATTTATATAATTAGGGAATGATAGTTCTATTTTAATTAGCCTTGAGCGTCTTTCGAGTAACAACACCAAATCCTCCCTAGCCTCCTCGTACATTGGAAAGATGGCACAACCGGAGTGATTTCCACTTGATTTGATGACGTGCACGTCCTCTCTATCCAATAACCCCTCTATTGGTGTACTCAACATAGTTATTGCCACAATTAGCACAGTTACCTGCAGCATAAGGTAGGAATTATTCAGACACATTGTCGTTGCTGGTCGTCACTCGCACTGCACAATTCTAGAATGGTGTATACTTATGTAATCTAATAACTGAATGTCATCAATCTTCAACACTATACTATTAGGTAATTCCGGTGCAGTTGTCACAATCGCTCGATATTAACAGATCAATAGTAGGCCAGTACTGGAATTACGGTTGCGAAGCGTACTTGACATGAAATATTCAATGGCAATGTTTCCATATAGGCGTTGCTTCTCAATTAGGTAGGATTTCTAGATTGCCCTAATGGTTTATTATCACGATATAATAACAATAATATGCCTACGTAGGCCCTATATGAGATTAATTAATGGATGAATCCACTTTTACCTATGCCCCACCCATCGCTAACTAAAGCTCCACCCATGTTTTGCATGTGTTGTGATCGATTTAGATACTTTGAATTCTCAATTCCCAGAACACCAATTTCATGGTAATTATAGGGGCCTACAGCTAACATGCTGGATTTTTTGAAAATAATTTGACTGGAGATTATTGTTACCTATGGTAGCAACGGCGCCCAATTAAATTAGTTTCCGAATATTCAACAGAATGTTTATTAAATAGTAGGCCTAAAGACATTCAATTCGTACAACTGACGGACTATTACAGCTCCATGACGGAGTATGATTGTAACGTAATTGGTCAAGACGTCGTATACTTGACTGACAGATCGGATTCATCCATTAATTAATCTAAACAGCGATTTTGTCACGTGCTTCATATAGTTAAAGACCCGAATTCACATCTAGTTTCTGCATTATTATATCTAATATCAGAACATTGAAACGCGCTTAGGCTTAGTAGAAACATGCATCCGACTGTTCACGGCACAACTAGCTAACCTACAATGCACACGATCAATATATACGCGGATGTCATAACGCATACGTAATCATGCCATAAATCATTAAAAAGTAATTGTATATATTTAATAATCCATAACAAAGCTTTACAGTATACGTCAACGCGGATTAATCAACCCCGCTCGAGACCTATATATTAATAATATAATCTTATTGCACAAACCATTAAAATGGCTTAACTCTATATAGCCATTGTTTGAGCAATTTGTTGAAAAACTTAAACAACGGGCTATGCCGCTATGATATGATAGCTAAAGCATTTTTACAAGGTGGTGTTGACGTATCAATTCCGAACTTTATAAAAAGGTTCTTAGCCCAAGACAAGTTGGCGCATCCTGTCCTGCGTAATGTCCAAAGCTGTTGAACATAAGCAGTATTATTCAGCGTAATTTTTCTTACATCCCAAAGAACTTGGCATTTCTAACGTGAAATCGAATATAAAAGATAACTGTAGACGTTATGACAGCCACATAATAAACATAAGTTGGCGTTTAGAATTAAACTGCCATCGCAGGTGTACGCTAACAAACATCCTAACCCGGAATTATACGTTTATAAATGATCTCGTCCTCCTGAGGGACAATTATATTATACGTTTATATAAGCTAGAACGTTAGATCGTAGCGCTTTACATCACAGTATTCCGATGTTATACAGTACAGATCGGAAATAAGGTGGAGTTAAAAAACCCCAGAAACAAGTTAGTTACTAAGAGATGTCCTGTTGAATGTTTCAAACATAATTGGATTGAAAGACATTGCTGCCAATATGGCCGCAATGTCTTCCAATCCAATCACTTTCACAATATTCAACAGTAGGGCCTATGTTCTTCATGTTGGAAACAAATTAAGGTAATTCCGAGCTGTACTGTAGCTGCGCATAGGCCCACAAAAGACTCAATCCGTGCTCTTTGTCATAAACGGAGCACTAGAATACCCTTCACTGATCATATTTACTGCAGAATTGTAGGTATGAACGCTCACTGTTACGGTATACGTGACTATGTTCCGGCTAAATGTTTGATGTTGGGTGGATAATTTTCAAAAACTGTTGCTGTAAGGGTTTGCTTCACTATAGGTCCAGGGAGACCGACCATATTCTTAATACGTTCTCAATGCAAGAGTAAGCCCACACACCCATCTTGAACATACAGTAAGACCTCATTCGAGTTTAAAATGTCCTCTCACCGCCCTGCCACTTGTATACTTAAACAGTTCGGATTGATTTAAACAATTTAATTATCGAGTGAAAATCGAATTTTTATATTAGCTAATTATAACGAGGTAACTATAATTAAGGTTACACACTCACACCTGTGTGATATTGTATGTCAACGAATGTGTACATTTACCTCTGTACAAGTCACAGTAGCGCACAGGTAGGCCTATGACACCGCCTCCAATATGGTCTTACACTATTTGTGTAGGCCGCAATGTGTACACGCGATGCACGACTAGTTTCTGTACATTATATTAAACCATTAAGACTTTTTAAAGGGTATATGATTTTTATACTGACATACGTTCACGCGAGGGTTTTATGCAAAAATATTATCCCGCGACTTAACATTTTACTTTTGAAAACTATCTTTTTCATTATTACACAGATTTCGACTTTTGAAAAGGGATTTATGGGTGAACTGGGAAAACTGTTGCTGGGTGTCACAACAACAGGATAAAATACGCGAACGCAACAGCACCCTTCAAACAAGTGGTTTCCTGGGCATTTATTGAGCTGCATTTTCGGTACGACTGTAGCCACATAATGGTTAATATTTGTCCGTCACGGATGATGGAGCGCGATAATACTAATATATACCGACCTATAAGACAACCACGTCTAGGTTATGTTAATATATATAAATCCTATGTCACGGTAACGCGATTATTATTATTGATGTTGTGCACTGCTCCGTGAAGGAATATAATTCTACTCTATATACAGTACGGACAGATCAGTAACCTTACCGGACACCTTAGGTGGTGTAATCAAAGGCTGGTCCTGGTAGACTATATCACATAATATGTCCATCTTGTTGCCCCAAAAGGAGATGGTCGCTACATACAAGATTGGCGGTGCTTATTACCATTAACTAATGTCGAGTGCTTATGGGATTTATTCAAACGTCGCCGGGATTAACCTTATAGGATAGAAATTGTTTAACAGGAAAATAAACAGCATTAGAACGAGGGTAATCGAAGCCACTCAGCCCCATCATTTATTAATTTATTTAAATCATACGAGTACCTGTAGGGCAACTGGGCAATCCAGACATTTTGAATAACAAGTTGAACGCTTCATGATATGCGCGTGCATGCATGAGACCCTCATAGTCAATATATTACACAAGTGAGACGCGACAACTGCGTCGAAATGGAAAAAAATCGACCGACGGACAAACTAACTTATTGCGTGCCTGCTCCACGGGCACGCTTCTATTTATTGCTGTCTAGAATTGCTTATAGGCGCGGCCATTTCGCGCAGGGGGTTGTGGGGCTGTGTCTCGCGAGATCTCCATCGATACGAGATCTAATAATTCTCGGCGCGAAGACACGGCTCTATTTTTAGATTGCTGGGTATCTCATAATTATAATCTTCATGCGTGTGATTCATGGCGGGTTCTCTTATTTGTTCTGGTCCAACTGTAATAGAGTTTGCGCGGCGATGACCGCTTAATTCTTTTAATAAACAGCCAACAGACCTCCAAATAACTTCTCTAAATAAGTACTCTTCTTTTGCTGGAGGACTTAGTACAAAACATGTTTATTATTCCTTCTGCAGATGAAAGTACTCAAGCACACGCCCACTCGTGGCATCTCTTATATGTCCACTTTAGCACTCTATCAAACTGACCACAAATGGCTTCTTGCGGTGATCGTGAGAAATGTCCATTTGCATTAGCTACTCGCTGGGGAACTTGTTTTGAAAGTTTACCACTGGAATGACTGGTTGGATAACCGATCCTATAATTCCAGTAGGAAATTGCAAAAGAAAAACCACAATGGCCTCTTGGACGGCAATTAGACATAGGACATTTTTTATGATAATGGATTTTTCTGATCTGTTTCTGCAGTATATGACATCATAATTATTTAGGTCAGATGTAGCTGGACGTCACAATCAAAATGTGTGATGAATGACGTATCTAGCTCCACCAGGAACATTGAATAGCCAGTCAAGTATGCGAATTGCACATCTTTACTATTTAATCAACATGCTGTTGAATATTTTGAAACCAATTTGACTAGACGCTGTGCGAATTGTATGTCTTTGCTATTTATTCAACAGTCATTTTCTATGATAATGGCTGGGTTCGATCTGTAACTGAAGGATATGACGTCATAATCAATTACGTCATATACAGGCTGATGTCCCAATCCAAAATGTGTAAATGAATGGCGTATCGAGCTCAGTCATGAACATTGAATAGTCCGGCAAGTGTACGAATTGTATGTCTTTACTGTTTAATCAACATCGTGTTGAATATTTTGAAACTAATTTGACCTGGCGTTGTTGTGGCCAGAGGCAGCAAACCTTTAAAAGCACCCAGTCAAATTAGTTTCAAAATAGTCATCAGCTTACCTGTATAGTTACGTTGAAATTGGAAGTCTGGGAATTCATTATTCTGCATATATATATATATATATATATACTGCTACAAGTGCTAGGCCTCAAAGTAGATCTAAGATCTCTGATCTTGGGTCGGGCGCAGGGGTGTAACACTTTATCTGGGTACCAAGCCAGGAATTTGGAGTGAGTGGTCAACCATAGCACTAAACAACTCATCTTTCATGACAGTTAATATTATGAATATCCATCATGGTGCTCGACATGTGAGTTCCCGCCAGGCATTGCAGCACCGCCCCCCCCCCCCAGCCTCGAAGGGGTCCACCCAAGCTACTGGTGGTAAAGTTCGTGGACCTTGGAGAAAAAGGAAG
This sequence comes from Chaetoderma sp. LZ-2023a, assembly GCA_034401795.1. NCBI lineage: Eukaryota > Metazoa > Mollusca > Caudofoveata > Chaetodermatida > Chaetodermatidae > Chaetoderma > Chaetoderma sp. LZ-2023a. The sequence continues at coordinate 62,402,019 of CM067367.1, forward strand.
AAGGTTGTCCAACCTAAAGTACATGTAAGCAAGCCGCTGACTATCATGCAATGGACTGCTGAAGGAGTTTCTAACAAGAAAACGGAGCTTAGCCAAATTCTCAAGGAGAAAGGCGTAGATGTTGCGTGTATACAAGAAACTCATCTGAATGCCAACAGAAGATTCTGTATAAGAGGATTTCAGATCTGACAGGGATGGAAGACATAAAGGAGGAGTCATAACCCTGGTCCGGAATAACCTAAATTCCATTGAAGTTCAGAGAGACATGGACGGACCTGAAATTCTCACAATCAAGATAATTCCAGAGAAACATCCTATCACTGTTGTCAACTATTACTGCCCTAATAATCAACCATTGAATCTCAGAAAAATCCCAGTTCACCCAGATTCAACTATCATTGCTGGTGACCTCAACAGTCATTCTCAGTTATGGGGCTATCATTCTACTGATAGGAGAAGTGAGGACATTGAAAATTGGATGGATGAGCAGAAGCTTATTCTCTTGAATAATGCAGATGAACACCCCCCCCCCCTACATTCTACTCAAGACGATGGCATACCTCAAGTTCTCCTGATCTAGCACTTTCGACAGAAAATCTACATCAAGAATCTGCGTATTGTTGGGGAACAACTTGGAGGCAGTGATCACCGCCCTGTTTTCATTACCATTAACATGGATGTTGAGATTGACCGAAATCAGACTCCTTGATGGAACTATAAGAAAGCAGACTGGGACAGATATCAGAAAGAGAGTGACAGATTTGTAAAAGACATTGATGTCAAAAACCAAAATATCAATAAAGTTGTTAAAGAGCTTAACTCTGCTTTACTCTTTGCTGCTGGCAAATGCATTCCTAGGGGATCCATGAAAAATTACAGACCTTACTGGATGGAGTACGTCTCTGCAAAAGTTACACGAAGAAATGTTCAACGCAAGGGAAATTGCAGAGAATGTTCTAACAGAAGCCAACCATGTAAGACTCCAACAATCCAAGGCAAAATATCTGAAAGCGAAAATCAGAGCCACCAGAGAATCGTGGAGAGAAAAAATGTCAAGCTTAAATCTTGAAAAAGATACAAACAAACTCTGGAGGCTTGTGAAGCAGCTTAACGATGAAAACACCAGAGTACCGAACATAACTCTCGCGGGAATGGATGAGCTTCTGACCATCAGCGAGTTGGAGAAAAGCTTGAAAGTTCTGAAAAACAGGAAGTCTCCTGGACCAGATGGAATAACCAATGAGATGTTGAGGAATCTGGGTACTATTGGAAAGCACAAGCTTTTGGAGCTTTTCAACCACAGTTGGTACACAGGAGAGGTTCCCCCAGTCATGGAGAGAGGTCAACATGATCCCAGTACTGAAGAAAGGCAAGAATAAATCCAAAGCAGCAAGTTATCGACCTATCAGTCTGACTAGTTGCACTGTCAAAGCCATGGAAAGAATCCTCAACCAGAGACTTCTTCGACATCTTGAAAGCAACAATTGCTTAGCGGATGAACAAAATGGCTTCAGAAAGTGTAGATCTATTTAGGATCAAACAACATATCCGACACAGTCTATTGAGGAGGCGTTCCAACAGAAAAACCATACCATCACTGTGTGGGTTGATCTGCAGACGGCATTTGATAAAGTATGGAAGCATGGACTCCTCCAAAAGCTCAGGACCAGTGATAATTCTGGAAAGATGTACAGTTGGATATGCCAGTATCTCCACAACCGAAAGGCATCAGTACAGCTGAATGGGACCAGCAGCAAGAAAGTCCTGCTACGACATGGTGTACCTCAGGGTGGTGTAGTCTCTCCCACCCCCTTCACAATATTCATCAATGACCTGGTGAAGAACCTTCCGATGGGAGTCAGAGCTGCATTGTATGCTGACGATCTTGTGATGTGGAGCAGCGCAAAGTACGTGTCAACAGCCAATTACTGCATGCAACTCACAATTGATCACCTCAATTCTTGGGTTACAAGATCAACAAAGAGAAAACAGTCGCAACTTTATTCACACTATCCACTAAAAAGGAACACAAGACAAGTCTGAAATCTGGTGACTTAGTTCTGCACTTTGAGGATGAAGTAACTTATCTTGGTCTGATATTTGACAAAAGACTAACCTGGAAGGGGCAAATCAGAAAAGCTGAAGGTATAGCCAAGCGAAGACTGGCAGTTATGCGGAAGCTCTCTGGGACAAAATGGGGAGCTAACATGGAAATTCTGAAACAGGTTTACTCTGGATCAGTTAGGCCAATCATCGAATACGGCTCATCATCATGGATGACAGCTGCTACAAGCACCCTTCAGACATTGGAGAAGGTACAAAATCAGGCTCTTCGTATCATAACAGGGTCTATGAAGACCACTCCAATAGCAGTGATGGAAGAACTTACCAATATCCAGCCACTCCAGCAGAGACGAGAAATCAAGGCCGAGATCCAATACGAGAAATTCAAATTGATGCCTCACCATCCCATGCTTATGCTGACTCACCAAATGTCTAGAGGAAGGCTCAAAAGGAATAATTTCTTATTAACTTCAAAGAAAATTAAAAGAAACAGTGAGTCGGACATCTTCCCCAGATGTAGAAACGTAACTGCTATCCCTGAGAGGGAACCGTGGAAAGCCTCTGAAATAGAAAACACAATTTCAATCTGGCCCTCGATTCCAGGGATTGAAAGCAAGGGAGATCAAGTAGAGATGACAAACAAAGTTCTTGTATTGAGTCATATTACAGAAAACTACCCTGAGGAAGAGTAGATGCATGTTTAGACAGATGGATCAGCTATCCAGGCTGTCAAGAATGGAGGGGCAGGTGCTCACATTCGGTTTCCATGTGGAGATATAACAGACTCATGCTTGCCAACAGGGAAGCACTGTAGCAATTACACTGCAGACATCCAGGCACTGATCTTAGCTAGCCAAATGCTGATACAGCGAAAAACCAGAAATGAAAATATTGTCTTCCTGACAGACTCCATCTCAGAGCTCTAGGCGCTGGAGAGTGGAAAGGAAAGTACAGATTTAATTCATGAAGATCTTACGCAACTGGCTAAGGAGAACAATGTCAACTTACAGTGAATCCCCTCGCATTGTGGCATATTAGGAAATGACAAAGCTGATCAACTGGCTAAGGAAGGGTCAAATAAAGAACAATTCAACCGCGAGGTTGACTTTGAAGAACTGAAGCATATCATTAAAGCCACAAGAACCACCAGCAGGCAGCATAATGATGCAATACACAGCCTCAGTAGGGAGGATCAGACATGTATCTTCAGATTGAGGACTGGTCAGAATCGTCTCAATACACATCTTCACTGTCTCAAGATTACAGATTCTGCACTTTGTGAGTGTCAGCAGGCAGAAGAAACAGCCGAACATCTCTTGCAGCACTGCCAGCGATATGAACAGGCTAGAAGAAGCTTCTGACCTATTGAAGTATCTTTTGAAGAGAAGATCAGAGGAGACAGAGACAGTTTGGTGACCACTTCAGCTTTCTTGCACCAAATAAGGAAAACGGTCTAAGATTGCTGTCATGAGAAAGATGAACGCAAGAAGAAGAAGATATATATATATATATATATATATATATATATATATATATATATATATATATATATATATATATATATATATATATATATATATATATATATATATATATATATATATATATATATATATATATATATATATCGATTCCAACACACAAAAAGGGGTGGAGCTTAGCTAGAAATAGGTGTGGCATACCTAGAAATGGATCCCTCTATTGAAATTGGCATGAACAAATTGAGCATTACAGGGCTAATACCACTTGTTAATGCATGGTCCACACAATATGGACCACTTGTATTAAGAGAGCGCCCGTATTTATAGGTCACATATTTTAACAAGGCCAATCATAGATTGTAGACCCTTGCCATCCCGAACGCACGTAGACCCGAATACAATACTCTCATCCTCTGACGGAGCAAGGGTAATTAATACCACTTGCTAATGGGCATTTTCAGGTTGTCTATCCATCATATTATGTCATATGACGTCGTAATTAATTAAGTGACACGTAGGATAACCTCATAATAATGACGTCATGACTGACTCGATTTAGTCTATCTTAAATGCTTAATAATCTGACACGTTGTACGAATTGTATGTTTTTGTTATTTAATAAAAATGCTGTTGAATATTTTGAAAGTAGTTTGACTGGGCGCTGTTGCTGCCATAGGCAGCAACAGGACACAGTCAATTTACTGTTAAAATATTCCATGGCTTACCCGTATAGTTTTCTTGAAATTTATCGTCTAGAAGTTCAGAAATCCATCGATCCCAACTCGAGAGTGGTATGGGTGGAGTTTAGCTAGAGATGGGCGGGGCATAGCTAAACTGGAAAGGTTCATTGTATTAATAAACCACCACGGTTTTCGGTGCGCTATTGTCTGTAGTATGTTCAGCCCCATAATTTACCCCACATAGACTTGAGCTTTAATATGCTAGTTATATTCCGAACATAACAAATTCTAGATGAAGTAATTTTAATACGCAAAATTTAGCTTAAATGATGGTGTATTCGTGGTTTTCGGTGCCCTACTTTCCGTAATATGGTCGGTTCCAGAACTTCGCTCACATAGATGTATAGGAGTTTGAATATGCTAGTTACATTGGGAATTTAAAAGAATTTGAACGTGAAGTATTTTCGTAGTATGCGATTTCATCGCATAAATTTGTTCCAATGTTGGCAGATCTGCGGTTTTCAATACCCTACCGTCTGCAATATGGGTGGCTACATAATTTCACCATTATGGTTAGATAGAGATATGAATACGCTAATGAATCTTGAGATTTCTACCACATAGTAATTTCGTAATATTCAATTTAGTAGCCACGGACAGTTGTCAAATGCTAACAATTTACTATATTCAGTATTAGAATCTCAGTTCTCGGTTTGTAATCATTTTTTAGATATAGCTGTATATAACTGAATATGTACTACTGCTTTTGCACGATTCTACCATCAAGTAATTTGGTAATATGTAGTTACATATTCGCCATATGGCCCCATTGAAATATGGTTGGTTCACATTCACCACATTCAGATAGGTGTCGATATGTTCTGACATATCGCTCATAATGGGTTCGGCCCAGAATATCACTCATATGTTTAGATAGGTATAGGCATAAGCTTACGACGTAGTGAGATTTAAAGATTTTTTCATGTTTGCAATAGGTTCGACCCCAGAAGTTCACCCATATGGTTAGATACGTATATGAATACGCTAATAAAGTATCAAAGGTTTAAAAAATCTTTACTATACAGTAATTTCGTCATATGCAATTTAGTAGTGGCACACCATTGTCAAATTTCAATAATGTACTATATTCGGTACCAGAATATCTCTACATGCCTTGTAGCCAGTTTTCGAACATAAGGCCATGTAGAACTCACTATGTTGTCGTGCTGTACGAAATATTGTAATAATTTTACCACCAAATATTTATTATAGTAATGTGAGAATATTTCTATATATCCCATATTATTAGCCGCATGTACTGGTAGAACCTGATGTATCAGACTAATACCCTAACACTTGTACATATGCATGGTCAACAAGATCGTCATCATTACAACGGTTGAGGCCGATTTTGGCCTTTTGTCGAGCAAAAATATTTGATTTAATAGTTTGTCACTGTTTCCAGTAAAGATATTGTTTAACAGGTGACATAGATACGATAGCTAATTGAAACACGATGTCGTGGCTGTTTCACACTGGGTCTTCAATCAGAATGTTTTCTACTATATCATTTCCCCTGGAGAAAACACGGTATTGGTTCTATCCTGGCCACTTAACTTTGTTGAAAAGGTTATCTGTTGGTACAGATCGGTGTCCTGCATTGCATCAAAAATATACTTGCTTTGTGGATTTCACTGGCATTGCAGTGTATAATTCACCAATATATTTCCGGGTAGTAAGCTCTTCACGTCTGTTTAAGAAGGTATCAAGATTTAGGTTTAAAATATTCTTTAGTCTTCTCTAATATGTTTGAATGGGTGTCAGGGTCTGTACTGCTTCTTGCGCTGATTTTCTACTGACTGGGTTGCCAGTTCTGTTGATTTCTTTATCTTTACAAGTTGTTGATACCTAAAGACTCAAATTTGATCTGTTACGCTCTGGTGATGCAGTAGTGCAATTTTCTCATCACTGGCTGCTCTTAATTTTGTCTGTTCCTCTCTCTGTTAAGGAGTTTGGCCTGGAGAAAAAGGATGGATGAAAAAATTGTTGGCCTGACCAAAAATATAAGCTGCATTTCCTAGCCCATAGTTAATACTGCCCATATCTTTTTGCAATAAATATTCCTTCTTTTGTGGTATTGTCCGCCTATATTTTTTTTATCATGAGTGGCTTGTATGCCTTTATAAAACTTAATTTTTTCATGAAACAGTTGAGTTTATTCTCAGAATTATAATAACCTCCGGGCACGCTATTTACCATTGATGCCTTGCATCAATATGTGTATTTGTACTCATATAGGTTTACTAGTTGCAAGTAGCAATTAAAACATCCACGTTCAATGTACGAGATAACGTGCACGAGTATTCATCGCGCGTGCGAAAAAATGGCCATCGTGCGAATTATTGTGCACGTGGAAATGCGCTCATAGATTTCCTCTTATTTCAACTTTAAATGTAGTTTCAGACCAGAGGCGAATTCTCCCGCGGTTTTTGAAGTGGTGCGGGAGAAAAAAAAAGAAAACTAATTTCCTTATGCGTGTGTGTACACCAGACGTGAGACAATAATGAATGTGGGGGCCGATTCCTGAGTGGGCGAATTTTAAAAATAGAACTTGTCCCTTTTTTTCGCCCCGCTCTGCTTGCCGCATGTTAAGAATAGTATATATTATATTGTATGTATGAGGACAACTAGTGATTAAGATGCGATTATAATAGACGTGAAATTGAAAATATTAGTATACATACAAATCGAAATGAATTACATAAATAAAACTAAATACAAAACTAGTAAAGGGATGTGAAACATTCAGATGTAGAAGACAGTCTTCCAAACGTATCAATATCGTGCCTCAGTTCACAATACGAGTCTATGGCAATCATCATATTTCCCTCAGGTTGTGACGATAGGTATGTTCAGTATATATGCATTGTAATGCCTGTTCATCAAGATTATGTTTGACCAATAGGAGCTACAGTGGCTGCAATACAATTAAATAGTACTTTTCGTCAGTTTGGTATGTAGATGATCAAGGGTCACAACTGCCGATGCTTGAAATGAAAACAATTTACACACTGTCCGAAATTTCAATCCAGGAATCGTAAATAATAGACGTTATTAAATCATTAAAGCTGAACAAAGCCTCGGGAAATGACGAAATAAATCATATTATAGATCAATTTCACTGATAAGCACTGTTCGTAAAGTAATGGAAAGGATAATATTTAAACATATTTACAAACATATCATTGGTCAAAATCTACCAGTTATAAGTACCAGTCTGGCTTTCGTCCTGGCTACACGACAGCGTTTAATTAATTGAGCTGTGTCATATTCTGTCAAAAGCACTTGACCAAAGCAAATCCTCGTGTGTTCTGTTCTGCGACATTTCAAAGGCTTTTGACAGGGTATGGCACAAGGAACTAGTGTTTAAGCTACGGGAAAATGGCCTTGTAGGAAATCTCCTCACATGGTTTAGGAGTTAGGCCCGTTTTATAAGTCAAAATTTATGTAGCACTGCGCTAATGACGACTGGTTGATTTATATAGTGGACTCTGTCATTTTCGGGCAGATTTAGCTGACACGGCACAAGAGAAGTTCGACTTATAAATATTTATCATCTAGATACCAATGCGTTACAATTAACCAGGATAAATTGCCTTTCAGACAAACTGGAGATAGAGTTCCTCAGGGTTCGTGCTCGGGCCTCTTTTATTCCAAATTTATATAAATGATATTTCAAAACATATTGAGAGCATCCTAATATCTTATGCTGATGATACTTACCTATGCTGCTCGGATTCATCGTCTGTGAAATAGAGAGGTGATTAAATGAAGACCTAGATGTAATTTCTACCTGGACAAAGAAATGGCTATTGCTATTCAACGCTACAAAAACTGTAAATCTTAGTCTCGAGCGCAATTAATTTTCAATCACCAAAGCTCTTTCTGAATAATACTCTACTACTAACAGTGACCAGCAGCAAATACATTGGAGTAACATTTTCAAATGACCGAAAATGGTCCTGTCTTATAGAAATGATAACAAAGGGGCTGGAAAAATATTAGCAACTATGCGCCGATTGAAATACACTTTAATAAGATGCACACTATCCAGAATGTATGCTGCCTATCTGCGCCCTGTTTTAGAATATGGCAGTGGGGATTAGGATAGCTGCTCGGACCGGGAGGCTGACAAACTTGAAATTACCCAAAATGAGGCAATAAAAACAAGTATTCTGTAAGTATTGCTTTGCAGTACATTTCCCCTATACCTGGTGATATAAATCTTTAGAGATTAACAGTCAAAAACTCCATTAAAAATTGCCAGAAGCAGCTGAAACCCGAACTTCATCTGTAACGTCTCATAACAAAGCAATATACCATGTTTCAGTTATATATAGTGTAGAACGAAAAAGTCTTGAAAGCTGATATGTTTGTATTTCAGAAGTCGAAAAGGGACATAATTCCATAAAAAATTGATGCAAACATCTGAAACTTGAACTTGTGCTGTAATTTCTCTTAACAAAGCAATGTAGGCCCTACCAATTCTCAGTTGAATATTTTGAAGGACTGCGGAAAAAAATTAATATTTTTTGTATTTCATAAGTCAAAAGGGGGAATAACTCTATGGAAAATTGACGAAAATGTCTGAAACTCAAACACGTGCTATAACTTCCTATAATAAAGCACCCTACCAATTTTCATTTGAATCTCTTGAAGGAGTGCGAAAAAAAGTGCGGGAAAACGGATATTTTTCGTATTTCATCAGTCGAAAGACGACGTAACTCCATCAAAATTGGCACACACTCCTGGAACTCGAACTTGATCTGTAACTTCTCATAACAAAGCAATGTAGCAATTCGCAGTTGAATATCTTGAAAGACTGCGAAAAAAGTGCAGAAAACTAATATTTTGTGTATTTCATAAGTCAAAAGGGGGCATAACTCCATGAAAGAGTTACGAAAATGTCTTAAATTCGAACTTGCTCTGTAGTTCCTTATACTAAAGCGATGTAGCGATTTTCCCTTAAATATCTTATAGGAGTGCGAAAAAAGTGCGGAACGCTGATATTTTTCGTATTTCGTAAATCGAAAGTGGGCATAACTCCATCAAAAATTAACGCATACACCTAAAACTCGAACTTGGTCTGTAACTTCTCATAGCAAAGCAATGTGCCAATTCTTATTTGAATACCTTGAAGGACTGCAGAAAAAAGTGCGGAAAACCAACTGTAACAGACAGACGGACGGAGTGCAAACCTATAGTTTCCCCCCCCCCACCACCACCCCACCCCACCTTGGTGTTACCGGTAGGGGACTAATAATAACAGCACTGCCAAACTGTACACGGTTTTTCAAGAAACCGGCCAAATCTCATTGCGTGAGAGGCGCATGCAGAAAAACCTTATCACATTTGACGAAATTGTCAATGGAAACTGTCCAGATTATATAATGGACATTATGCCAAACATATTGGGAGATGTTTCTGCATATAATCTCAGAAACACAGAGAACTTCGTCATGCCCAGGTACAGGCTTGAGGTATTAAAAAGTCTTTCATACATAGCACTATCCAGATGTGGTAAAGAAAAAGAAATCATTATTCTGTGTCTTACTTAATCGAAAGAAAATTTCAATATTATATAATACGCTTATAGTAGTGTTGTCATAATATCGGCATCTAGGCATAATTCACCTATCCAGAGTATCCGTCCATCATCTGACCTCGTATGACGTCATAATCAGCTCAGTACGTGTATGATGACGTCCCACTCATTACGTCACAAAGGGACCATCATATAGACCGTCATAAAATCTCAAATAGTCCGACACGTTGTATGAATTGTAAGAAAAATATTCATCAGCGTATACCTGTGTACTGTTTTGGAAATTGATAGTCAGGGTGTTCAGAGATAGATCGATCCCAACACGAGCGAAGTGTGGGTGGAGCTTAGCTAGAGATGGTCATAGATAAAACCGGAAATGTCCATTATAGCTAGTACGGATAGAGTTAAATCGAATTACTGATATTTGAATGGCAATCTTGCGCTAGGTTCATAAGCGATTTTACTGTTTTTTCCTCTTTGCAAGCAATTATCGTGGGACAACACGATTTTACGTCCGCGAGCCCGCTCAAGAAAGTCGGCAAATGTCTGGTCTGAAACGACCGTAGGCCTGCTTTCCACGTGAGCTTATTGTTGCGCTACAAACGCACACTTGTAGAGCGAGAACTATCCAATCTAGCATGACTTTAGTAAATGTAACTTTTCCACACGCGCGTGTCTCGAGCTGGAGAAAAAGATCTAGCAATATAGTATTTTTTGTTTTTTGCAAGCGCTTAGAAATTCCTTCAAAATGACGTCAATCACGTTATTTTGCGTGTCTATCCTGCACTAGATAATATATAGGCAGTTTTCAATCTACTGTTAATTTGCACGTGGTCTGATCGCGCGAGAAACGCAAAAAGAACACGCTCACATCGAAAGGAAACACAAGCGCGACAATACTCGTGCGAGTATACACGCCAACATGGAAAGCCGGTCTTAAGGTCATTGCAGACCAGACACGAGCGATTCAATCACGCGAATCCCGCGGACGAAAGAAATCTTTGTCGCGCGATGTTTGCTTGCACACCGATCACGAAAATATCTTGGATGCCACGCTGAAAAAAGCGTCAGAATATGTCAATGAACACTTTTCGAACGCTCATCGATAATTCGTAAATTTAAGGTTTAGACATACACCCATTAAGATCATGGCTGATCAACAAGTATTATCCTTACCGGGAATTTTCTAGGAGAACTCTGACTCGGATGATTCAGAGGAGGAAGCTATGTTGCTTTTGGCAATTGTAGAGCGTAGGAGGAGGAGGAGGAGGAGGAGGAGGAGGATGAGAAGACGCTTCTGGGTACACCCAATTCTGCAGAAACGTGATGAGTGTGGAGAATATGCGAAACTTATTCAGGAGCTGCGACTTGACCCTGAGAGGTTCCACACGTACTTTAGGATGTCCAAAGAGATGTTTGACCTTCTGCTACAGCTGGTGCGTCCATTGATACAGAAGAAGACGACTCGCTACAGGAAGCTAATATCTGCATATCAACGATTAGCCGTGTGCTTACGGCATAGTATATGTGATTGATTAAGATCTAAATGATTTGAGGTGGAACCCTTCTTCTGCGAACGTCCTTCCCTATTTTTCTGAACTCAGCATACCTGTTGAATAACTGATATGTGCTGTGGTGCTGATGTTCTAGTGTTATCTCTCACCTGTGGTTCTCATAGTATATGAATCAAGCAATGAACTCGAGCTTACGCATACCATTATAGTCACTGACCTAGATAGTTGACCCGTTGACCTCAAACGGGTCTCATTCACCTTTTTGGAAATATAACCTATATGCCTAATTCGTTGATTCTACCTATTTGCACTCTTTAGTTATGCACTGCACACCATCCAACGAATGAATGAAGGAACGAACGAACAAACGAACTGACAAACGGATGAACGAACGAATGAACTAATGAACGATGGATGGATAGATTGATGACAATATGGAATGATGGACGGAATATAGGTTCGTGATTAAATCATTGTTGTTGTTTTTTACTTGCCTTATAGGTTTCTTGGCACAGGTGATTCCTTTACAACCATAGGTTTCAGCTTCCGGATGGGTATTACCACCGTCGGTATTATCGTAGAGGAAACCTATGAAGCTTTGTGGAATTGTCTTAAAGACACATACATGCCATTCCCTACGGAAGAATCGTGGACAAAGATTTCTGCCCGATTTGAACGTGTGTGGAATTTCCCTAATTGTATCAGAGCGCTGGATGGGAAACATGTGGCGATTCAAGCTCCACCGAATTCTGGTTCCCTGTTTTATAATTATAAAGGGACATTTAGTATCGTTTTATTGGCCTTGGTCGACGCTGACTATAAATTTGTAGCGATAGATATTGGAAGCTATGGGTCGAGTAGCGACGGTGGTATATTCTCTCACTCACAGTTGGGGAAACACCTGGAGAATGGTAGTCTCAATGTTCCTCCCTCAAAAGAATTAGAAGGAGTCACTGACCAAGGACCTTTGCCTCACGTAATCGTTGGTGACGGGGCATTTCCATTAAAGTCGTATCTGCTACGGCCATATCCCGGGAGAAACCTGACAAACGACAAACGCATATTTAATTATCGGCTGAGCAGGGCGCGACGTTTTCGGAAAATGCCTTTGGGTTACCTGGACAACGATTCAGATTGTATAACAAACGTATGCAAGTACAAACCAAGAAAGCTGTAGGGATCGTGAAGGCAACTTGTGTGTCACACAACTTTCTTCAGAGTTTACATGATGGGAGGCCCGTTGAGAATGCTGTCAATAACACTGGCCAAGCCGTTCAAAATATTCGACAAGTTGTAGGTAGACGACCAACAAGAGAGGCATGCATAGTGCGAGATGAATATAAGGACTATTTTTCATCAGCGCACGGAGAAGTTCCCTGGCAATACGCCACTGTACGTGGGCATACATATGTGGAATAGGATTATGATTAGTTACTGCAGTAGGCATGCTACATTTACCATTATGCAGCTATAAACATAATAACTTGTCTGACACAGACGTGGAATATTTTGAAACTAATTTAACTCCAAACTGTTGCTGCCTATGACTATGACATATCACAGTTGGGGAAACACCTGGAGAATGGAAGGAGCTCTCAGTCAAATTAGTTTCAAAGCATTCAACAGGCTATTCTTTACATCTCTTTGTCATTTCTTATATGAAGGTTTTAATGGATTAACAACTAATATCTGCAAAAATCATATTAATGTAACGATTTAATACCATATCATAACCAATATTAACTGTACATACTTTACATTCTACACATAGTATGGGTCATCTAACGATAAGTTACTAGACGATTGGTACTGTGGATAATTTTGATTGACATTTATTTGAGGATTTGCTGCTCCGTGGTGTTGTTGTTTGTGGTGGTGCTGGGGATTTTGGCGGCGTTGTTGATCCTGCGGTTGTTGTTGTTGTTGTTGTTGTTGTGTTGTTGTTGTTGTTGTTGTTGTTGTTGTTGTGTTGCTGCTGCTGCTGCTGCTGCTGCTGCACATTTTGAAAGTACGGAAATTCTGCCTCATGGACAAGCTGCTGGATTTGGATTTTTAGCAATGATTTTTTCTTCGGGCTCATATTATTGAAAGAAGGTTGCAAACTTTGCAACCACATGCTGTCCGCATCCATGGACGCTGGAATCCTTGATTGTCTTTTGGAAGCTTGGCGCGCTCACAAGTAATCCACTATTTTGTCTGACGAGCTGTCTGTTCGTTTTCGCCTTTTTCCCGCTGTTGACGGACACTTAGGTTTAGGTTTAGTTGCAGTTTGGGCTCCGGATGCTTGTTGGCTCATCTCTTCCTCACTGTCGCTTTCCTGACAAGCACCAGCAATCAAGCTCTGGCTCGCGTCATCCGACTGATTTTCATCATCTACTCCCTCATTCTCCACATTGTCCTCATTCTGGCTATCCTCTGTTCCAGGAGCAGGTTGCAAATTCCCAGAAGTTCTGGTAACCAGAAACAACATTAACCATTATACCAAATAGCTCGTACAGAAAAAAATCAATGTAATTCAAACCTCTCATCCCTGAATTCTCTGAATCTCAATTAAAGATCATACTGTTAAGCCATTGAATATTTTAAAACCCATTTGACTGGGAGCTGTTGCGAGAGTTCTCAGTCAAGATAATTTCAAAATTTCAATGATATATTTAGCACACCTGGCCTGAAAGGCCAAGTGAGCTTATGACATGGCGTCCGTCCGTCGTCCGTCAACCTTTGCTTTAAAACGCTACTCCTCCTTAACGGCTTGACGGATTTAAACCAAATTTGGGTGGAAGGATGGCTCCAAAAATACCATACCATTCAGATTTTTTATCCTTCAATTTTTGGGGTGATATCCTTAACAACTTAACCGATTTTGACCAAATTTGTGTAGAAGAATCCTAGTGTGATATCCTCTAGAATTAACATTCTGATTTTTGATTCGTTAATTTTTTTTTTGGTGGGGGCGGAGGTGTGTGAGAATCTTCGATATTATTAAAAAATCTACCGGAAAGTGTCAAATTGCTTCTCCTTACTAGCATGACCGATTTCAACAACTTTGTATGAAATAATCGTATGATGATACACTCTAGGCCATCCATTCCCCCCAAAATTTTAAGACTATATCTGGACTGATGTACCAATTTGCATCAAACATGCTAATAAGCGTTTCTGCATGCAAAAATCTTATTGGGCAGTGATCTAGGTGAGCGTCACAGGCCCTTGGTCCTCTTGTTATTAAATTGAAAATAATGTTTGGCGTTCGGCTTTTCGGGTTCAAGGGGTTAATACAATAAAACATCTTTGTAACATCGACTCCACGCCCCACCCCACCCACCCTCTCTCTCTCTCTCTCTCTCTCTCTCTCTCTCTCTCTTCTCTCTGCCCTCTCTCTCTCTCTCTCTCTCTGCTCTCTCTCTCTCTCTCTCGTTCGTGCGTGCGTGCGTGCGTGCGTGCGTGCGTGCGTGCGTGCGTGCGTGCGTGCGTGCGTGCGTGCGTGCGTGCGTGCGTGCGTGCGTGCGTGCGTGCTTACTGTCTGCTTGCAGTGTGTGGATGTAGAAACTGCATCATCTTCCAATACTTCCATTTGATGGGTTGCTTGCTGCCCTGGCCGCTAGTCGTCTTGTCATCATCTTTCAGTTTCTTAAACGCGTCTCTTAGGTTCTTCCAAATTTTCATGAGATCGTCAACTGTGGTAAAATAAAAGAAATAGGTACTGTTAATTAATGTCAGGATGCAAATAAATATGACGATATCATTTCATCAAGTGTAGGTCTGTCCATCCATTCATCCATCCATCCACCCATTCGTCCATCCACCCATCCGTCCGTCCGTCAATCAATCAATCAATCAATCAATCAATCAATCAATCAATCAATCAATCAATCAATCGATCAATCAATCAATCGATCAATCAATTAAGCAATCAATCAATCGATCAAGCAATTAACCCGCCCATCCGCATGTCCACCCGCCTGTCCCTCTGCTGTCTCTCTTATGAGTTTAGTGCATGAGAGGGGTGGGTGGGGGGTGTAATGGGTGTGTATTGAGTGATAACTATGTGGTGACTTGAATGATAGTACTCTATTGATCTGTAGAGTGATGGATGTGTGGATGGGTTTGCTGCTTGAATTATGTATTATCTAAACTGCATTTGAGTGATTCTGTACATTTTATACATAGTACATTATATAAATGAAACATACCATTCGTATCCAGGTTGGTGGCTATAGAACGCCATGCATTGTCTCTCGGTACTAATTTTGTAGTTTGGGAGAGCCTTATTATACACCTAAAAAAAGTAAGTCCCCCCCCCCTAAATATGGTCTAATTTTTTCTAAGATATATATCTGATTGTAATAAAAATTCTCACAGGTGTTTAGTGCCACTATAGCGCTAATATGTGAAATCGATTACCTCATAAGGTAAGTCATGCCTGACCGAGCACACACGAAATGCAATAGTGGTCCATTAAAAAAATTTGCGAAATTGGACATGGCCTTTGCCAGAGGAATATCACTGAATCTGTCATTAGTTGTGCATAGAGTAACGTGTTCGCAGTTCTGTGCTTCAATGATGCCACGTTTATCAAACCAGGATAGGGCAATTGCCATTGGTCTTCTGGAGACCAATTTCGGTGAGAAGCAAGTTGCGCGTAGAATGGGTGTTACCCCAAAAGCAATAAGAAAGTTGTGTCACAAATTCGAGCAGCATGGTGAGGTAGATGACCAACCGAGAAGTGGCAGACCAATGGCCACAACGCAACATCAAAATCATTTCATTACAAACATAGCACTTCGAAACAGAATGTCAACCACACCCGCCATCAGGGATCAGCTACACGCAGCTGATGGAGCTGGAGCCAGAAGAATCAGTGATCAAACGGTGAGACACCATCTCCGTGTTGCTGGACTGCATGCTCGACGCCTGGTCAAGAGATCAGCCTTGTCATTACGCCATAAACAAGCACGGCTTGAATGGGCCAGAGACCACGTACGCTGGACAAGGCAGCAGTGGGCAAACGTCATGCTTAGTGATGAGACGCGTGCCTGCCTTCCCCGCATTGATGGAAGGTCTCGGGTTTGGCGTCGTCGTGGTGAACAATATGCTGAATGTTGTGTGCAGCCTACCACAGCATTTGGGGGAGGAAGTGTGATGGTGTGGGCAGGGATCAGCGCAAGAAGAAAAACCAAACTTATTCCAATCAATGGTAACCTTAATGCCGAGCGCTATCTTGCCGAAGTCCTGGAGCCACACGTACTGCCGTATGTTACTACCATAGGTGATGGTTTTGTGTTCATGGATGACAATGCACGTCCGCACCGGGCAAGAATTGTGAATGACTTTCTTACTAACCATGGCATCGAGAGGACCAGCAAACTCGCCAGATCTGAACCCAATAGAACATTTGTGGGACCAATTAAAGAGAGCGGTGTACCGGCGAGTGACTGACGTCACTGTTCTTGGCGACATCTATCAGCTGTTGCAGGAGGAGTGGATGGCGATCCCACATCGGATCACCCGCCTCATCAACAGCATGAGAGCACGTTGCAATAATGTGATAGAGAAAAATGGTGGATACACTCATTATTAAATGTGATCAAGTCCTTTGTTGACAGTTTGTTATGATGTAACACGTCTTTTGACATTTTGAAATGAAATCTTTATTATGGTTTACAAGTAATGAAATTAATGGATAGTCAATACTGTTACCGAAAAATCTGCATTCTACACTCTAACTGTTGTTATGATTCTCTTGTTACTGAATAAAATCTGTATTGTTTATTCTCTGCAATTTTTGAAATGGGTCAATTTTGCATTTAGCGTAAGTGCATTGAGGCAAAACACGACATATGGGATAAGCTTTATCGCTGATTGTTGCCATAGTCGAACTAATGATCTGTGTGAAATTTCATTACAATTAGATACATCTTTTAGAAAATATTGGCCAATATTTAGGGGGGGGGGGGGGGCTTTTTTTTTTTAGGTGTATAAAATCTCCCTTTGTTGAACTTCTATGATTAACTTTTCTTTTATACATGTTGATTTTGATATTTTCGTTGATTTCGGCATCTTTACCCTACAAGTGGAATTCGATGTGATGTTCTAAAATGTTAAAATGCTTTATCCACATGCTTGATCCTCAAATGCATGTTTGCTATATGTCACC
Organism: Chaetoderma sp. LZ-2023a; assembly: GCA_034401795.1. Classification (NCBI taxonomy): domain Eukaryota; kingdom Metazoa; phylum Mollusca; class Caudofoveata; order Chaetodermatida; family Chaetodermatidae; genus Chaetoderma; species Chaetoderma sp. LZ-2023a. The sequence continues at coordinate 62,419,520 of CM067367.1, forward strand.
TCTCTATACCGGCCGACTGCTTTGGAACGGCTGGGATGGCGATTAATTCCGACTGGTGGTCCTAAGACCACCCATTTTAAAGAACCACCCACCACCCCGTGATGTCAAAAGATAGTATCTATCGTGAGAGCCTTATGTAATATTGAAATAATTGCTTTGTTAGCTATCTTTATCGCTTTATAGTGCGGTCGGTATAGACAGGTTTCTCCCTACGTAGGCCCTACATGATTTTTCAGTGGCCGATTTATTGAGCGAATCGACAAAAATAGAATCAGAGCGATTGTACAACTTCGCGCGCCCGAGCGAGCTGAGCGCGGGTCACTCACCGCGCTTGGTGTGCATGTTCCGATTGAGAAAGCCTGGTGATATTTTTTTTCTCGCACCGCTTAAAAAATTCGCGCGTCAAATCGAATCTGGTCTGCAATGAGTCCCGATTGAAAAGTATCTCGTATGTATTGAGTAGCCATTGGCGTAGTGATTTCCGCCATAATGAACTACTCTCTTCACACCAGACAATATAATTTCACGTAGAACAAGATGATATAAAGCCTACTGTAGTCTCTATTACAAGTAGTTGACAGAAAGATAGTCCCACTGAATTCGTTGTAAAATTCAAATCTGTCGCACACAAAATGAGGTCAAGAATTTGGTGACGTTGCGCGGATGTTGATATAACCCGAACCCCTGGATGGATGAAGTCTATTTTAATGTCTGTATCAAGCTAGTGATACAGAGGTTAAGATGGTGTCAAAATCAACACGATCCACAGTGTTGCTTTTACAGTCCGCTACGGTGGAGTCTGTGTAACAGTCTAATCATTGTGATGACGTAATAAGATAGCCGGTCATTATATTAGAGGTGTATTCTCGAAGAAGGTATGCCTCTATTTTTAGATCGGCACGTTGCCTGAGTGTCATTCCGCTCTGGTAACATTCACAAAATTTGCGTTTACGGCCGCTCTGCAACCGCAAGCGAAAAGACGAGGTGTGGTCAGTGATCATAAGCGTCCACCGTCCAGCTTCCAACCCCAGTCAGTTTCTTCAGGGTCAGTATTGCCGAAATGGACGCTAACGTGCTGCACTTTACGTTGAAGGCAATGTGGTCAACTTCAGTTTGACATCTACCCGGCTTCTGTTTGACAGGTGTTCATATACATAAAATTGGATACAGGCTGTCTGAAATCTGGCCTTCCTTTATACAGTAATGCGTCCCCAACTATTTCAACTATCCATGTACAGAAGACCTGAGGGTGCGTGTGTGTGTGTGGGGGGGGGGGGGGGGGGGGGGGGTGTTGTAATCCAGGAAATGTAGATATTGTCCTTATAATCCTATGGAGTAGTCTAGTTTAATCAGGCTAGTTTAATCTGTTTAAATTTAATCAAGCATTGTCATTGATGGACTGATACATATATACAAAGACACACAGGAAGTGGAATTCTACAGATCAGTTATATGCAAACAAACGATTAGACTAGACGAGGAGACTATTTCCTGATTCACCGGTAGCAGTTATAATTTGAAAGAGTAGGCCTACGTCAAATTTGGCTAGCCTGGATGAGACGCAGTGGTTAATGACGTTGTTAAACGGTATATCATGACAAATTTATTGATCAGATATTTTAATATATTCAAGATAATGTTTCTTACGCATTTAGAAATGGACGAATCTGATCTGTTGATAAAGTATATGACGTCATAATCAATTACGGCATATGTATCGTGGCGTCACAATCATAATTGACAGAAATACTCCGTCATGAACAGGGTTGGGGTCGAGTACAGGCAGCTGTACTGAGGCTGAGTACGAGTATTTTGACAAAGTACTTGAGGCTGAGAACAAGTATATGTACTTTTTAGCAATTGTAATGAGGCTGAGTACGAGTACATTGTAAATGTTCTTGAGTACGAGTACAAGTACATTTTAATACTAAAATGTCATCCAAGGTGGCTATGAAGGGGGTGGGCGGGGGACAACAATCATACTACAATATTACCCTGTGCTTGCTATATGGTATGTTGTTGCTGTGAATTCCGTAAATATACATGTACATATAAAATACGGCTTCTGTAGCGGTGTTTGCCTCTATTTACTAAACAAAGGTACCTTGTTGAATATCTTGGATATACGTGTATACGGACTGAATGGTTTTGCTATCATGGGCGGCATTAGCTCCCAGCAAAATTAGTGTCAAAACATTTCACAGAATATTTACTTCCTTTAACCCTTACCACTCTGATATCGACATTCTATCCTTTACTGTCAATATCAAAGAAACTGGTGTACATTTTTCAACAATTTTGATTGCAGATGTTGCTGTCTACGATAGCACCATCTCCAACCAAATTTTTTGAAAAATGAACACCAGATCATCTTTTAATTTAATTTGAAAACATAATGTTTTTACATCAGAGTGGTAAGGATTAAACGATACAGATACAATTACAAATTCATTACAACAAGAAATAACCAGACGATTATTTAAAAAATAATTTGATTGGCAGTTGCTCCTAACTTAGGCAGAAATTACTTCCAGTCAAATTATTTTCAAAATATTTAACAGAATATTTACTTCATATAGAATATGCTGAATTCCTGGCATGATTGCTATAAATGTATAATATAAGGCTTCATCAGTGAACGGGTCAAATTAGAAATAATTTATTTAAGATAAATCATTAAGCAATTTTGAATATTTTGAAATTAATTTGACTGATAAACATTACTGCTGATGGCAACATTTGCATCCAGTCAAATTATTTTCGAAATATTCAACATTGAACAAAGTATATTTAAAACAGTTTATGTAATATTAACATTGACTAACCCCTTAACCCTCAAATTTGTTAAAGAAATTTTCAATTTTCTCAGAAATTGTCAATTTGCAGATTATCTCTGAAAATTTACCACTGGAATTAATGTCTTTCTTATCAAGCCAATTATTCCAGTGTTAAGTTTTTCAAAAAGTCTTCTCTTGGTCTGCAAATTGAAATTTTCTAAGACCACCGCAGAAGGTTTTTCTCACCGGATTGAGTATTAAAATGTTAAGAGTTGGGAGGTCTATAAAGCCTGATTTAATGGGCTTTGTCCAATTTCATTGTCAGGACTATCATGCATGAATGGTATCTGATCAGTAGGCATATAATTGCCCAGGTCAGGTATTTGTTGACATAAGGCTTGTGCCTTGCTCAAGCTCCGTTCTAATCCGCCCTAAATTGCTTAACAGTTTCAATGATAAATGACCAGAAATCAAAATTTGTATGCTGCTAAAAAGATTTTACTGAACGTTGGGTTAGGGTTAGGGTTAGTCGTGATGCTTTAGCAGCGATTATGGTTTCCAGAGCAATTATTAAGTCTACCTGTATGATTGTCTTGAAAGGTAGATAGAGGGTTTTAATAGTGCATGGGTTAAAATCTTTACTTGTTTAATCTTATTTCCTATTAGCATACATACAGCAATTACCCATTTCAACACAAACATCCAGAATTTCAATTTCAAACCCAATTAACAGCTAAGATTTTTAATATTTTGAAATTAATTTGGCTAGAAACAGTTGCTGGCTCAAGCAGCAATGGATTCTAGTCAATTTATTTGTAAAATATTTAACAGTTTCCTGTATGACAGCGTTGAAATTTAGATTTGCACGTGGGGCAACACAGCGCCTGGCGACACAATCCCGTTTATGAGTAAAGTTTTCCAACACAGTATAATGCTGTTCACAAATTACATAGGATGTTTGAATCATGTTGTCATTTTTGTCAGACTATCAATGCTTACAGGCTTCAGCAGCTTTTGAAAAATAGTCTAATTAATCAATTTGATACTCAAATATTGCAGAGAGACGCGAATGAGCATTCAAATGAAAGTGAAATATACCAGTATTCTGCGCATGTGTGGTCTTGTCACAGCATCTAATAGGTACTAGGTGTAGGTCTACTATATATATAGGCGGATTAATGTTGCCGCTGTGTATTTTGCATCAGTATAACATTTTATGGAGATAGTGAATTGGTAAATTTCTGTATCAAATTAAGAGAGATTTGTGAATCTCTTGAAGAGGATATAAGAAAGTATGATGCTCACCACACCCCCGTCCAAACAAACACACACACGGACGCACGCCGCAGAAAGTGTTACATGGCAGTAAGCTAGAGAACAGTGGTCTCGCATATCCATAATGACCCGTATCGTGTCCGTTAACCGGTTCAACTCATCCCATATTCTGTATCAATTGGACTGCACTCATGGTGTATAGTATCATTCAGTATTTTATTTAGCATTATGATCTATAATTTGAGCAGGTACAATCAATGTGGTGATATGATTTTCGGGTTGAATAGTCAGAACTATACTTACATGTTGTGAACAAGTTGTTGTCATATTACAGCTATGTAAATTATCACCACTATCAAATATATCAAATATAAGAAGACCTTCTTTATTAATATCATGGGCTATTCTGCATTATTTCATTATCTTGAAACACATCGTGGTAAAAAATGTATTGCGTTTATAATGCAAACATGAACCATTGCTCATATAACATTCATTGCTGGCGCGGTTTAGACTACAAGTAAGCAACTCAGCACTTATATTAGGGGTGTACTAGCAGCAGAGGCAGATAGTGCTGATAGGTGGTACATGGACATAGGTACGTAGTAAGTAGTAGTAGTAATAATAGTAGTAGCAGTATCAGCAGCAGTAGTAGTAGCAGCAGCAGCAGCAGCAGCAGCAGCAGCAGCAGTAGTAGTAGTAGTAGTAGTAGTAGTAGTAGTAGTAGTAGTAGTAGTAGTAGTAGTAGTAATAATAGTAGTAGTAGTCGTCGTCGTCGTCGTCGTCGTCGTCGTCGTTGCTGTTGTCGTTGCTGTCGTCGTTGGAATAGTAGTCATGCATCCTCGTCCCTATTACGAAAGGCGAAAGCGGGACGATGCTCCAGACGTCCATCTAGCAGTAGCAGTTGCAGTAGTAGCAGTAGCAGTGACAGTAGCAGTAGTAATAGTAGCAGCAGTACTATCAGTGGCAGCGGCAGCGGCAGCAGCAGCAGCTTTAGTAGTATTGGCAGTATAAGGAGCAGTAGTAGTAGGAGTAGTAGTAGTAGTAGTAGTAGTAGTAGTAGTAGTAGTAGTAGTAGTAGTAGTAGCAGTAGCAGCAGCAGTAGTAGTAGTAGTAGTAGTAGTAGTAGTAGTAGTAGTAGTAGTAGTAGTAGTGGTAGTAGTAGTAGTAGCAGCAGCAGTAGCAATAGTGGTGGTAGTTGTACGGGTATTAGTGGGAGTGGTAGTGGTATTGGTAGTGGCAGTGATAGTGCCAGTGGCCATGTCAGTCGTGGTGGCAATGTTAGTCAGTGGCAGTGGAAATAATGGCATATGTTTTGAGTGTTATTAATATGATACTATTGGAATTCTGCATATATACACTAAGTGGTTAAGCTTTATTTGAGTATGATAGATATTTACATAGCTTTATTAATACAAGCTTGTTACATATCGATAGAAGACCTTTCGGTTTTTTCTGGTGAACTGTTAGTAACATAGTACTCAGGAATGTATTTCTGTCGCTCATTACTATATTTCGAGCAAGTTTAAACGAAGTGTGATTCATTTTCGATACAATTACAGTTTTCACATAACCGTTCATTTCGTTCAATGCCCACACATCTCCCTGTTTCAATAGCTAATTTATGATTTAGGGTTCTAAAATGGCATAGGGTGATAGCCTTCTGGTATGGCAAAGTTTTAAGGTACTTTTCAAATTGAAAATCGGTTTTTATTTCCCTGTAAAAAGATAATCGACTTGACTGTGGCATCTTTCTTTAAATTGATTTTGTAAAACGGTTCTTATTTGATGGGTTATCTGCACTGTGTTGATGTTTTAAGTGTCAAATGTAGTGATGTATCCTGTTGAGTTAAGAATTGCTTTTATTTTTTCTATCCATTTAAATTTTACACTTTTTCCTTCGCTGTGATGTAAACATATGTGGTAAAGGACGGAAGATAGCTTTCCATATCCCGCATTGACAATGTTCGCCCAGAAACGAATCATATTGCACTGTATAGCGATATCTAATGGGTATTTTCCCAATTCTGTATATATCATTACGTTATTCGTGGGTTTTTTTCATTTGTAAGATAGTTTTGAAAAATTGCATCTGACAATTTTCTAATAGATCATTTTTTTTCCGAAGACCCAGATTTCTGAGGCATATAGCATAACAGGTGAAACCATGGCATCGAAAAGTATACCATGGATGTCTATTGGAATATCATTTTCTTTGATCTTATGTATTAATGTGTACATTGCCTTGGTTCCCTGTTGAAGGTTACGTTTCTACATGAAATGAAGCTACCAGTATACTTAAACAGGACACCTAAAAATAAGTATTTTTGGAGAGCATTAGGTGATTCTGCCATTATTACAGTATCGTCAGCATAGAGGAGAATGATGATATATAAGTATAAATATAATTTATCAGCAATTTCACTAACTTAAGGTAATCCTACAATATGACGCTCTTCTAAAAAGATTTCTAAGTCATTTAAAAAGATGGAGAAGAGAAACGGGGATAGATTTTCACCCTGTCTTACACCAATTTTGCATGGGAATATTTCGGACTCTGTGGACTTATGAAACACAAACATTTTTATTGACTGATACATGTTATACACAATTCTAAAGCATTTTCCTGTTAGGCTATTGCTTATAAGTTTTTTCCAGAGACCATTGCGCCAGACAGTATCAAATGCCTGTTTAAAATCAATGAAACAACAGTATAGTATTTTTCTTTTGACAAAAATTAACTCTTGTAATAAATGTAATGAAAGAATATTATCAAGAGTAGACCTGCCTTTTCTAAACCCATTTTGTGAATCTGATATTATGTCATGCTTTGCAGCATATATATTTAGTCTTTTATTCAGAATCGTGGTAAATAATTTTCCCATGCAGCTTAGTAGTGTTATTGGACGGTAATTTGATGCATCTGAAGGGTCACCCTTTTTCTTACATATAGGGATTATTTTTCCAATGAGCCACGCTTCAGGCATCCATCCTTTATCGAATATAATGTTGAACAAGATGGCCACCGGACCATTTATCTGATAGTTTCGAAAATTGCAAATTTGAGATCAGAATACCCAAAAACACATAAACCAATTTCGGCTTTAAAATCCATCAAATAAAAAAGTCAAATATGGACACCAAACATACTATATTTTGATTGGCCCATGGTGTCCAGGTTTTTTGACGGATCAACTTCCCTTGAACAAACTTCAATGGCCCTTAGTCCCTAATCATATCTGCCAAATTTCGGCCCGATCCCTTCAGCAGTTCTGGAGAAGTCGCTTTCGCTACAACTAGGTCAACCAAGATGGCTGCCAAACCATTTGACCAATCAGGTTCTCTTGAACAAACTTGGTTCAGCTCTTGCCCTAAATCATATTTCCTCAGGTATGCATCAATCCCATTAGCGGCTTCGGAGATTTTTAGAGGTTTCTAAAAATTTGCCAAAATCCAAGATAGCCACCGGCCCAATTGGCCGATCGGCTTCGTTTGAACAAGCTTGAATTTCTACACCCTAAAGATGCTTCCTGCCAAATATAATTGAAATCGGCCAGGTAGGCCCCCTAGTTCAAAAGACGAAAACATTTAAAATTTCCCATTGCTTTAATATGGGAGCTTTTGGCGGGAAAATGATCCAAGATGGCCACCAAACCATTTATCCGACAGTTTCGAAAATTTCAAATCTGAGCTCGGAATACCCCAAAACACATACAAAACCAATTTGGGCCTCAAAATCCATCAAATAAAAAAATCCAATGTAGCTGCCAAACATGCGATATTTTGATTGGCCCACGGCGGCCATGTCTTTTGATGGATCAACTTCTTCTGAACAGACTTTAATGGCCCTTAGGCCATAATCATATCTGCTAAATTTTGGCCCGATCCCTTCAGTGGTTCTGGAGAAGAAGTCATTTTCGCTATAACGAGGTCAACCAAGATGGCCGCCGATCCATTTGACCAATCAAGTTCCCTTGAATAAGCTTGGCTCAGCACTTGCCCTAAATCATATTTCATGAGGTTTGCATCAATCCCCAAGCGGTTTCGGAGAAGATTTTTAGACGTTTCTAAAAATCGGCCAAAATCCAAGATGGCCACCAGCCCAATTGGACGATCGGCTTCGTTTGAACAAACTTGAATCTCTATTCCCTAAGGATGCTTCCTGCGAAAGATAATTGAAATCGGACCAGCAGTTCTCGAGAAGAAAACATTTTAAATTTCCTATTGCTTTAGTATGGGAGTGTCTGGCGGGAAAATGATCCAAGATGGCCGCCAAACCGTTTATCCGACAGTTTCGAAAATTGTAAATTTGTGATCAGAATACCGCAAAACGCACACAAAACCAATATCGGCCTCAAAATCCATCAAATAAAAAAATCCATTATGGCCGCCAAACACGCTATATTTTGATTGGCCCACGGCGGCCATGTTTTTTAACGGATCAACTTCTCTTGAACAAACTCTAGTGGCCCTTAGGCCCTAATCATATCTGCCAAATTTCGGCCTGATCCCTTCTGCGATTCTGGAGAAGAAGTCATTTTCGCTATAACTAGGTCAACCAAGATGGCCGCCGATCCATTTGACCAATCAAGTTCCCTTGAACAATCTTGGCTCAGCACTTGCCCTAAATCATATTTCATGAGGTTTGCATCAATCCCCCAAGCGGTTTCGGAGAAGATTTTTAGACGTTTCTAAAAATCGGCCAAAATCCAAGATGGCCACCAGCCCAATTGGACGATCGGCTTCGTTTGAACAAACTTGAATCTCTATTCCCTAAGGATGCTTCCTGCGAAAGATAATTGAAATCGGACCAGCAGTTCTCGAGAAGAAAACATTTTAAATTTCCTATTGCTTTAGTATGGGAGCGTCTGGCGGGAAAATGATCCAAGATGGCCGCCAAACCGTTTATCCGACAGTTTCGAAAATTGTAAATTTGTGATCAGAATACCGCAAAACACACACAAAACCAATTTCGGCCTCAAAATCCATCAAATAAAAAAATCCATTATGGCCGCCAAACACGCTATATTTTAATTGGCCCAAGGCGGCCATGTTTTTTAACGGACCAACTTCTCTTGAACAAACTCTAATGCCCCTTAGGCCCTAATCATGTCTGCCAAATTTCGGCCTGATCCCTTCTGCGATTCTGGAGAAGGAGTCATTTTCGCTACAACTAGGTCAACCAAGATGGCCGCCGAACCATTTGACCAATCAAGTTCCCTTGAACATACTTGGTTCAGCTCTTGCCCTAGATCATATTTCATGAGATTTGCATCAATTCCTAAGCGGTTTCGGAGAAGATTTTTAAAGACATTTCCTAAAATCGGCCTAAATCCAAGATGGTCGCCGGCCAAATTGGCCAATCGGGTTCCTTTGAACAAACTTGGATCCCGATTCCCTACGGATGCTTCCTGCCAAATATAATTGAAATTGGCCCAGTTGTTCTTGAGAAGAAGTCGTTTAAAGGAAAAGTTGACTGACGCCGGACGGACGGACGACGGACGGTCGCCACGGCATACGCTCACTTGGCCTTTCAGGCCAGGTGAGCTAACAATTGTTCATAAACAGAGAGCATCACGCTAGCAGTTGATTTGATGTATTCATTTATAATTTGGTCTGTACCACTTGCTTTATTGTTTGCTAGTTTTAAAATTGCGTTTTGTATTTCTTCCCTAGATATCCGGATGTCCAGCTCAGCATTATTACTTATATTGATATCTATGTTATTTTCATTATCATTACTTTCAACGGCGTTATTTACATTTCTAAAATGTATATATAGAGAATTTAAACCAATATTGCTATTATCATCTTTGTTTTTCTTTGTGCTATTGATTATTTTCCAGAATGCTTTAGGATCTGTAGTTTTAAGTTTACGTAGTTTAACATGAAGTCGTGCATGTGCGTGCAGTTTCTAAATGTTTCCTAATAGATATTTTATAAGCTTTGCTTGCCTTTTCAACTGTTGTCTCTTTATTTCCGTTTTATTGATATTATATGCTTTTTTCGTTCTATGGTATTCCTTACGTTTCGCAGCACACTCTTTTCCAAACCATGTTTTATTGTTAGCACGTATTTTGCCTCTATAATCTTTTATATTGCCAACTCGACTGGAAGCTGCAGTTGTCACACTATGCAACAAATTTCAGTCAACTTATCGTCAAAATAGTCAGCGTAGGCCTATGCTTTCTTACGTTACATTAATATATTTGTTGTATCGGCTCTGAACTATTTCTTGGGAGATAACAAAGGGTATTTCGATAGGAAATTCCCATTTCTTGAGTCAATATTAGCTTATAAAACGTGTACAATTTCTAGCATTTTAGCCTTATCTGAACTGATCAACTAACCCAAACTCTGTATATATATGAATCCAGGCCTACCTCAAAGGACTGTACATAATGAACTTTCGTCCTCTGGATTAAAATCAATCAATGCGCAATATTTGTATTAGCAATAGGCAAACAGTAAATTCTAGTGATAATAAAGGGAGTATGGGAGACCGGGGCACAGTGGGCCACAGGGCACAGTGGGCCATTTCAATTTTCTCAGAAATGCATTATGGGATTTTGCCAATGACCTCATCAAATGTGTAGAGGGAATTCCCCTACATGCTGCTGTAAATGTAGGCAGAAGAAATGAGAAGTTAATGATTTATGTTAAAAAAAACTGTTTTCGAAGTTGCAAAGTAAAATTTCGGTAAGTTATACAAAATTTTCTTGTATTATAACATGCTGGGGTCTTCTATTCTAACTGTATTACTTGTAACGCTGCTATATAAGCTTGAAATAACCGGATCAACAAGAGCCAGTTAAAATGGCGGATTATGAGAAAGTCCACTATAAATTTAATATATGTGGTCGGGGCACAGTGGGCCAGCCGTGTATGGTTAGAGTGCGCCAGTCGGGGCACATTGGGCCAGCTTGGTATGGTTAGAGTGGGCCATGGCCCACTGTTCCCCATCTTATTAAACAGGGCTTGTACTGGTCATGGAATTCATAGTCATGAAATCTGAAAATTTAAAATATAGGACTGAAAATCCTGGAAGAACAGCATTTTTCTCAAGGTATGAAAAAGTCATGGAAAATTAAGCCATTGAAAGCTGCCTTAGGCAGCACCAGCTCAGAGTCCAATTATTTTCAAATTATTCAACATTATTTTTTAAATTATAATGTGTTCAAATGGGTAAACGCCTTTTCAGGGATCACATTACATGTTTTATTCCACTTCTAAGTAAAAATGGTGTCATTTTGGTCATGGAAAGTTATGTAAAGGTAAATGAATTTAGCATTGCAAAATGAGTAGGCCTACATAGCAGCTAAAACACACACACATACACGCACGCACGCACGCACGCACGCACACACCACATAGCGCACGGACCGCATCTGAATGTTATAAATCTCATGTTACTGAAATTGAGGGATCCGTTTCTAGCTATGCCACGCCCACACGGTACAAGCCCTGATTAAAAAACTTACAATTAAATTAGGAAATTAACTTTAAATAACTGTTTCTTTTCAGCTAATGCACAATCATGGTGCGCAATAGGAAAGAGGGACGAAAGATAGCAGATTTTAGTGAAGATGACATGAGGCGAGCTGTGGATATGGAAGTGATGGAAGGTTATAGCATCAGGCAAACAGCTAGAGAAACTGGCGTAAAGCGCACAACGTTACAACGCTACATAGCCAAAGTCAATGATGGATCAATAGAACGATACACACCAAACTATGACTGTCGTAAAGTATTCTCAGATGAGCAGGAGTTTGAAATTCAGGAGTACCTGATCCTCGCATCGAAAATGTGTTATGGCTTTATTCTTATGCAAGTCCGTCGTTTAGTTTACGAGTTTACTATGAAGCTTAACATCACATTTCCTGCATCCTGGTCTGTCAGTAAATGTGCAGGACCAGACTGGTTCGCCAATTTCCTGTCACGTCACATGAATTTGTCACTAAGATGACCCGAAACAACAAGCATGTCACGAGCAACTAGCTTTAACAAGCACAATGTTAATGAGTTTTTTGACAATCTTGATTCAGTGATGAAACTATACAAATTTGAACCGTCTGGCATACAATATCGACAAAACTGATTGTACGACTATTCAGGATATGGCAAAAGTTAAGGTGCTGCTTCTAAAATAGAAAAACAAGTAGGCAAAATTACATCTTGTGAACGTGGTACACTAACAACTGTTTTGTGCACAATTAATTCTATATGTAATTCAGTACCACCATGTTTTGTGTTTCCAAGAGTGCATTTTAAAGAGTACATGCTACATGGGGCACCTCCAGGAAGTGCGGGCGTTTCACATTTATCGGGTTGGATGACTGGTGATAATTTTGTTGGTTTCCTTAACCATTTGATTAAGCATACTAGATGCGCGAAAGATCACCCAGTTTTGATCCTAATGGACAACCATGAGAGTCATATTACAATCGATTCACTGGATATAGCTAAAGATAATGGCATTGTTTTGCTTCCGTTTCCCCCTCACTGCAGCCATAAGCTGCAACCACTGGATCGTTCCATTTATGGTCCCTTCAAGCATTATTTTTCTCAAGCTTCCAATGCATACATGAATAACCACTCCGGTTCTACAATGACCATATATAACATTGCAGAATTAGTTGGCAAGGCATACCCATTGGCATTCGTAGCAAAGAACATTTTATCTGGATTTCAAGTTGCCGGCCTTTATCCCTTTAACCGGAACATATTTCGTGGAGATGAGTTTGCACCATCCTCTGTGACAGACCGAGAAGAACCAACATCTACATCTGGCATAAACATGATTATAACTACAACAGCATCTGCATCTAGTGCAAGCGAGCTAACACCAGTTGTCACGCCATCTCATTCCAGATCGACTACATCTAACACGCACGCACGCACGCACGCACGCACGCACGCACGCACGCACGCAAGCACGCACGCACGCACGCACGCACGCACGCACGCACGCACATACGTAACTGGATACCCATCTACATCTACTGCAAGCGAGCTAGCACCACCAACTCCTTTTCTCTCTATGTGTTCTTAGTCCATTAAGTTCAGTGAAAATACACCAACAACTTCTACTATGTCAGATGACATAGAGGGGCTTGTTGGTGTGTCTCCACTTGATATAGCAAATAGAACGCAACAGTGTGGTGAAAATGATTCGGCATCAGTATCATTGTTAGCCAGTTCTCGCTTATCAAAGGCTCCCCCACGTAAAAAGACATGTGTAGGAAAAAAGGGGAAAACTCAGATTTTGACGTCAACAGCCGTAAAAAATGAAAATCCAAGATGAGCTAAGATAGAAGCTGACAAAGGGTAAAAAGAACAGTTAGGTACCAAAAGGAATACGAAAAGAAAAGCCTCTGATGATCTGAATAGTGTCGTTTCCACGAGTTCAAAACAAAAGTGTCAACGTACCACGAACACTGAGAGCAACAAAAATGGAAAGGGAAAATGTGCAGCTTCTGATAATCTGAATAGCGATTCACTCCCTCCACAGTCAAACAAACAGCACGATTCTGAGTCCGAAGATAGCAATGATAATCACGGGACGTCCAATGAGGAGACCACTCTACCAGAGCTTGAACTGGGATACAATGCAGATCTAGGTCTATACGAAGAACAATTTGTTCTCGGTCAATTTATTACTGATAGGAACGGTGAAGTACTTTATGTTGGTGAGGTTCAGGACACCCTAATTGATGATGATGAGACCGAATATGAAGTTAAATTCATGCGACGTGCATCTAAAGATTCATACGTGTTCAAATTCCCATTAGTAGATGATGTGTCTGATGTAGAACCCAAAGATATCTTTGCTGTCTTACCATAAGCAATAGGAGAAAAGGGCCGTTATCTTGCATTCATGGTGGATTTTTCTCCATTTCATAACAAATTATCCTAAAGCAAATTATGTTTTATACTGTTTCTTTGAAGATAAGATATTAGTTTAGTTACAATGTTCTGATGTTCTTGTTTGTTCAAATACCTGTAATTTGAATGTTATCCATTGTGAGCCAATTGATAATCATATGCATGCATTCTAGAACGTTGAAGATGTTTGATCTCTATGTTTGTATGTAGACCTACATTTTGGTCAGTAGATAATTTTAGAAAAGCCAGCAGCATACTGATTATGGTACAACTCGGAAATAACGAACTTGTTTCCAAAGCGAGATTTAAAGTACTGTTTAATATTTAGAACTTAGTTTGATTGGAAGCCATTGCTGCCAAGGGTATTAATCGCTTCCAAGCAAATTTAGTTCTAAATATTTGACAGAATATTTTTACACCGCGTTCAAAATTTGAATAACTGACATGTTTCTTAATTGGAAATATGTTAAGTTATTTCTGAGCTGTGGTATATGTTCAATTTGGACAAGTTAGTTTCATGAGCGGGATTGGTGACAGCATGAATGGCCTCTCAGTCAGATTGGCCCTTTATTTTTGTTGAAGTTTCTAATCAAATTAATTTCAGTGTTTAAAAACCTTTTTCTATATATCCAATAAATGGCCCATTGTGCCCATTGAAGTGGACCACACTGCCCCGGCCTGGGGAACAGCGGGCCACGTTGACATCATTATTTTGTTCACGTATTGTCATACGATAGTGACTGATGAAATCTGTGAAATGTAGCTAAATCTTAAGGAATACATTACAGATTATATTAAACTTGAAAATTGAATCATGGACTCATGATAGCAGAGATATGGCTGAAAAGAAGAACAATGACCCACTGTGCCCCGGTTTCCCCTATTCAATTGGTCCTCATATGGCCTTTCAACTACGTCCATTCAAGGATATAGATAATTGCGTGGTGAGTCTATGCCAAATCGTGTTCTCCACTAAGTTCGTTAACATCTTTAGTAGGGAGACGCGTGTCACTGATGTAGTTATGTCTCCCAAACGACTCCGTGAGTTGAGAAGTTTCTATGTGGCCATTTCCCCGGCGTTTGTCATCGGATAACCCGAACACTCTCGATGTTAGATGCCGAGAGAGGATTAGAACATATTCAAACTGGCTAGAATCTGTCAAACGAGGTCCTACTGTTGACGATGCTGACAGAGAAATTGCTGTATGCTGGGAAGATTGGGGTGGGTGGGGCGTCATGAGAATAGCGTCAGCAACCTGACTAGTAGTAGGCAATGTTGAGCTAAACACCCACGGATAAAATCAGATAACTGTATAGCGACAAAGTTATTGAATTTGTAAGAAACATTGAGTATACACGTGGATGCGCGCGTAATAGTGACTCGATATTGAACAGCCACTTTCAGAGATTGCAGCCCCCCGTCCTCCCATTTTTGTCACACTGGAACAAGTTTTCTGATTGTCCGTATTTTCGGATCATGCCAAGGATTGTGGAATCAAAATGTACCATCACACCACTTCTTGTTTAAAAATCTGAGCCAAATGGGACAAGAAGTTCTAGAGACATCCACATATCCAGAATTTTATCAGAATCAGATCCAGATTATTTCAGATTTTACAGATCACGACCAAAGTTGTGCAATCCTACGGCCACACCCTTTTTGGTTTGACAACGGCCAGGGGAACAGGGCAGTTGTGCACGACCAGTCTCAAAGAGGCACATCCAGATATCTTAGATAAAGACGAAGCAAAATATTCACTCCGCAGAAGGGGTACCATATATTTTCAGCAATGGCCCACTCGCAGAATAATGCAACTGTAAAAGATGATATGGCAATGTCGGTTTGACACAAAACCCAGACCATCTTCGGCGGTGGACAGTTTTTGGACCAGAAATCCCACGTATGATGTCTGGATTTGAAGTACCCATGGACTCAATACATAAGGATAAACAAAAGATACATCATCATGAGCAGTAAGAACTTATTTAATCCACATTTGCTCAACAGGCCAACAAATTAGTTGAAGTTATCCAGGACATGGGTTTTGTTTAGGAAGATATATTTATAGTATAAATGAAGTTTCACCTGCTCGCTCACCTGGAACATATGCATTTCAACTATGAAGCCCATCGCCTATAAGTAAAATCATACGGCGTTGGCCAGAATTATAACAAGAACAGGTGTGTTCTACTAAATTTGGTTAAAAGCAGTCCAGTGAATATCGAGGACATTTTAAATGTCCCAATTGTTATACTATGGGAATCTTTAGCGGGAAAATAATCTAAGATGGACACCAGCCCGTTTATCCGACTGTTTTGAAACTTGAAAATTTGAAATCACCATATCTAAAAAAAACTAAACAAAACCAATTTCGGCTTCAGAATCCATTAAATAAAAAAATTCAATATGGTTGCAACAAGAGGCCCAAGGGGCCTGTGTCGCTCACCTGGAGCATTATGTAATTTTGTCACAATTGTTGGTTGGTTGTTTAGTAGTCTTCTAAATGAGTTTGCGGACATTTTTGCAAGTCCAATATGGCCGCCAAACATGCTACATTTTGATTGGTCCACTGCAGTCATGGTTCTGACGTAGCGCCTTCCCTTGAAAAAAGCTTTAATGGCACTCAGTGCCTAATCATATCTCCCAAATTTCGGCCCAATCCGCTGAGTGGTTCTGGAGTCATTTTGGCAAAAATTAGGTTATCCAAGATGGCGCCCAAACCATTTGACCAATCAAGTTCCCTTGAAACAAACTTGGTGCAGCGCTTGCCCTAGATGATATTTCTTGCGTTTTAAAATTGATCCCCCAAGTGGTTTTGGAGAAGATTTTAAAGACATTTTAAAGCGGCCAGTTTTTTTGATGGATCAACTTCTCTTCAACAAACTTTAATGGCCCTAAGTCCTTAATCATATATCACAAATTACGGCCTGATCGCTTCAGCGGTTCTGGAGGAGTCGTTTTTGTGAAAACGAGGTCATCCAAGATGGCCGCCGAAGCATTTTGTCAATCAAGATCTCTTGAACAAACTTGGGTCAACTCGTACCATGGATCATATTTCATGAGGCCTGAATTGATCCATAAAACGGTTTTGGAGATTTTTAGACATTTCTAAAAATCAGCTGAAATCCAAGATGGCCACCGGCCAAATTGGCCGATCGGCTTCCTTTGAACAAAACGGAATCTCTATGCCGTAAGGATGCTTCCTGCCAAATATAATTGAAATCGGCCCAGCAGTTCTTAAGACGAAGACATTTTAAATTTCCTATTGCTTTAGTATGGGAGCTTTTGGCAGGAAAATGATCCAAGATGGCCCCCAAACCGATGCTATATTTTGATTGGCCCACCGCGGCCATGTTTTTTGATGGATTAACTTCTCTCGAACAAACATTAGTGGCCCTTAGTCCCTAATCAGATATCACAAATTTCAGCCTGATCGCCTCGGCGGTTCTGGGGAAGAAGTAATTTGTGCGAAAACTAGGTCATCCAAGATGGCCGCTGAACCATTTAGTCAATCAAGTTCCCTTGAACAAACTTGGGTCAGCTCTTACCATAGATCATATTTCACGAGGTCTGAATTGATCCCTCAAACGGGTTTAGAGAAGATTGTTAAAGACATTTCTAAAAATCGGCCGAAGTCCAAGATGGCCGTCGAGCAAATTCGCCGATAGGGTTCGTTTGAACAAACTTGAATCTCGATGCCTTAAGGATGCTTCCTGCCAAATATAATTGAAATCTGCCCAGCAGTTTTCGAAAAGAAGACATTTTAAATTTCCCATTGCTTTAGTATGGGAGCTTTTGACGGGAAAATGATCCAAGATGGCCGCCAAACCATTTATCCGACAGTTTTGAAAATTGCAAATTTCAAATCAGAATACCCAAAAACCTATATAAAAACAATTTCAGCCTCAAAGTCCATCAAATAAAAAAATCCAATATGACCACCAAACATAATATATTTTGATTGGCTCACAGCGGCCATGTCTTTTGACGGATCAACTTCTCTAGTCCCTAATCATATCTGCCAAATTCTGGTCCGATCCCTTCAGCAGTTTTACTAAAACTAGGTCAACCAAGATAGCCGCCGAACCATTTGACCAATCAAGTTCTCCTGAACAAACTTGGTTGAGCTCTTGTCCTGGATCATATTTCATGAGGTTTCCTTCAATCCATCAAGCGGTTTCGGAGAAGAATTTTAAAGCCGTTTCTAAAAATTGGCCAAAATTCAAGATGGCCACCGGCCAAATTGGCCGATCGGCTTCGTTTGAACAAACTTGGATCCCTATGCACCAAGGATGCTTCCTGCCAAATATAATTGAAATCGTCCCAGCGGTTCTTGAGAAGAAGTCATTTTAAAGGAAAAGTTGACGGACGGACGGACGACGGACACACGACGGACAGTCACCACGACATAAGCTCACTTGGCCTTTCAGGCCAGGTGGGCTAAAAATGCTGAAATCTAATTGGCCAACGGCAGACATGTTTTTAACATACTACCGGTAACTTCCCTTGAACAAACTAGAATTGTCCTTATTCCTGAATCATACTTCCACTTCAGCTCCACTTAAGAAGATTTTTAAAGACCTTTCTAAAAATCGGCCAAAATCCAAGATGGCCACCGACGAAATGGGATGATCATATTCCTCTGAACAAAGTTGGATCTGTACGGGGCAAGGATGTTTCCTATCAAATTCGGTTGAAATCGGGCAAATGGTTCTCTCGAAGCCATTTTAAATTTTCTATTGCTTTACTATGGAAGCTTTGTGGCGAAAAAAATCCAGGATGGATGACAAACAATTTATCTGACAATTTCAGTAGCAAATTTGAAATCAGCATACCCAAAAATCTATAATTTCTTCTTTGCGTTCACTTTAATCATGACAATTCTCTAGACAATTCTGCCCGATTCAGAAACAAATTTTAGTTTTTAAACAGAAAAATCTAGATAAAGCCAGTCATAATAATAATGAATTATTAGTTTCAAGATATTGAACATAATGTTTATTAAATTATAAATTCACCAAAGACATACAATTTGTAGACTCATGATGGATACACTCATGGCAGACGTTTCGATCTTCAAGACGGCGCTATACGATTAACTAACAAGTGTTGTAATTGATCAGGCGGTTATATACTTGAGTGACAGTTCAGATCCTTCCATTATTAGTTTCAAGATATTGAACATAATGTTTATTAAATTATAAATTCACCAAAGACATACAATTTATTCCATTATTAGTTTCAAGATATTGAACATAATGTTTATTAAATTATAAATTCACCAAAGACATACAATTTGTAGACTCATGATGGATACACTCATGGCAGACGTTTCGATCTTCAAGACGGCGCTATACGATTAACTAACAAGTGTTGTAATTGATCAGGCGGTTATATACTTGAGTGACAGTTCAGATCCTTCCATTATTAGATTACTATACTCAGTTCCCATCAGTAGTGTAACATGAGTTCATTCCAAAGATGTGGGTGTGAGCTGTTGCCGGTTATTACACCAAAAGGTTCCAACAACATTGGTTAAACAACAGCCATCAGAAGACGGCATATCACGCACACGCACACACACACATGACGTCGTAATCAACGACGTGACGTGTAGAATGACGTCATAATCAGTGACCTCATTATGACGTCATGAATGCCATAGACAAGTATGTCACGAACGCATAATGGACCTTTCCAGTTTCAGCTAGTACCCGCCCACCTCTAGCTAAGCTACACCCACACCTTGCTCGTGTTGAGATTTATCGATCCCTGAAATACCTGACTATCAATTTCCAGAAAACTATACAGGTAAGCTGTTAAATATTTTGAAACTAATTTGACTGGTTGCTGTTGCTGCTTACGGCAGCAACAGCGCCAAGTCAAATTAGTTTCAAAATATTAAACAGCATGTTTATTAAATAGCAGACATACAATTCGACGTTTAAGAGTTAAAGACGGGCCAAATAGAATCATTTATGGCTTAATGATTATGATGTCAGCATGCACGTCACTTAGTTGGCTATGATGTCATATGACGTCATATAGTCGAAGGATACATTTGGAAAGGTCCATTGAAGACGGACTATGAGTTGTTGTAAGAATTGCATGTCTACTATTTAATACATAATCTGTTGTAAATTTTGAAACTAATTTGACTGGCCGCTGTTGCTGCCATAGACAGCAACAGCACCCAGTCAAATTAGTTAGAAAATATTCAATACCTTTGTAGATTTCAGGAAATTGATAGTCAGGGCATTCGCCGGGATCGATCGATCCCAACACTGCGAAGTGTGGGTGGAGCTTCAACTTTTTGCGTCAAATGCAAGATTCCGAAACGGTTGTGGATGACCCACAAGTAACTGCTGCGCGTAACATGGAATTATGGGTAAATTGATCACGTGTACCCTTGAAATCAACATGGCCGCATTCATGGATGTACCTACAGAGACGCTAGAAACATGTTTGTAAGTATAAGCTATCTCGGAGTTCCGAATGCGCATGTGCAGCAAACGTCAGGTCAAAGGTCAAAGCACATAAACAAACCACTTTGTGTGCCTTCGCTTAGTAATAATCACATAGCTTTTACGGCATTTTCAGCTCAATAAACTTTTTACAAACATCTCGCTTCATAAAGATAATATTCTTACGTAATAATCACTGCGTGTTTATAAAAGAAATTTCATATGGCTAACACGAATCGCACGAAATACCCTATTTTCGTATACATGCCCTATATAGTTAGCCTATAAAATATGTAGTACTGCTATGTTTAATTCCAGCGACTGTCGCCGGGTATTATATAATTTTTTTTATTTCATACCCATATTGATTAAACCCTACAAAATCAACAGTTTGTAACTATTATTTTGTATCTATATATAATTAGCAGCCTCGGCGGTTAGCTCGTCGACACCCCCCCCCCCTCCCCCAACACGCAGACCCCACCCCCCCCCCCCAAATAGCCACGGCCGGGGTGTCAAGAACGTAAATATTTGTTATTAAATCTTTAAAAAAAACCCTCATGTTTGGCTGTATGTTTTAACCCATTTCCCCCCAATAGCAGTTGGCTGCTATAACCTTTTGGAAATTTATATCACATATCATATATAGCGCCTACATTCATAGGTGTGTAGGAACGTACTTTGACGTGGTGGGTTGGGGCGGGGGGGGGGGGGGTGGTTGATGGCGCTAAACTATATGACCAAAACCTAATGGGCGCTACGGAGAATACACTGAGAGAAAAAAATCTGAAGGGTTGCTAGCACCCCCACCCCTCCCCTACGCCTATGTATATGGCAAGCATCTCGAAAATTTAAAAGCCAACTTGTCCTTGTATGGTGTATGTGTTAAATCCAATAAACGAACTTGTAAGGTTCTGAAAACAAGTATTTTATTTTTTTAATTTACGTTCGTGATACCCACCCACCCCACACAGACTATACCCCCTCCAACAATGGCAATCCGGTGATTTTTTTTTTTTGGTTTGAAAAATCCGAATTTGTAAACAAAACTAGGGTGAATTATGGTATGTTGTGGTGTATTGTTTTAATTTTATTTTAAGAGCAACCCTATGTCTAAACTCTACAATTAAAGTATTAGAAGGATTCTCAGATCGAGCTTAATTTTCAAAGATTTGCATTGGGAAGATCTAACTCACACCCTCCCGACACAGCCTCCTGCCACACTGTCAATCAAATAATTTGTCAGACCAATGCGATTACTGATCACCCATGCACCTAAATAATCTAGCAACCAAAGGATCAACAAGTCAGCCACTCTAGAGCAATCAGAATAATTATTCAGTCAATCAATGATTAAAGAATAAAGAAATGAATCAATCAATAGTTGGATTCAATTCCATTCAATTACAGCCAGCCATGCGATCGTTCGGCCAATCAATTAGGTATATATACGCACAATTGCAGTGGCGTCGTGTATGGGGCGGTTTGGTCTACCAAGTAGCCTAAATGCATGAGCGAGTGATCGACTAACCAATAGAGTACATGACTGGCTGGCCCCGCCGACCGACTGACTCACAGACCGACCAGCTCACAGACCGACCGACTCACAGACCGACCGACTCACAAACCGACCGACTCAAAGACCGACAGATTCAGAGACCGACTGACTCAGAGGCAGACCGACTCAGTGACCGACCGACTCAGAGACCGACCGACTCAGAGACCGACCAACTCAGAGACCGACTGACCGACCCGACCCGACCCGATCCGACCCGACCAACAGACCAACCCCACCCACCCACCCATCCACTCACCGACTGACCAACTCACTCACCCACTCACCCACCCACCCACCCACTCACTCACTCACTCACTCACTGGCTGGCTCGCTCACTCACTCACTGACTCGCTCACTGGCTGGCTCGCTCACTGGCTCGCTCACTCCCTCACTGACTGGCGAACTGACCAACTTACTGACTCATCGACCGACCCACCGACTCACTCACTCACGAGTGAGTGACTGATAAATTGTGTGGGTGAGTGAGTGAGTGAGTGGGTGGGTGGGTGGGTGGGTGGGTGAATGAGTGAATGAGTGAGTGAGTGAGTGAGTGAGTGAGTGAGTGAGTGAGTGAGTGAGTGAGTGAGTGAGTGAGTGAGTGAGTGAGTGAGTGAGTGAGTGAGTGAGTGAGTGAGTGAGTGAGTGAGTGAGTGAGTGAGTGAGTGAGTGAGTGAGTGAGTGAGTGAGTGAGTGAGTGAGTGGCAGGACGATTGACCAACTGGCTGGTCAACTGACCAACTAACTGGCTGAGTGGGTGGGTTGGTCAATGGTGGATTGGGTCATAGGTCGATGTCTGTCTTCCGCTGGGGCTGCCACATGCCTGGTTGTCTGGCTGCCGCCCTGGCTGATTGCCTGACTTGGCTGCCTAATTGCGTACCCTGCCCTACACTGCCCTGCCCTGCCCTGCCCTGCCCTGCCCTGCCCTGCCCTGCCCTGCCCTGCCCTGCCCTGATTGCCTGCCTGTCCTCTACTTATTTATTTTTTACATAGATATGTGTTGTCTGTGCAGCCTATCTTCAATAACATTTTCAAAATTCGGCTAAATAAAATTGTCACGAAATTCGAGACCATTTGGCATTTATCAGATGCACCTAGGTAAAAAATATGTGGGTAGGTAAAATTCTTCGCTTGACCGCGTATGATAATTGTATTTTTAATGATCTATGAATTTGACGTCTTACGTGCACTACGCTGTGGTGGTTTCCAAAGCAATAAGCTACCTCGGAGTTACGGCGTCGCAAAGAATTATGGGTAATGTCAAAGGTCAAAGCACATACACAAATCTCTCGAGTCTGACAGCTCTGCGGTTATGAATGCTACGCCACGAATTTTCCTCCGCATCCATGCGTGTTTTATGGTGTTCTTATGTGTGAACTTCTTAGCGACAGCTTGATATGGAATCATATCAAGATATTTATGCAGCAGAATTAGAAAATCAAATAATATTTACGCAACTGGAGGCGGAAAACAACGCGGTCAAGCGCATTCGCCCCGGTGCCAATTCGGCCCATTAATTCGCTGTCCCGATTAGAAGTGGATTCACACTAGTGTATTTTGCATAAATTCAATAAATAAATGTAGTTATTATATGTATTTTAGAAGTACAATTACAATATGCTTATTTTTAAGTCTATGTAATGCCAGCGATTACGTGAGACTGACGGCGTAGGCCTACACACGTACACCAGCTTCATAGTTAGGCCTATATAGTTAGTGTGTATGGTACTACGCATACTTGGGTTTTACAATTTCATTGTTCTAATATTCCCAATTTAATACTATATAATTCTCTAGTCTCCTAAAGGCACTATTAGGCTACCTAATGTAATCATTCAATGTAATACGTGCGCGTAGATTGCGCTATTCATTGATAAAGGAATTATCCCAAACAGAGTATAATTATGTTTATCATATTATCCATAAATAAACATCAGTCAAACAAACCACTCAGGCCGGAAGCCAGGGCAGGACCGGTGCACTATGTAATATTACCCCCAATCAGGCAGCCATGGCAGGGCAAGCAATCAGGCAGCAAGGGCAGGGCAGGCAGGCAATCACGCAGCCAAGGGAGGGCAATCAGGCAGCCAGGGTTTGGCAGGCAGCCATCAGGCAGCCAGGGAGGGCAGGCAGACAGGCAGCCAGCCAGTGCTGGCAATCAGTCAGGACATGGCAGGTAATCAAGGAAGCCAGATCAGAGCAGGCAGGCAGGCAGCAATGGCATGGCATGGCATGGCAGCCATGCAATCAGGCAGCCAGGGGAGGACAGGAAGGCAGGCAGCCTGGGCAGATAGTCAGTCAGGGCATGACAGGCAGACAGAGCAGGGCAGGCAGTCAGGACAGGAAGCCAGGGCAGGGCAAGCAATCAGGCAGCCAGAGTAGGGCTGGCAGGCAGCCAGTAGAGGACAGGCAGGCAGTTAGTCAAGGCATGATAGGTAGTCAGGCAGCCAGGGCACCCACTCACCCACTCACCCACACAATTTATCAGTCACTCACTCGTGAGTCGGTGAGTCGGTCGGTGAGTTGGTCAGTCGGCCAGTCAGTGAGTGAGTCAGCGAGCCAGTGAGCGAGCCAGTGAGCCAGCCAGCCAGTGAGCGAGGCAGTGAGTGAGTGAGTGAGTGAGTGAGTGAGTGAGTGAGTGAGTGAGCCAGTGCCAGTGAGCGAGCCAGCCAGCCAGCCAGCCAGTGAGTGAGTGAGTGAGTGAGTGAGTGAGTGAGTGAGTGAGTGAGTGAGTGAGTGAGTGAGTGAGTGAGTGTGTGAGTGAGTGAGTGAGTGAGTGAGTGAGTGAGTGAGTGAGTGGGTGAGTTGGTCAGTCGGTGAGTGGATGGGTGGGTGGGTGGGGTCGGTCTGTTGGTCGGGTCAGATCGGGTCGGGTCGGGTCGGTCGGTCTGTGAGTCGGTCGGTCTCTGAGTCGGTCAGTCTCTGAGTCGGTCGGTCTCTGTGTCAGTCGGTCTCTGAGTCGGTCAGTTTGTGAGTCGGTCGGTCTGTGAGTCGGTCGGTCTGTGAGCTGGTCGGTCTGTGAGTCAGTCAGTCGGCGGGCCAGCCAGCCAGTCATGTACTCTATTGGTTAGTCGATCACTCACTCATGCATTTAGGCTACTTGGTAGCCCAAACCGCCCCATACACGACGCCACTGCAATTGTGCGTCTATATACCTAATTGATTGGCCGAACGATCGCATGGCTGGCTGTAATTGAATGGAATTGAATCCAACTATTGATTGATTCATTTCTTTATTCTTTAATCATTGATTGACTGAATAATTATTCTGATTGCTCTAGAGTGGCTGACTTGTTGATCCTTTGGTTGCTAGATTGTTTGGGTACATGGGTGATCAGTAATCGCATTGGTCTGACAAATTATTTGATTGACAGTGTGGCAGGAGGCAGTGTCGGGAGGGTGTGAGTT
Organism: Chaetoderma sp. LZ-2023a; assembly: GCA_034401795.1. Classification (NCBI taxonomy): domain Eukaryota; kingdom Metazoa; phylum Mollusca; class Caudofoveata; order Chaetodermatida; family Chaetodermatidae; genus Chaetoderma; species Chaetoderma sp. LZ-2023a. Next base: position 62,444,885 of record CM067367.1, read on the forward strand.
AGATCTTCCCAATGGAAATCTTTGAAGATTAAGCTCGATCTGAGAATCCTTCTAATACTTTAATTGTAGAGTTTAGACATAGGGTTGCTCTTAAAATAAAATTAAAACAATGCACCACAACATACCACAATTCACCCTAATTTTGTTTACAAATTTGGATTTTTCAAACCAAAAAAAAATCACCGGATTGCCATTCCTGGAGGGGGTATAGTCTGTGTGGGGTGGGTGGGTATCACGAACGTAAATTAAAAAATAAAATACTTGTTTTCAGAACCTTACAAGTTCGTTTATTGGATTTAACACAGATACCATACAAGGACAAGTTGGCTTTTAAATTTTCGAGATGCTTGCCATATACATAGGCGTAGGGGAGGGGTGGGGGCGCTAGCAACCCTTCAGATTTTTTCTCTCAGTGTATTCTCCGTAGCGCCCATTAGGTTTTGGTCACACCCATATAGTTTAGCGCCATCAACCCCCCCCCCCCCCACCCCCAAGCCACCCCACCACGTCAAAGTACGTTCCTACACACCTCTGAATGTAGGCGCTATATATGATATGTGATAAAAATTTCCAAAAGGTTATAGCAGTCAACTGCTATTGGGGGGGGGGGGGGGGGGTGGGTTAAAACATACAGCCAAACATGAGTTCTTTTTAAAGATTTAATAACAAATATTTACGTTCTTGACACCCCGGCCGTGGCTATTTTCTTTTGGGGGGGGGGGGCGGGGGTGTCTGCGTGTTGGGGGGGGGGGGGGGTGGGGTGTCGACGAGCTAACCGCCGAGGCTGCTAATTATATATTAGATAAAAAATAATAGTTACAAACTGTTGACTTTGTAGGTTTTAATCAATATGGGTATGAGATAAAAAAAATTATATAATACCCGGCGACAGTCGCTGGAATTAAACATAGCAGTACTACATTTTAAATAGGCTAACTATATAGGGCATATACGAAAATAGGGTATTTCGTGCGATTCGTGTTAGCCATATGAAATTTCTTTTATAAACACGCAGTGATTATTACGTAAGAATATTATCTTTATGAAGCGAGATGTTTGTAAAAAGTTTATTTAGCTGAAAACACCGTAAAAGCTATGTGATTATTGTTAAGCGAAGGCACACAAAGTGGTTTGTTTATGTGCTTTGACCTTTGACCCGACGTTTGCTGCACATGCGCATTCGGAACTCCGAGACGAGTTTCAATTAGTTTTATGGTCTACTACACTATTTAAACACAATAGTACGGAAGCGTATTAGGGCCACCATAATAAATATATTTGCTCATACGTATCTCGAGATCTCGACTTAGTATCTCGAGATCTCGACTTAGTATCTCGAGATCTCGACTTAGTATCTCGAGATCTCGACTTAGTATCTCGAGATCTCGACTTAGTATCTCGAGATCTCGACTTACTATCTCGAGATCTCGACTTACTATCTCGAGATCTCGACTTAGTATCTCGAGATCTCGACTTAGTATCTCGAGATCTCGACTTACTATCTCGAGATCTCGACTTACTATCTCGAGATCTCGACTTAGTATTCCGAGTGGCGGGAAGGGTGAACAGCCATTTTGAGATGTCGATGCAACTTGAGTTTGACAGCCGTTTAAACCATCTTCAGGTAAGTAGTCAACAGTCCAGTTTGTTGTATTTGTAATATAGGTAATGCCCTAGTATGTGTCAATTCCAGTGCCTGAAAGATCATTGCTTTGACCTTTATGTGCGGGCATGTGTGAGTGTGTGCCTGTATATCATGTCAAGCAAAGTCCATCTGGCGGCCACCCCAACAGTAAAACCAGCTTTCCTTGTAGTCTATTCACCTACCGTCCGATTACATTGATGGCACTACTTAAATACTTCAGCATACATTACACCGCAAATAGACGGTCGTACTGGACTCTTATATACCTGTAGTATCATATATTTAACAGTACACAGTTATCAGAACGTATTTTACCGTGTGGGGTGGGGGGGGGCGGGGGCAAACCTAGGGGGCGCTACGGGTATACACGATGTGACGAGAATAAACATGGGGACACTATCTTGCCCAAACCCCCACCCTGTGTTCCTACGCCTATAACATATATTAATTTTTGCAAGTCTATGTTAACATTCTTTTTTTTGAAAACATGCCCTAGCCCCAGATTTAGTGTAAGTTCAGCCAAGCGTGAAAAGTAGGTCAGAGTGACCTGCTTTTAACACGGGCCACATCCAGACTCGAAGTTGCATTTATATGCAAGATTTGGTTTCTTAGATGTTCAAAGATATGGCTTCGGACAAGCACGCGCGTACGTACGTATATCGCAGTCTTGAAATCCTCTTTCACTGTCCGTTCCTTCCCTCAGTGTTAAAATTTTAGCCAAATCGGATTGACATTTTTCTTAGATACAGATCCGGCCGGACAGGCAGACCCACAGGCAGCAGACCGGCTGCCGCATGTGTCCATGCGTGTGTACACACCCGCACGAACGCACGCACACATCCCCTACCCTCTACGTGACGACGGTATAGGGACGCCATTTCAGAGCTCTGCTTGTCAGCGATATATGTAATCTGAATACATCTTTACGCTAATAAAGTCGATAGAGTGTGGTTAGTGGCGGGTGACGCGTGGAATGTAGGTCACACTGGTGTGCGTTTTAGTTACGCAACTTAGTGAGGTCAGTTAGCGCCAAAGTATCGGATGTGGGCACGACTGACAACAGTGCTAATTTTCTGGAAAGGTAGGCATAGCGATTAATAAAAATAATGCTCTAAAATTTAATGGTGGGAAGGCGTCTGTCTGGCGGATAACTTACGTCACAAGAATTCAACAGAAACCACAAAGGCCAGGCGTGAGTCTAGACCCTATATAATTGTGAACTAGCAAATAAACGCCTTAAAGATTACGACACAGTCTTGCGGATATTTTACAAAAATGGCAGTTAAAGTAATATAGACGAATGACGAAATATAATCGGTTGGGACCTTAACGGTGGACCCCATAGCCCAATGTGGCCCGTGACGGCGTCTCAGCGGTCCGGACCACCTAGAGTAGGACGATATAACACTTGTCCACTCAATTGCTATTCCTATTACATGATCCTCGCCCTCCCACTCCGTTCCCGTATCTAGTAAGCTATGTGAGTATTGGGCGTATTAGTCCCTCGCCTGTTGTAATTCCGTGGGCAATCACTACAAAATGGTGCAAACAAATGTTATTTTGGCAAATCAGATTATGACGTCATAATGACGTCATTTCTAACCCAGATTTACCATGTCTATAGAGGAAGGCGTAAACAGCATTTGAGTGAATCTTTAACATTTGTATACGAATATAAACTAGTTTCAGGAATGTGAAGACAATACTACAGATGAGCACAGTTTTAGAACACCATAGTATATGATTATGACGTGATTATGACATTAAAATGATGACACTATTCATTTCTTTGCAAGATATTTGTGAAATTAACTGCATAAGATATCTAATGCCATTGTCATATAAACCATACACAAAACCACATAGCGCAATGATAATGATGATGATGTCATAATGACGTCAGACACCGCGCATATATATATATATATATATATATATATATATATATATATATATATATATATATATATATATATATATATATATATATATATATATATATATATATATAGCATAGCATAGTATAATACAGCGCAAAGAGAACTTCAACGCACAGGGTGCCATCAACAACTACTCACAAAAGATGGATGCTTGCTCAACACAACTCATTGGCTGCATGGTAAACAGCTTTTGTAATAATATAATGGTGGTCCTTTAAGATACATGGGCACATGAGCATCTATGTGGTCAGACGACCACCTATCTTAAAGTACGACTATTTGTTGGCCCCAAAAGCATGTGCTTGCTATATAGGTTTGGCAAACTATTACGTTTTTGGAGAGTCAAAGAAATACTATGTTAAAGTGGCTATATAGGTTTTTCCGACACGACACGGCTGTTGTGATCGGTGATGTCTGTCTGTCTGTCCCTCCGTCCGTCCGTCTCAGCCTGCCTGCCTGCCTGCCTACCTGTCTGTCTGCCCCTCCGGCCGTCCGTCTGTCCGTCTCTGTCTTTCTGTCTGTCTGCCTGCTCGGTCTTGCTGTCTGTCTGTCTCTCTGTTCGCCTGTCTGCCTGCAGCATAACTTGGAAATGCAAGATATTATCACCAAATTTGGCACATCTGTTCATATATGTATGTATGATTACTGTATTTTGCGGCTGTAGTAGTAGAAACATCCTACAGCTGCAATCAGTCCTTCTTCGCTTTTGCCCACTGTTTCTTGTCCTCAGCCAAAATCCTTAGCTTCCTCATGTCCATTCTTGACTTGGGTGTACCTAATCCTGCTGTCTTTAGGTCACCTCATAGCACGCTTAGCAGATTTATGCAATGCCGTCCTCTCCTGGCTCTGTATTTGCTGGCTCCGAGTAGGGCAAATTCCAAGGCTCTCTGTGCTGGTGTGTTTTCCTGCATCCTTAGCACATGGCCGAACATGGACCATCTTTGCTGAGCGACTTGTACAGACATCTGCGGCGTATTACACATCTTGTATAGTGCATTGTTGGAAATGATGCTCTCTGGCCATCGGTGTTTGCGGTGGCAGGCGTCAAGTTTGTCTAGAGCTGCCTATGGAGCTGCCCAACTGTTACAGTTATACATCATCAAGGATACGCAGGTTACATTGTATAAACGTAGTCTTTTTACCAAGGGCATCTTTGATCTACGAATCCATAGCTTCCAGAAGGACTGGAAAGCTATGTTCCCCATGATGCAGCGTGCAGCAATGTCAGCAGTACTGCAAAGCAGTGAGTCCAGGATTTAACTTTTCCGCTATGGTTCACCGCCACGGAGTGGATCGTCATTTTCTTTAGTTTCACGCTTTGTATATAGGTATATGTGGGTGAACTCTGTTTTGGATTCATTCATAAAGAGATTCTCAATTTTTAGCTTGCTTGCAGCTATTGGGAGAAGTTCGTCAAGGGGTTTCTTTTCCTCACCTATAAAGTCCACATCATCGGCATATTCCATCTCTAGCGGCATGCCCAGTATTGACACCGGGGGTGGGGGTGGGTGGGGTTGTGTGTGGGGTGGGGGGTTTGGTCTTGTGGAGCTTTCCCGCATGGGTTTCGATGCAGCAGCCAGGTAACAGGTGAAGAGCACAGGGGATAGACCATCTCCCTGTGGGGAGCCGATTGATGTCTCAGACTCTACAGACTTCACTGACTTGACTCGTACTCTCAGCTTGGTGTCTGCAAGCAGTAGTCTCACTAGTCGTAGCTCATCTTCATTGCAACTGGCCTGGCGTAGTACATCTAGGATCTTTGACAACTTAATTGTGTCGAAGGCTCGTAACATGTCAATGCCCATTTTGTGGAAATCCCAGTGTTTGGACATGACTACCGACACAAGCATGCGCTGAGCCCATGCAATGTCTGCGCAGCTGCGTTCACGTTTGAAGCCACTTTGACATGATCTAGTGAAGTCGTCGATCTTGTCTCGGATGCGGCATAGAGTAACATTGGATAGGATTTTCCGTATCTGTTAAGGAGCACAATGGGCCGCAGATTGGCTGGGGGTAGGGTGGCAGGTGGCTTCTTGGGCTTGGGTAGTGCGATAAGGATGCCTTGGCCTACAACGTCGATGGGAAGGTGGTGCATAAAAGCTGAATTGATTATGTGCGTGATCGGATTTGAGATAATGTCACTTGCATATTTGAATAGTTCATTGCTCATGCCATCAGGTCCAGAAGCACGTCCATTTTTCACGGCTTTAAGTGCCTTCTCAACCTTTGCTGTATTAATTGGTGTTAGTAATGGCCTGGGGTCTCCTGAGAGTGGGTGCAAGGGCTCATCATCGTAGTCAGTTAACTGTTCCTTGAACCATTTTCGAATTGCCTCGGCTTTGCCCTGGTCAGTCCCGATAATGTGTCCTTCAGAGTTGTGTACAGTTAGTGGTGGTGTGTAGTCAGCAACTCTCAGGGCTCGGGCTGCCCGAAACATTTTGTGGCAGTCATCCGTGGCAGTGATTTCATCTGCTAGGGCGTCTGCTTGTTGGATAGCAAGATCTTTTAAGCGTTCGCTAATGTGGCGCAGAATGTTATTGCGTTCCTGGTATAGTTTGGTGTGATCTTCACTTTGGCCACTTTGATAGATGCGCAGACGTAACGCTTTCTGTTCTGCTGACAGTTTTACTATGAGAGGGTCGTCAGTATACCTAGTTCTGTTGTTTTTTAGAACACCTATGGTGCTAGTAGCTGATGATTCCATAGATATCAGTATTTTGGTTAGGGCTTCGTTTGGATCGGAGCTGACGTCGGTGTTAGCTATCTGCTCCGCGAGGGCCTTTTTGTATGACATTTGAGTGTCAGTGTCGCTGATGAGCTTGGGTAAGTTGTAGGTGATTCTACCCTCTTGCCTGGAATGGCGATTACATCTGTTCATACCCTAATGGAAAGACCCTATCTGTTACTGTATATGACTTCAGAATCAATTACCCTACACGTAAGCTAACAGTACCATCAAAATGCACAGTGAATAACGTATCTATGTTCGTCATGGACATTGAATAGTTCGTCAAGTGTACGAATTGTATGTCTACTATTTAATAAACATTGGCAGCAACAGTACCCAGTCAGATTAGCTAACAAATATTCAACAGGTTACCTGTATTGTTAGCTTGAAATTGAGATTCTGGGAATTCAGAATTCTATGAATATAAATCGATCCCGACACGTGAAGAACAAGGGGATGCCAAGCTAGAAATGGACGGGGCTAAGCTAGAAATGGATCCCTATATTGGTCAGGACTGTATTGAGTTTGAGTTTAAATAGTCAAATATCTAGATCATACGGTCATGAAGTGCAAACGCAAAAACAGAGAACAAATGTGTGTCAGCACCTCCCGTGAGTGAAGTTCAGTTGGTGCTGCAATACTAAACTAATTTTTGAATGTTTAATAATAACTCCTCGAACTAGGACTCAAGCGTCTTCGCCCAAAATATCATCATCATCAGAGAGTATCGCAGTACTTGCGGGTTCATCATTCTCACAGTTTATACACTTGCAGAGATCAGTACATACACAATTATTTGAATGACACGAGCAGTTATTTGAGGAGCAGTTCGTTTTCTGGCAGCTCCATTTTACAAACACAAGTATTATATTGCGTCTGGAGCCGGCTTTAGCTTGGATGTAACATGTTTTTAGACACCCATCTGCATCCCGATAGTGGCCATTAATGTTAGGATCAAGGGAGATTTGAGTCAAGAGTTGTTGTTTGGTACAACACCACTGCTTGCAAATGAGCACGAGACTCGTGTTCGATAAAAACTCCCATTGTTGGTGGAATATTTTCACTTTCAGCTAAAAACTTACAGAAAAGAAACTACCGAAGCTCTGGTATCTTGCTTATCTTAATGTTCCGAGGGCAGTATCCTGAACAAACAACTGCTTCAAAGCAGAGTATTGTGGCCTCTGAGATCACTTGGGTCTCCAAGACTTCGAAATGCTTTGATGACATCGATATCTGATTCTAGAAAATGCTTGAACCACGTCTGCTTGCTTCGGCCACTGAAACACCCAGTCGTGTCCAAACCCGTAAATGCATAAAATGATGGAATCACTTTTGCGCGGTCAGGTCCTAATGCAATATAGATTGGCTTGACTTGCACAACTCCAAGACATAATAGATATCTATGTTGCGTCTGGCAACTGCTCAAAGTTTGCGATAAAGAAGACGAGGACATCAGTATCTGGTGAGAAGAAGCGGAGCTCTATATCAGGACTTGATCGTTTCGTTGCACAGATACTTAACCAAACCATGAGCGTGTCTGCTTCTTCATGGGTTTTTTCAGTCATTTCATCAGTAATTATATTTAGCCGGTGTGATGCAGTTGTACCATTTGCTGAAACAATGACGACTTTAGCTGAATCTTTATAATAATCTAGTGTTTTTGCAGCCAGATACCTAGTTAAGTCTGATTTTGTCCTTTCATGAGACAGAAACCTAGCAATTGTGACATTCTGAATGTTTGTGTCGTCTTCTACACGATACTGAATAGGATCGTTACCATGTTTCCTTCTCTATCTTGTTATGTCCTTCAATGAATCATTGCCGTATGTATCAAATGCTAAGATCAGTTCTTGGTATCCTGAGATCATTGTGTCAAGCGATTCACTGAAAATGCTATGCAGCTTCCCAACCGTGTTAATCCAAGTGGCTTTCTTGAGTTTTTGGACCACGACCATTGTATCAACGATTGCAATTCTCCAAGCAGACGGACTAGGACATGTAGTCTGAGAAATCTCTAGTACAAGTTCAATACCATGAGCTACATGTATTTCATCCACTGGAATGGATTTGACATGTTTCTCTAAGTCATGAATTAGTTTTGACTTATATGTTAGTACGATGCTCTGGGATGGGCATGCATACAACTCAGCCGTTTGATCTCTTGCTATGTGAAGTAACATTACAACTGTGGGCTGATATCCCCAAAATCAGGTTTCAGCTTACTTCGCTCGATAGGCGAGACTTAATCCGGTGACCTAATTTAGATTCACAACAACAACGATTGCGATGCTGTTGAAATCGAAAGAGATAATTGAAAATGTTTGCAATGGTTTTGGTGCACGTGTAAATTTGTGTTTCCTTATTTCTTTTCGAGCAATTTCATTGGCTGAAGTTGACTGACACCAGCTCATAAATATTCATGCAGTTTCGTGAACTTAGCGCAGACATCAAAACCGTGCAAGATCGGTGCATGATACATGAGCGGCGTGGGAGGGTGAGGACCCGTGCAATAGGACGATGGGTGCGCCTCAGAATGATGAGTTTTTTTAAACCTATAACGTATTAAGATAATACCAGATGTCCATTTCTTTACAAAAATCACGTCTGTTGTCTCATTTCATAGCCCATTGACACCCAATGCATGCAAAGGATTGTTTCGGAAAGCGAGTAAAAGAGCAAACTGAACAAACAAACATTAAAATGGTTAATTTTTTATTTTTCTCTTACATGTAAGGCTCAACTGCAGGCTTGGTATTATTATCGTGTAAATTCAAAATTAAGCCAACATTTAGCATGATAAGTATGCCGAGGGTACCTTTCCAATCGCCCGAGTGTTAATTACAGAATGCTTTAGCAACATATAAATGAAAAAGTACAGCAGATAGGGGATGCAGTGCAATATTGCATTGAGACCCATTGAAGAGGTTAATACTGCGCTCCAAATAAGGAACTACCCCTTGGCCAAACATACAAACTGCCATTCGTTTTAACTACCATCCAATAATATATGCAAATTTCTAAGAAAAATTACCCCCATTCTGTCCAATTTCACTGCAGTGCTGAAGAGATACATCCATGCATATCTTTGTATTGAAGACTCTGAGGTTAAAGTTTGCAGCAAAAATATTTGCCAGTAAATAACTTAAAAACTTCCAGACAAAAATTGGGCATTTTGCATTTTAGTACACAATTATGTGTGTTCACCGGCATTCTGAGGAGCACCTACCTGTACTCTGGTTTTGAAGCTATTTTTTCGCTATCATGGAACTAATGTTTCTTTTCCGAAGTCTCCTATCTAACATTAGTAAGATTGTGTATGCATGTAGCTCAACCAATCATAATTGCTTGTGTAAACCTTCAGTTTAAAGTGTCATAATTCTAACAAATATATTGAAAAGTTTGTAACCCCATATTGCTTGCAGCTATGGGACATGGTTGTGAAATTTATTAGTTATTTTACAAGCTTTAAAAATCATTTATAAAGGTTTAAAATTCATTTATAAGCCTTTATAAATCATTTATAAGCCTTTAAACATAGTTAATCAATTCCCCAAGGGCGCCAAATATGCAGTTGCCTTGTGACGCACCATTTTTGTAACCAGATAGCTCGACGAAATCTTAGAAATTTGCGATATTTGGGGTAAATATCTGAGATTTAAAAAAGTTTCATTGCTTTCCTTTAGTCACGTTTAGCACCCTTTATAAGCCTTATTGAGTTTTAAGAACGATTAAGGAATCCAGTTTTAGTTATGACCTGCCCATCCATAGTTAAGCTCCACCCACTCTCCATCCGTGTTGGGATCAATCGATCCCTGCAATCCGTGAATCTCAATTTCCAGACAACTATACAGGCCAGCTGTTGAATATTTTGAAACTAATTTTACATTGGTATTGTTGCGCCCAGTCAAATTAGTTTCAAAATATTCAACAGCATGTTTATTCAATAGTAAAAACATACAATTCGTAAAATAACGCTTAGCCCGTCGTCAATTATACGTTCGTGACGAACTTAACTACGTCATTCATACCATAATTGGTTATGACGTCATCATACACGTCACGTAGTTGGTTATGTCGTCATATAGTTGACTGAGAAACTGGAATCGTCCATTAGCATACATCACGGCATTCGTGCCTCGCGAGATCTTCTATACGGGATCGAGAAAATAATCTCGTATGTATTGAATGGACATTGCGTAGTAATTTCCCCCATAACTTGGCAAAAAAGAGAATTGAATCTTGAAAGGACACGATACATACCAGACAATGCGCTATACATAAGACAATAACTTTTTTAATTTTATCCAAAATGAGGACGAGTTGATTTTAATGTCTGTATTAAGCTAGTGATACAGGGGTAAAGATGGTATCAAAATCAAAACGACCCACAGTGGTGGGTTTACAGTTCACTACAGAGATGGTCTGGGTCCCGACCTGTCTGGTCTTCGAAGTTGAGTCTGTGTAACAGTCTCGTCGTTGTGATGACGTAACAAGATGGCCGGTTAGAGGCGTATTCTCAGCATGAAGCCGTTGACATCGCCACTGACCGTGAGGGTCAGGTCCGTCCATAGAAAGCTAATCAACGTAGAATTGCTACGACCCTCTCAAATGCGGAATTTCAGTTCAGTATTTTATCATAGTTTCCAAACTAATATGTCTTTGTTAGTAATTCAATTTCGTAGTTAAATAAAGTGTCAGATTAATATAGCCAATATAAGTCTATTTCTCTTAAAATTATATACATTTGCGTCTGTTCAACTTCTCTTCCAATTACCAAAAAGAGCATTCAACCCATTTACTCACTTTTGGAGGCTGCATATCATATGCTGCTGAACGTTTTGCGTCAACCCGCCCGAACAAGCGTATTTGTATTTTATCATATAAACAAGCCTTCTAGCCCATTCCATATTTTTCGATATGAGCACACATGCCATATTCAACGGAGTATTTTCATTGGCTGTTGGGTGCGCAACCCATTTAAATCGACCAATTAAAACATCGATTGATGTAAGCGTGACGCCTAAGGATTACTACGCGGTACTGTTTTACAACGATTTGTTTACTACGATTTGTCATTCATGAAACGTCATCGCAAAGTGTAATCGTTTAACAGTTTATCAGTCGGCAGCGAAGTAACGAAGGCTCTGCGATAGTCTTAGAAGAAAAGTGTAGTTTACGGCTGACATCGCCAGATTTTGTGTTTGTCACTATATTTTGCTGCTCATTCAGTATCTGTTATCAAGTTGTGGTGCCTCACAGCGGCGGTATCGTTTTCACGAAAATCAACAATGAGAAATCAGATAAACGTCACATCTGCAACTATTGGCAAATATTTTCAAAATTACAGTTTATATGATAAATAAAATCTCAAACTCGGTCACTTTTCATATCACTATTATGAAACTCATTGCAAATTATCAATATTGCACTCGCTAAAGCTCGTGCAAATTGATAATTTTCAACTCGGTCCATAATAGTGATATGAAAAGTGACCTCATTCCAGATTCTCTATTTATTGAACTATACCTTCGCTATGGGGTTAGCTGTCGTGACTGCCGGTGACGCAAGTTCAGTAAATCGCAATTGTACATGACAGGGTGTTCGAGGACTGGCTGACGCAGACGATCAACTACATGTATAGCCGCCAAAAGGGACACAATTCGCTTTTTGGTAATTTGAAGAGAAATTTAACAGACGCAAACTTAAATATTTTGTCAGAATCACAATCTGACACGATTCGACTACGTACTAGAATTAGTAACAAAACATAATATTTAGAGACTAAATCCGGTGAGAAAATACTGTACTCTGAAATCCTGTTTTTGAGAGGGTCATGAGCTAGAGATCTAGCAAGTATATACTAAATCTATGGTAGGGACAGCGTCAAGGCATTCCACGGTGATGATATGCGCATGTCACTACGCTTATTAGATTTCTATGGATCTATGTGTGCGCATTCCGTGGCTGTCAGCCCAGGGGGACTTATCGCTGCCGAATTCACAACACGGAATTCCCTGTAGTAGTACTCTTAATTGACAAAAGAGGGCGCTTCGAATGACTATCCCCACGCCAAACAAATCAGGTCGAATGGCTCACATTGAATGGATAACTGAAACCCGGATTTAAATAGCTCTGTAAATATGTATTTACAGTCTGATATCATGTCAATATTACCAAGATGGATTGTACTGCGGTTGGGTAACGGGAAGGACTAGCCAGCCTGAGATAATGGCTATACCCAATACAAGGACGAGGGCAAAAATATCTAAAACACGATTCACCCATCTGCGCATGCGCCGGGCCATTGGGCGTACACCCGTAATAGACAGGTTTTTATAGTATGAGAAGAAAGCGACAACCGAACGTGTCTTTAATTGTGTACACTCAAAAAAAGATAATTAAGAAAACGACCTAGCCATTGAGCTGCTGACTACTGCTGGACGATTCTGAGACTAGCGCTTCCATGCAGACAATCACTGAGTGCCGCGTGTGATCGTCGAAAAGCACTGGTCCCCGCCAACAATACACGATCGAAAAACAAACTATGCTCGGTACTAAGTTTCTGAACAAGTTCCAGTTTGTGCCAATTTGTATCATGACTTTCAGTAGGATTTTTTCTTCCCGCTACTAAAATATCTTAAGAAAGCTAACTTCTGATGCATCCATCGCTCTTGTGACCGCAACCTCCGCGAGGAACTGTCTGAACAGTTCATCTGCTCCAAGAATTACTACATACCCAGCTGTGTGATCTTTGGCAACCGAAGACTAAGTCATCGCGTGATATTGTGCCTTGGGTATATACCTACCAAGGCTGGTTCAAAGTAAGCAACGCCCGCAATAGCAAAACCTGGACCCAGCAATCACAGAATTTTTGAGACTGTGATCGTTCACCGTGCTATAAGGACTTTGGAATAGTGTATGTTAAATCTTAAATGTACTTACTAATCTAATTTTCTATTTCATTATAGATTCCGAGATATACCGCCTTATCTTTCTTCCACTCCCATTTCTTTCTCGCTTAGGAAACGTTCTAGAAAGAAATCGAATGTCATAGCCATCATCTGTAGATGACGATCTTGTGCCCCGCTCGACGTGAAGATAATGTTATCATCGTAGCGGTGTTGCCTTTCGAATACCTAGAAAAATACCTCAAAGAACGTTCATCTTAGCCGCCTATTTAGCGGGTGACGCACTAAGGGTTTCATGCAGCAAGAAGATACTGAGTAGGGCTGCCCTCCTTCGCCAAAAAGGGCTATTTCTTCACTTGTTCAGTAGATCATTCGCATTTCACTTGGATCTCCCTTAAATAGATATACGGTCGAAAGTGGAATTTCTACTGCTTTTTTCTGTTGAAGCTCCTGCAATCAGCCTGTGTCTCCGAAACCTCGATCTGCACTGTTTCGGCAGGCCTACGAGCCACTTAGAGAAGGAGATAGCATTAGGACTAGGAAAGCTGAGTTCGCCGGTCCACCTCACCTGTCAGCTCAGCTTTGTTATGCCTTAAAACTTTGTCGCTGTATCCTCGCGCTGTTGCAAAAGGTCCTGATGCCATGATAATAATTTTTGGTGCTACACAAGACCACTCCGCATGGATGCATTCTTTCCAAGGCTTTGACAGCCTCCGCTATCCTTTCGACCGCTCCCACGGGCCATCCCCTAGGACCCCTGGGCAAAGGACAAAAACACAGCGTCTTTATCTCTTCAGTCGATTAGCAAACTTTCTTTATTTTTAGACCACTTAGCTAACGGTTATGATAAATGCAACTTAGGTAAGCGATGCAGTGGTTAACATCAGTTTTGAGATGACTAAACCAGATAACCATTGGATCACCTGGAATCTTTTTCTCATCTGTTGTGCCTCTTCATGTTGTTGTCACTTTAGACCTGAGCTACTTTCAGACTGGACGGAGATTCCCAAAACTATTTCCTCATTAATTACACAGGTCGGTTTGTGCATCTGCCCATTGGATCACGTCAAGTTCTTTTTGAGGTTGCTCAAGACGGTCTAGGCTCCTACCCAAAGATTCGCCTGACCTTGCGAGGGCAGACATTCTCGCTTACTCTAACCGATCACATGCTTCTGCGGCAACCTGAGGCCTTAACCTGCAAAAATCAAATATGGCAATTAAACTACCGCCTCATGCTGGATCCTTTTGAAATGCTCGGAATAGGCACACAACAGAAGGCCCACCTCTGAACATCTTCTGAGAACACTCTGAACATCTTCTGAGAACATCCGATCAACCTGGCAACAACTACTAAACATCTTCTGCGTATTCCTGCTCCCCTTAGGACACCAAAGTAGGTTTTCTGCGTCTTTCTCCGCTCCGCCTTAAGTGGGTTCTTAAAAAGTTTACAACCTTTCACGCCAAACGACTTTCATGACCGAATAACTCTATATAGACTTACGAGATGAATAGTGACTGATAGTGACATACTGACTGCAAGGGATAAATAACAAAGCCTACTGCCTCTCATCCCTCCTCCTCCCTGAAGAACCCCTTCTGACCAATTTAGGACTCTCCCGAGAAACAGTTTTGCCATCCACCTTGGAGGCCTAATAATCTTTTTTTGAGCGACGATAATAGAATAGGGTAATGCTTGTTAGACGACCAGGGCGCAAATTGGTCGTGTCTCCGCCCCGTGCACCGCTTTTGGCCTGCAGAAAATACTGTGCACGGAACCTTTGTGAAACTAAAGCTAAGAAAGACCGCCCTCTCATTCTCTCTCTTGCCTCCCATCCTCTCCTCGATACACTAGCGAACGAGAGAGAAATGCTTACAAAGAGCTTGGCTCGAGCACAGGCAGGAAAGACTGAAAGCCACATGCCCTGAAGAGAGCCACCCATGGCCCTTTCCTACTGTCTTGCATTCACTACACCCACACGCACTTTCCTCGCCCCCGCGGATAACCTGACCAGATCTCACCTCCTCGGAGCAAAGATCTACACACTGCCCTGGAAACACCCTCAGAACATGCACACCTACAACTGCCGCCGCCACTGCCTCGAAGCAAACCATCACCACTAAGACTACCACCACTGCCACGGCCACAGCCACCGCTATGCCCACCAACACCACTTCAACAACCGCCGCGACCACAGCCACTGCAGCTTCACCGACCGCTTCTGCGGAAATGAACATACTCATCTAGCGAACGATATTCCATTATTTCCCTTCAATGATTAGGAGCACCCAGCGCTGTACGTTGATGAAAATCTTATAACGTGCTCTGCCACCCGGCTCAAACGAACCCCCCCCCCCTCCCCCCCCCCTCTGTGGCGGAGATAACGCACTTATGACATTCACAGACATCTTACAGCTGATTGGTCAGGCTGAAAAGGTATTTCCCGGACAATGACATATGCGTAGTTTTAATTTTATCAACAAACCATATTGACAATGCTAATAATTATATCTAACTCTATATGACATATCAAGCATGTAAATAGTCAACAATGTAGACAGTGGCCTATCCAGGTGGTTGGGGGTGGTGTGTGTGTGGGGGTGTGTGGGGTGATGGTGGTGGGGGGGGGGGGGGCCGATGTTGCCCCGGGTGACAGAGTACATTATAAGATTTTCATCAACGTACACGCTATACGGTTTAGCGTCGTGTGCTCCTAATCATTGGAGGGGAATACCAACATGAAATATCGTTCGCTAGGATTTTAAATTGTTGTTTAAATTGTCCAAAAAATGGTTAAATTATCCAGACATTTGCAGCACCCGGCGCTATACGTTGATGAAAATCTTATAACGCGCTCTGCCACCTGGGTCAACCCTCCCCTCCCACCACCAATGACCTGGATCGGCCACTGTATACAGTCATCGGCGATCGCGACATCTAGCCTCATAGTGAGGTATGACCATGAGCCATCTGACCAGTATATATATATATATATATATATATATATATATATATATATATATATATATATATATATATATATATATATATATATATATATATATATATATATATAATATATATATATACCCTCCCCTCCCACCACCAATGACCTGGATCGGCCACTGTATACAGTCATCGGCGATCGCGACATCTAGCCTCATAGTGAGGTATGACCATGAGCCATCTATATATATATATAATATACAGACACACACACACGCACACGCACACGCACACACACACACTATCTATGGGTCAGCCCCTCCGAACTATACGTGAACGGTCAGCCCCGTATAAATCCACATGGAAACGATTGGCCATGGTGTTATCGTAATCAATTGGTAATCAGCCGGGCGGTGTTCAAATCCCGCTCGAATGTCAGGCAATCGGGTGGCTGATGAGCAATCAGTGGAAACATAAGCAATCTTCGTTGCCTCTCTCCACCCAGGAGCATAAATGGGTACCAGTGTAAAAACTAACATTAATAGACTGAAATAAACCCAGCCTAGATATGGCGTGAATGGGACCTGGAATCAGGGACTCGATAGACGCCAATTAAACCAATAACTTCATAGCATCCACCCATTTGGTAGAGGATATTTCACGTACTCTAGATATGGCAGCTCCTGCGGATATGGCAAGCCATGTGCACATGGCAGCTGTGGTGCACACGGCATCTCTTATGGCTATGAAGGCTTATATAGATACGAGATTCTATAGACATAACCACTCTTGTGGTTGCGACATTTCCCGTGGGTGTGCTAGCTCCAAAAAGCATGAGAGCTTTTGTAGATGCAGCATCCCCTATGAATATGACAGCTTCTATAGAGGTAGCAAGTCCTGTTGACATGACAGTTCTTATAGACGTGATAGCGCCTATAGAGCAGTTCCTATTAATATGACAGCTCATGTGGCTGTGACAAGTTATACACACATGACGACAACTGTAGACCAGACACCTCCTATGGGTATGACAGCTCAGTTCTCGTAGATGCGTCAGCTCCTGTGAAAGCAGCAATGTAGTAAATGCAAGAAATAGATGCACTTTTTCATTGGTCCTCTCAAGTCAGTTGGTTACGAGTGAGAGTGACCTAATTAACCATATACGGAGCTCCTAAAATGTGTGGGTCTCGGTAGTATAAGCTGGGATACCCTATGCGAAGCTAAGCCTAAAACTAGCTATGCTAGGCTGGGATAGTCTAGACTAGGTTAGGTGTGGCTAGTGTAGTCTAAGCTGCTTAGCTAGGCTATGCAAGCTAGGCATACACTTGCTACGCTAGGCTAAGCAGAGTGCTAGGTTAGACTAGGCTCGCCTATATGCTATGTCTAGGGTAGGCTAAGGTGAGTTGGCTAGACTAGCTAGGCCTAGGCTAGGATTCACAAGGTATGTCTAGGCTAACCTATAGTAGACTAACAGCTAGGCATGCATACATGTAGGCAGTGCGGCAAGCATGCAGACAAGTAGCCCAAGCATGCCATCCACACCCCGCGGGAACCTATTTACAGCTTTGTCGACTGGGCAATGCTAAGCCAAGCTATACTAGTCTACACTGTACTAGTCTAAGATATAGTAGTCTAAGCTATACTAGTCAAATCGATACCAGTCATAGCCATACTAGTCTAAGTCACACTAGTCTAAGCTATACTAGTATAAGCTATACTAGTCTAGTCTAAACTATACTAGCTAGCCAAGCTAAGCCATAGCTATAGTAGTCTAAGCTACAATAGTCTAATCAATACAAGTCTAAGCCATACTAGTCTACGATATAATAGTCTAATCCGTACTAGTCTAAGATATACCAGTCTAGGAAATACTAATCTAAGCTATGATAGTCTAAGCAATACATGTCTAAGACATATTACTATAAGCCATATTAGTCTAAGCCATACTTATCTAAGCTATACTAGTCTAAGCTTTACTAGTCTAAGTTATACTGGTTTAACCTATACTAGGCTAAGCCATACTAGATTAGTCTAAAATATTCGATTTAGTCTGAATTAGTCTAGTCAAAGCTATGGTAATCTAGCCCTAGCAATACTAATCTTGTCTAAGCTAAACTAGTTTAGTCTAAGCTACGCTATGCTAGTGTAGTTTAACCTATACTAGTCCAATATAAGCTGCACTAGTCTAGGCTATACTAGTGTATCTAAGCTATACCAGTCTACGCTAAGATATACTTCACTAGACTAAACGATAGTAGTTAAGCCAAGCTATGCTATTTTAGTCTGGGCTAATCTATGCTATACCAGTCTAGGTTAAGCTATGCATGGTATCCTAGATTAGGCTAAGCTATGCAATAACAGGCTGGGCTAGGATATGCTATACTACGCTAGGCTAAACTATGCTATACTAGTCTAGGTTATATTATGCTATACTAGGCGAGGCTAAGCTGTGCTATACCAGTCTAGGCTACGCTACGCTATATTAGTGTAAGCTATGCTATTCTAGTCCACGCTAAGCTATGCTATAGTAATCTAGGCTACGTTATTCTATACTATTCTAGGCTCAGCTCTGCTATACTACTCTAGGCTCAGCTATGCTATACTAGCCTACGGTAAGCTATGATATACTACTCTACGCCATACTAGTAGAAGCCATACTAGTTTAAGCTATTCTTGTCTAGTCTAAGCTATATTAGTTTAGTATAAGCTCTGCTTTGCTAGTTTAAGCTATGCTATGCTAGTCTAAGCTGTAGTAGTCTAGTCTAAGCTATGCTAGTCTAATCTAAGCTGCACTAGTAAAGTCTATACTAGTCCAGTCTAATCTATACTAAGCTAAGCTATCCTTCACTAGCCTAAGCGATACTAGTCTAGGCTAAGCTATGCTATACTAGTCTAGGCTAGGATATGCTATAATACACTAGGCTAAGCTAGACTTGTCTAGGCTAAGGTATGCTATACTAGTCTAGTTTAAGCTATGCTATTTTAGTCCACGCTAAGCTATAATGTAGTAGTCTAGGCTAAGTTATGCTATGCAATTCTAGGCTAAACTCTGCTATAATACTCTAAGCCCAGCTTTGCTATACTAGTCTATGCTGAGCTATACTATACTACTCTAAGCCATACTAGTTTAAGCCATATTAGACTAATATTAGACTAAGCTATACTAGTCTAAGTTATATTAGTCTAAGCCAAATGAGTCTGAGCTATATTAGTTTAACCTATATTAGTCTAGTCAAAGATATGCTAGTCTAGTCTAAGCTATAGTAGTCTACTCTAAGCTATACTAGTCTAGTCTTAGCTATGCTATACTAGTCTATTCTAAGCTATGCTATACTAGTCTGCTCTAAGCTATGCTATGCTAATCCATGCTAAGCTATGCTATACTAAGCTAGGCTAAACTATGCTATTATAATCTAGCTTAAGATATGCTGTACTAGTCTAAGCTAAGCTATGCTAAACGAATCTAGGCTAAGCTATGTTATACTAGTCTAGGCTAAGGTTTCCTATGCTATTCTATGCTAAGCTCTGCTATACAAGTCTAGGATAACGTATGCTATAAACTAGTTTAAGTTATCCTAGTCTAAGCTGCACTAGTCTAATCTATACTAGCCTAAGTTATACTAGTCTAAGCTACGATAGTCTAAGCTATACTATAAGCTATACTAGTCTAGTCGAAGCTATAATAATCGAGTCTAAGTTCTACTAGTCTATTCTAAGCTATGCTATAGTAGTCTAGTCTACGCTAAGCTATACTAGTCTAGGCTACGCTATGCTATACTATGATAGGTTAGGCTATGCTATGTTATGTTATA